>CM077648.1:4603503-4961003 GCA_039707465.1 Rhabdophis nuchalis
GAATAAAGTATTGCTACTACAATACTTAAAAAGTGACTGGCTTTAAGCTGATATACATCTACTGGACCGGTGTGTGTATGTATACCAGTATATGATTTTTTTTTCACTGTGCTTCGACAGTTAGAGGGCCTGCTACGACACTGCTACCTGGATATAGATCTTTTTTTAACATTTCTATTTTACTGTGTTTGATATATGCGTGTGTGTGTGTGTATGTATGTATGTGTATGGACGTGTATGTGTGTGTGTGGATGGATGGATGGATGGAGAGAGAGAAAGAGAGATACTGGATCAGTATATATATTTTGGAAAGAGGCTATAGTGTACAATATATAGCTGTATATCTATATCTCTAACTCTCTCTCTCTCTCTCTCTCTCTCTATCTATCTGTCTATCTATCTATAAATCTATCTATCTCTAACTATCACTATCTCTAACAATCTCTCTCTTATCTGTCTGTCTGTCTGTCTATCTGTATCTACCTACCTACCTACCTATATCTCTCTCTTATCTGTCTGTCTGTCTGTGTCTGTCTATATCTATCTATCTATCTATCTATCTATCTATCTATCTATCTATCTATCTATCTATCTATCTCTAACTCTAACTATCTCTCTCTTATCTATCTATCTATCTATCTATCTATCTATCTATCTATCTATCTATCTATCTATCTACCTACCTACCTACCTACCTACCTACCTACCTACCTATATCTCTCTCTTATCTGTCTGTCCGTGTCTGTCTATATCTATCTATCTCTATCTCTAACTCTAACTATCTCTAACTCTATCTCTCTTATCTGTCTGTCTGTGTCTGTCTATATCTATCTATCTCTAACTCTCTCTCTCTCTCTCTCTCTCTCTCTCTCTCTCTCTCTCTCTCTCTCTACCTACCTACCTACCTACCTACCTACCTACCTACCTACCTACCTACTTATCTATCTATCTATCTATCTATCTATCTATCTATCTATCTATCTATCTATCTATCTATCTATCTATCTATCTATCTATCTATCTATCTATCTATCTATTCTTTCTCTCTCTCTCTCTCTGTCCACCCACCCACTCACCTATCTATCTATCTATACCGGTCCAGTGTTTGTATGTATGTATGTATGTATGTGGACGTGTGTACACACACACCTTAAAGCCAGTCACTTTTTAAATACTGTAGCCTTTTTCCAAAATATATGTACCGATCCAGTATCTGATTCCCCCCTTCCCCCCCAAACTATGGTTCGATGGTTCGATGGCCTAAGACACAGATCTTTTTTGAATGTTCGTATTTTACTGTGTTTTTAATCGAGGTGAAACGTTAAGATGCATTGCAAATCCCTGTTAGGATATGCCAGTCAGCTAAATAAATAAAATAAATACATTTTTAAAGTATTCCCTGGAAATCTTTTGCTTCTTTCCCTGGATCTTGATCCTATCCCCCTGCCAAAAAAACACAAAAACCCATCTTTTAAATCTCCTTTAGCTGGAAATGCAGGCCGGATTTTCCTGGACGCCAGATATTTGGGTATTAATTCATTCATTAATTTATATTTTTCGGCCCTGGAGAATGCTTCAAAAAGACGATTCTTGTGCTTCCCCAGTTTGATTGGAAACTGGTCTTATTTTTTTATCTCCAGAAAACCGGTTTTTAAACCAAGCAATTCTGGGGCCTTCCTGGTTTGATTGGAAACTCGTCTAAATTTTTTCCTCCAGAAAATGTTGTGTTTTTTTTAAAAATCTCCATAGATTTTTTCTTTTTTTAAAAAGTAATTTGTATGACTCTCTGGTTTGATTGGAAATTGCCCTTATGTGTGTTTTTTAAACACTCGTGGTGGATGTACAACCCCTAACCTCCCCCTTTCGGATAGCTGCCAATATTTCTCAAAATTGTGTGAATTTGTGTGTGTGACCACACCATCCTTCCTGAATTCTTCCTTGGAACACTTAACGTTGGCTTGCATTGATGGCAGGAGAGACATAAATTTTTCCTGGCTGTCTAGCAAGAGAGGAGAGAAATAAAATGGCTTATTCTGCTGAATCTTATTTTTATTTTTATTTTATTTTTAGATCTTTCTCCGCCACCAGCCCCCTAATCACGGTCTGTTCTGGTCTGTTGGAGGAGGGCTTGGCTGTAGGACAATCCCAGAGATGGGTATTCTCTGGAGCTTGGCACCTAATCCCCGTGCTTTAAGGGGAGTGTGTTTTAGTGACAATTTTCCCCCTTTCCTAAAAGAACGGGAACAACCCAGATCTGCAGTGCTGCATTCAGGAAATAATCCTCTTTTTAGCTTGTGTTTTATCTCCAGACTGGCTGGGCATGTTGTAAGTGCGTTGGCAAGGACTGAAGGCAGAGATGTGGTGTGTGTGTACACACACACACACACCCACACACACACACACACCTCGGCACTTAGTCGGATGCCGAGCGTTTCATTACATATCATCATCATCTTCTTTGAAAGTTCCTGTAATTCCTTGCGGGGACGAAGTCTTGAGCAACCGAATGAAGCTGAGTATTTCATGGCCAGCTGCCGTTCCCTGTTGCCAATGGGGAGTTTTGTTCGGTAGATACATTCTCAGGGTGCCCCAGAGACAGAAATATCTGCTTCTACTTAGGATTGAACATGCCGCCTCCTAGTTGTGAGGCGACAGCTCCCCCTCTAGGCCACCGCACCGCTCTCGATTTATGAGCGCAGGGGAGCCTAACGCTGTTGCTAAGCGAGACATTTGTTAAGTGAGCTTTGCCTCGTTTTAAGACCTTGAATTGCCTCAGTTGTTACTGTAAGTAGATCCCCGCAGTTGTTTAGTTTTTCACACTTACAACCATTCCGGCATCCATATGGTCCCTTGATCAAAATTCATGAGACTTGGCAACTGACTCATATTTATGACAATTGCAGTGTCCTTGGGTCACGTGATCCCTTTTGCGACCTTCCGACAAGCAAGGTCAGTGGGGAAATCCAGATTCACAACAGCCATGTTGCTAACTTAAGAATAGCAGTGGTTCACTTAAAAATTGTCAAGGAAGGTTGTAATGTAACAAAGGTGCCAAGAATGGTCATAAAACAGAAACGTTGGGCTCAGTTGGGGTCGTAATTCGAGGACTACCTGTAAGTACAATGTACGATCTCAATAATACAAGCCTTAATTTATTTGGCTTTTTTAATCCAAAAGGAGAGTAGAACAGCTGTGATTCCCATTAAAATATTTGTAATACAATGAAGATTTCAATCTTAAGTTGATTATTTTACCCCGAAGTCTCCATTGTTTTATTTCCTAGCATTTGTATGTCTTTTACACACCAATGAAAGGAAAATAAATACAGAAATGAGGTTAACAAGAAGTTAACAAGAATTAAAATACCAGGAAAAAAAAGCGGGGGAATAAAAAGAAAAGGGAAAGTAAAAAAAAGAACAGTTGGGTTTCTAATTTTCCCCCTTTTAATATATCTACTAATTTGCAATATTTGTAGACGAATATTCTAAATATTCCCATTAAGAAGCCAGGCTGCCAGCGATTATATTTGCCCTGCTGTTCTTTAAACGGGATGCAAACAGGTTTCAAGAATAGTAATAAGAGCAATTTATTAAATTGATATACCTGTGAACGCCTGGTGACTCTTATTTTATTTATTTAGGTTTCAATATGACAATGTCGGTTATAAAATGCTAATAACAGCTGCTGCCTTTCTTGGCGTTAAATACATACCGTATTTTTCGGAGTATAAGATGCACCGGAGTATAAGACGCACCAAGGTTTTGAAGAGGCAAATTACAAAAAAAAGTAGGTAGGTAGATAGAGGGATAGAGAGGGAAAGAAAGAAAGAAATACAGTAGGTAGGTAGAGAGAGTAAGTAGGGGGTGGGGTTCCAGGTGGCAAAAGAGATGCTGTATTCCAGGGGTCTGCAAAGTCGGCTCTTTTAAGACTGGTGGACTTCAACTCCCAGAGTTCTGGGAGAATTCTGGGAGTTGAAGTCCACCAGTCTTAAAAGAGCCGACTTTGCAGACCCCTGCTGTATTCGATGTATAAGACACACCCAGATTTTCAGCCTCTTTTTAGAGGAAAAAAGGTGCGTCTTATACTTTGAAAAATACGGTACTCTTAAACCCATCACTCTGACACATAAGGGTGGCTCAGGGGCTAAGATGCTGAGCTTGTCGAGCAGAAGGTCGGTGGTTCGAATCCCCAGCGCTCCGTAACGGAGGGAGCTCCCGTGACTTGTCCCAGCTTCTGCCAACCTAGCAGTTCGAAAGTATGTTAAAAAATGCAAGTAGAAAAATAGGAGCCACCTTTGGTCTAAGAAGATGTTGGAAAGCCATTTGTCTGAAACGGTATAGGGCTTCCTGCCTAGGCAGGGGGTTGGACTAGAAGACCTCCAAGGTTCCTTCCAACTCTGCTATTGTATTGCATTGTATTGGTTTGGTAAAACTATGGCCGTGCAGAAGGTTTTTCTTCCTCCCAATTCAGGCCCTTTTCGCCGTGGCTTCTCGTAAGCAGGGACCTCAGTGGACCTCCAAGCAGCTGCCAGGACAGATGTGCTCCACACATCTGCTGCTGAGAAATCCTTTTAATGCATCTTCCCTCCTTTTCCCCCTCTGGTGCAGCCCTGCCGGCTTTTAAGCATGGAGTCGAATGCACATCGATGAATTTAATAGCCCCCATGACTCAACTGAGTCACAACCATATCAATTATTAGAAGAGACGGAGTAGGTCGTTGCAAGGCCATTTCGTCTCTTGCAATAAAGAGCCACGGCATTTATGAATAAAACCTATTGATAAAATGTATTGGCAGCCCATCGTGCCACGGGGTAATCCTGGGCCCTTGGCAGCCATCAAAATGTATCTGTGCGTGAACAGGTAGCTCTCGACGTACGACCAGCATTCCTGTCGTTAAGCGAGGCCTTTGTTAAGGCCTCCGAAACTGCCCGCACCCCATAAGGAGGCCTTGGTGCTCTCTGAGATGGGTGGTTTTCATGCAGACGTTTCAGGACCCAACTAGGGAACATCATCAGTGCTAGAAGGGAGTGGGGTTTGTGGAGGAGAAGAGGAAGAGGAGGAGGCAGCGGAGGACTTTAGGGTCCTTGGTGCTCTCTGAGATTGGCTGTTTTCTTGCAGATGTTTCATGACCCAGCTAGGTAACATCATCAGTGCTACAAGGGGGCTTGTAAAGAGGAGGAGGACGACGACAATGACTTTAGGGTTCTTGGTGCTCTCTGAAATTAGTTGCTTTATTGCCGACGTTTCATGACCCAACTAGGTAACATCATCAGTGGTAGAAGCCTTTGGGGCTTGCAAAGAGGAGGAGGTGGAGGAGGACAATAACTTTAGGGTTCTTGGTGCTCTCTGAAATTAGCTGCAAGCTCACATTCTCAGTGTTAGCTAAGACTGCTTCAAAGCCAGATCTCTGGGTCGACCCAGAGATCCGACGGGCGGAAGGAATGCCCCTGAGCAACAAGGAGGAACAGTTACGAAATCAAGACCACGGTGGGATAAAAGAAACACGACTCCGATCCAGAAACGTAACCCGAGGAAGCGTCTCGGACCGAGACCCTCCTTAGTTCTCACGGGGATCGAAAGACGGAAGGCCGGGTGGCCCATTCAGACCTGCGGGGGTTTCAATTGCTCGTAACTTTATACTAGTGGAAATAGGATTAGCCTGCGTGATTGTGGTTTGGTAGGTATGGTCCGCCTTGAAGGTTGCCAGGTGAAAGCCGCTTCAGAAAACACCTGGTCTGCCTGTGATTCTGGGGGAGAATGACTAATGCAATGCCATTATGTGGTTATTATATTTTAAATTTTGGAATATTCTATGCCAGGGGTGTCCAACCTTTGCAACTTTAAGTCTGAAGAACTTCAGCTCCCAGACTTCTCCAGCCAGCAAAGCTGGCTGGAGAATTCTGGGAGCTGAAGTCCTTCAGACTTAAAGTTGCAAAGGTTGGACACCCCTGTCCTATGCAGAAGGACGTTAAAACAATGATAGTCAAATGAAAATTGAGGCCTGAGGATAGTAACATGTATCAATATATTTGATTTAAAACATTCTTTGGCAATGTCATGTCTAAAATGGTATAAGGCCAGGGTCTCCTCCTTCAGCAGGGGGCTGGACTAGAAGACCTCCAAGGTCCATTCCAGCTCTACTCTGTTTGAAATCGGAGTCCCTTTTCGCTCTCCTGTTATTATTATTTTTTTTTTTTGAAGAGTTGCCAACTTGCCAGAGAAGAGTTAAACCAATCTGGCCGCTGGAGAACTTCCTGGCTGGCTTCAGCCATCTGCAGGAACGAGCCTCGATCCAGCTTCAGTTGAGCGTAACAGGTGATAGACGGACTTCCTCCAAGTCTTAGCCTCTGGTTTTTTTTCTCTCTCTTTCTCCAGAGTGCCTACGAGGCGAGGAAGCCCCTTAAAAAAAAACCTGGTGGTTTCTGGTGGAGTTATGTGAAGAAACCTTCCTGGATCATCCAGGTAAGATTCCTGGAGGAAAAAATAAGATTTATTTCCCCTGAAAATGCTCGTTGCGTTCATTCTTGGCTTCTCTCCAATGGACTTTTTGCAAGCCTCTTCGGAAGATGATTTGAGGAGCAGGGGGCTTTTGAAAAAAACGTGGGGAGGAGATGAGGGTCTCTCATCCCTCCTTCTTGCTTTGGAAATTCTGATTTGGGGGGGTGGGGGGATTGTTTTGTCCCCACTGGCTGACTTTCTCGTAGCGTCTGGCTGTTTTGCTGAGCCTTGCCTCGAATTGGCACCCATATGTGAGTCCAGGAATCAAGGGTTGCGTTCGCACAACCCATCCAGCCAAAGATCAGCCCACCCACCCCATTCCCCTTAAATTTGTGGCTTTAGTAACGTTTTCTGCCCTCGTCTCTTGGGGCGAGTGTGCGATTCGGGGGAGTGTGCAGGGGAAAAATCCTGCGGCATTGAATCGAGAGTGTATATATTTACTTAAGTGTGGGCAAAGGTGCTGGTGGAACGCGAGCCAAGAATGCCAACTATGAAGGCAGCGGGCGAATTATCTTGAAATAAACAAGGATTGAATGTTCCATGCCGAGCAGAGCTTAAAAATAACTTTTATTTGAGTTCTTAAAAAGCCAGCCTCGATTTTTTTTTCCTCTTCGGAGAAAATCTACTCTGGAGTTACAGATTCGTTGTAGGAGAAAAAACCAGAATATTTTTGCCCCTTTGCATTTGGGGGCCTTTGTTTAAAAATGGCTCTCGGGCGGGCTGTTTATATCGGATGCCTTTGGGAGGGTGGCAGTCAGCTTGGCTGGCACTCTGCGCATGCTTTGAGTAACTTTGGTGTGTGAACAACAGCTCTGGCCCCCAGAAGAATTTCAGCTGTTTTGGGGAAGGCTCGTTCTATATTCTGGTTTGATGTGAAGTTGGACAATTGTGTCTTCTCTTTCATGGATTTATTTTCTAGAAACTCTTGGGCGGTTTTGCAAAGCAAAGGCAGTTTAAAGGAGAGAAGGGTTTTTTAATTTTAATTTTTTGCCAAAGTTAGAATACAAAACAAAGAAAAAGAAGAAGAAGAAACAAACTGAGAATCATTAACAGTAAAAATAAAAAAATAAGGTGTACAAAAAAAATAACAAATATATCATTTGTATTAATATTCAACGTTAAAAAAAGGCTGAATGCTAACGAATATTATCAAAAATACCTTATGTGTTGTCCCTTTATCTAACGCAGGGGTCTTCAGCTGGCTGGAGAAGTCTGGGAGCTGAGGTCCTTCAGACTTAAAGTTGCAAAGGTTGGAGACCCCTGATCTAACAGGTCTGCAAATCGTTATAAACTTTCCCAAACTTCATAAACTTGAGACAAATATTCGGTTGCATAAAAACCGAATATGGGGAAAGTTAGAGAAAAGGGATTTTCTGTTGCGGTAGACATAAACATTTTTCTGTGAAATTTGTCCCCTCTGTTTTGAGTTCACGTCCAGGGTTGATTGTTGAGTTCACTGGTTGGTTGTGGACCAGTTGTGATATTTGCGGATGAGCCTCCTTCATGGCGTGGATCGAATGAAGGGAAGGGAAGGAAAGAAGAATGTAGCAGCAACGGAGGAAAAGAGATAGGCCTCCAATCGATGAATGGATGGATGTAATTCAGGTCGTTCAATTCTTTGAGAGAATTATTTGTAGCTGAGGGTTGAACGGTGGGGTCTTTGGGGCTAAACCCTAAAGTCATTATCCTCCTCCTCTTCCTCCTCCTCCTCTTCCTCCTCCTCTTCCTCCTCTTCTTCTTCCTCCTCCTCTTCCTCCTCCTCCTCCTCTTCCTCCTCCTCCTTCTCCTCCTCCTCCTCCTCTTCCTCCTCCTCCTCCTCCTCCTGCTCCTCTTCCTCCTGCTCCTTCTCCTCCTCTTCCTCCTCCTCCTCTTCCTCCTCTTCCTCCTCCTCTTCCTCCTCCTCCTCCTCCTCCTCCTCCTCTTCCTCCTCCTTCTCCTTCTCTTCTTCCTCCTCCTCCTTCTCCTCCTCTTCCTCCACCTCCTCCTCTTCCTCCTCTTCCTCCTCCTCCTCTTCCTTCTCCTCCTTCTCCTCCTCCTCCTCCTCTTCCTCCTCATTCTCCTTCTCTTCTTCCTCCTCCACCTTCTCCTCCTCTTCCTCCACCTCCTCTTCCTCCTCCTCCTCCTCTTCTCCTCCTCTTCCTCCTCCTCCTCCACTTCCTCCTTCTCCTTCTCCTCCTCTTCCTGCTCCTCCTCCTCCTCCTCCGCCTCCTCCTCCTCCTCTCTCAAACCCAACTCCCGTCTAGCACTGATGATGTTGCCTAGGTGGGTCTTGAAACATCTGCAAGAAAACCACCAAGCTCAGAGATCACCAACGACCCAAAGGTGGCCTTCCTCCTTTCCTCCTCCTCCTCCTCGCCTCCTTCCCAGCACTGATGATGTTACTTAGCTGGGTCACGAAACGTCTGTAAGAAAGCCACCGAGCTCAGGGGAACACCAAAGAGCCCGCATGTGTCAAATTGCCAGTTGAATTTTTGCTTTAAAAAGAAAAGTGGGGGGCCCTCAGGAATCTAGAACCTGGGCAGTTCTAGAGCATTATCGAGGGCTGCCTTCGGGGCTGCAGCATTTCTTTTAGAAATGTATAACGTGGCGCTCGCAAATGCCAGGCCTGGAAGTTGATTTGGAGTGAGCTGCTGGAGAGTTCGGCTTGCAAAGGATCGACCCATCTGGCTGGCACCAGAGCCGCAGGATACAATACAAATACAACAGCAGAGTTGGAAGGGACCTTGGAGGTCATCTAGTCCAACCCCCTGCCCAGGCAGGAAGCCCTATACCATTTCAGACAAATGGCTCTCCAACATTTTCTTGAAGATTTCCAGTGTTGGGGCCTTCACAACTTCGGGAGGCAACTTCTGTTCCACTGATTCATTGTTCTAAGTGTCAGGAAATTTCTCCTCCGTTCTAGGTTGCTTCTCTCCTGGATTAGTTTCCATCCATTGCTTCTTGTTCTGCCCTCAGGTGCTTTGGAGAATAGCTTGACTCCCTCTTTCTTTGGGGCAACCCCTGAGATATCGGAAGGCTGCTATCATGTCTCCCCTGCTCCTTCTTTTCATTAAACTAGAATTAAACCCAGTTCCTGCAACCGTTCTTCCTCTGTTTTAGACTCCAGTCCCCTAATGAAGTCACCGGTTGGGGACTTTTGCGTCGGAGGGTGGAGCGTTGACTTGGATCCCAAAGGATCCCAAAGGAGAGCTGAGCAGAGACGATAAACAATTGCATCAGGTGCACCGTGCACAAAACACAAGGAAAGCCGTCTTTGTTTCTTTATTCATGGTTAAGAAAATGTTTTACGGCTTCCCGTTTCGCTTACGGTGACTCTGTGCAGGTGACCACAAAAATTCTGTAGAGATTCTCCATCCTCCAGGTCCTGGGTTGCCCCCAAGGTGCTTTTTCAGGAGGCAACTGGACTTCCCTGGCTTTCTTTCTTTCTTGGAAGATGTTTCGCTCCTCATCCAAGAAGAGAATTCAGTTTCTAATCCAAGAAGCTTCCATTTCCTACCATCCAGTCAGAGCTGAAAAAGCTTCTCAGAGGAGAAGGGAAACGTCTTCCAAGAAAAGCAAGGAATTCCAGTTGGCTCTTGAAAAAGCACTTTTGGGGGAGGGAAAGAGGCGGAGGAAAGGAAAGGAAAGGAAAGGAAGAAAAGAGAAAGGAAGGGAGAGGAAAGAAAAGGAAGAGAAAGGAAGAAAAGAGAGAGGGAAGGAAAGAAAGGGAGGAAAGGAAAGGAAGAGAAAGGAAAAGGAAAAGAAAGGAAAGGAAGGAAAGAGAGGGAAGAAAAGGGAAAGAAAGGAAAGAAAGGGAAGGAAAAGAAAGAGAGAAAGGAAGTAAAGAGAAAGAGAGGGAAGGAAAGAGAGAGGAAGGGAAAGGAAAGAGAAAGGGAAGGAAGAAAAGAAAGAGAGGGAAGGAAAGAGGAAAGAAAGGAAGGAAAGAAAGGAAGGAAAAGAAAGAGAAAGGAAAGGAAGTAAAGAGAAAGAGAGGGAAGAAAAGAGAGGAAGGGAAAGGAAAGAGAAAGGGAAGGAAGAAAAGAGAGAGGGAAGGAAAGAGAGGAAGGAAAGGAAAGGAAGGAAACAGGGAAGGAAAGAGAAAGGAAGGAAAGAAAGGGGAGGAAAGAGAAAGGAAAGGAAAAGAAAGAGAAAGAAGAAAAGAGGAAAAGAGGGAAGGGAAAGAAAGGGATTGAAGAAAAGAAAAACAGAGGGAAAGGAAGGAAAAGGAAAGAAAAGAAAAGAGAAATGGAGGGAAGGAGAGAAAGGAAAGGAAAATAAGACATCTATGGAGATTCTCAGCTATCCAGGTCGTAGTTTTCCCAAAGGTGCTTTTTTAGGAGGCAACTGAACTTTCTTATTTTTTTCTTTTGAAGGCATTTTACTTCTCCTCCAAGAAGCTTCTTCAGCTCTGACCAGATGGTGGGGTTACGGGAGGATTGATGCTCCTTGCAGACAGCTGGTCCTTTGCATCCTTTGAGAGGGTCGTTGAGGCCACCTGGAGGCTTATCTGTGTCCTCAGGGTCACCTGAGTGGTGCAAATAGTTCCTGTAGCCTGCAAATTTTTTCTCTGGGGGAAAAAAATTGCAAAATAAGAATAATAATTGGGGGACCCTGGGGCCAATCCCCAGGAGATGGTGAGTTCCAGTCCTGCCTGATGCATGAAAGCCGGTGGGGTGAATTTGGGTCAGTCCTTCATCTTCCGCCCAACCCACCTCGCAGGGTTGTTGTGGCCTAGAAGTAGAGCTCTTGCCTCCCAAGCAGGAGGTTGGGAGTTCGATCCTAGGTAGAGGCAGATGTAGGGTCTCCTGCTTGGGCAGGAGGTTGGACTAGATGACCTGCAAGATCCCTTCCAACTCTGTTAATCTGTTAAAGGTTGTGAGTTCGATCCTAGGTGGAGGAAGCTGTAGGGTCTCCTGCTTGGGCAGGGGGTGGAACTAGATGACCTGCAAGGTCCCTTCCAACTCTGTTAATCTGTTAAAGGTTGTGAGTTCGATCCTAGGTGGAGGAAGCTGTAGGGTTTCCTGCTTGGGCAGGGGGTGGAACTAGATGACCTGCAAGGTCCCTTCCAACTCTGTTAATCTGTTAAAGGTTGTGAGTTCGATCCTAGGTGGAGGCAGCTGTAGGGTCTCCTGCTTGGGCAGCGGGTTGGACTAGATGACCTGCAAGGTCCCTTCCAACTCTGTTAAAGGTTGTTGTGGTGATGAGGAAAATCGGAGGGGAAAAGGCGAGGTGGGACCTGCTTGCCTCCTGGATTTATGAGTTAAAATAAAGAAAGAACAAAGACGGTGTATAGATAAGAAAACAAAACGAAAGGGAAACTGAGGCTGGGGAGCCAAATTAAGGGCAGTTTCCAAGCCGCAGCTTCTGAGAGCGAAGGAAACTTGCATTTGCACGAGGGTGCAAAGTCTGCGCCCTCTTTAAGAAAATGCAAACGTCCCCTGAAACGGCTTCAGCTTCCCCGGAACACAAGATCACCGGTTTGTCATTAACTAGGTAGAAACATTTTCAAGGGCAGGAATCCAGTTCCCACCCACGCCCTCCTGGACTGGCACCAGCAAGGGGAAACGCTGTCGTTTATTAGGGTGGGGGTGGGGGCTGAGAAGGGAAGAGAACCTGAAATGACAAAGCGTGTATAGGTAGTCCTTGACTTGTGACCAGAATTGACCCTCAGCGTTGAGGTTGCTAACCGAGCAATTGCAAGCCAAAGTCACCCAGATGGCTTTCATGCATAAGGCGGGATTGGAACTCACTGTCTCCTGGCGATTGGCCCAAAGTCACCCAGCTGGCTTTCATGCATAAGGCAGGACTAGAACTCACTGTCTCCTGGTGATTGGCCCAAAGTCACCCAGCTGGCTTTCATGCATAAGGCGGGATTGGAACTCACTGTCTCCTGGTGATTGGCCCAAAGTCACCCAGCTGGCTTCCATGCCTAAGGCAGGACTAGAATTCACCGTCTCCTGGTGGTTGGCCCAAAGTCTCTCAGCTGGCTTTCATGCATAAGGCAGGACTAGAACTCACCGTCTCCTGGTGATTGGCCCAAAGTCACCCAACCGGCTTTCATGCCTAAAGTGGGACTAGAACTCAGAATCCCCTGATGATTGGCCCTAACCTAGCCGGCTGTCTCCTAGTTGGCTTTCATGCCCAAGGCGGGACTAGAATTTACTGTCTCCTGGGGATTGGCCCAAAGTCACCCAACCAGCTTTCATGCCTAAGGCAGGACTAGAACTCACTGTCTCCTGATGATCAACCCTAAGTCACCCAGTTGACTTTCATGCCTAAGGCGGGACTAGATTAAGATTAAGATTAAGATTTATTGCATTTATATACCGCCCTATCTCCCTTTCGGGACTTAGCATCTCCTAGAACTCACCGTCTCCTGGTGATTAGCCCAAAGTCACCCAGTTGACTTTCATGCCTTAAGTGGGACTAGAACTCACCGTCTCCTGGTGATTAGCCCAAAGTCATTCAGCTGCCTTTGGTGCCTGAGGTGGAACTGGAACTCACTGTCTCCTGGTTATTGTCCAAAGTCACCCAATTGCCTTTCATGCCTAAGGCGGGACTAGAACTCACCGTCTCCTGGTGATTGTCCAAAGTCACCCAGCCGGCTTTCTTACATAAGGCAGAACTAGAACTCACCGTCTCCCGCGCTTTAACCACTAGACCGACCTGGCGCTCTCTTTGCTGGAGCGGCTGTTAGATCGCACCCATTCTTGCATTGTGTGGGATGGGCTAGACTTGAATACATGACAGTCCTTGACTTACGACCAGAATGGAGCCCTGCCCATTACGGTTGTTCGCGGCAAATCAGGTCGCCTGCATGACTGATTTTTTTTAAGCCTTTTTTTGCAGCGACCGTTAAGCCAACACCGTGGTCATTAAGCGAATGTCCTGCTTGTTAAGCGAACCAAAGCTTTTCTGTGGGATGATACGGGCAGAGACGAGGAGTAAATTGTTATTTTTTGGCAAAGCGGTTGTAAAATACAACACAATGCAAATAGTAACGCAGTTGTGTTAATTGAATGTGGCTTCCGCTTTGACTTTGCTTGTCAGGGTCGCACCAGGGGAATCATGTGACCCTGGGGCACTGCGACCGTCATAAATATGAGGCAGTGGCCAAGTGTCTGGATTTCAATCAGGTGACTCTAAGGATGCTACAAATGGTCGTAAGTGTGGGAAATGGTCCCAAGTCACTTTTTTCAGTGCCGTCGTAGCTTTGAACGGTCACTAAATGAACCAATGTAAGTCGAGGACCTCCTGTATTTATGACAATCATTCAGATTGTCCCGGGGTCACGCGATTCCCCTTTGGCGACCTTCTGACAAGCGAAGTCAATGGGGAAGCCGCGTTCACTTAACAACGGTGTTATTAAACGATTCAGTTAACAACTATAGCAAGAATGGTAAAATGAGGTAAAATGCACTGAACAAACGTCTCACTTAACAACAGAAATGTTGGCTCCGTTGTGGTCATAAGTCGGAGATCGCCTGCATAAAAGGGGGCCTTTTCAGGGGAAAAATGTAGGCAGGTGAACCTATTAGGTTTTTTTTTTTAGTTAGAAAACTGTTGTGTATTTTAGGGGCTACCAGGGAGGGGGAAGGGTGTAGACAGGTTGATTCAACCAATTGATGCCATCTCTGGCCATAGGGGGCGAACATCTTGCCCCTGTGGATGGGGCGCGCAACTTGGGTGTCCTCCTGGATACCCGGCTGTCCATGGAAGATCAAGTGACAGCCGTGGCCAGGAGGGCGTTTTACCAGGTTCGCCTGGTACGCCAGTTGCGCCCCCTATTGGATCGGGACGCCCTTTGCACAGTCACTCATGCCCTCGTGACATCCCGACTGGACTATTGTAACTCTCTCTACATGGGGCTCCCCTTGAGGTGCACCCGGAGGCTTCAGTTGGTCCAGAACGCAGCCGCGCGAGCAATAATGGGAACCTCTAGGTTTACCCACGTAACACCGCTCTTGCGCGAGCTGCACTGGCTACCTGTCGTCTTTCGGGTGCGCTTCAAGGTGTTAGTCATCATCTTCAAAGCGCTCCATGGCTCGGGACCTAGCTATCTGCGGGATCGGATCCTGCCCCATACATCCTCACGGCCGATTCGCTCCCACAGAGAGGGACTTCTCCGGGTGCCGTCCACTAGACTTTGTCAGCGGGCGACGCCCAGGGGAAGGGCCTTCTCTGTGGCGGGCCCAGCCCTCTGGAACGACCTTCCCCCCGACATTAGGACAACTACGGACCTCCGCTCCTTCCGTTTAAAATTAAAGACACATCTTTTTCGCCTGGCCGGCCTTGGGTAGTCTCTTTTAAGGTTAGGGGTTTTAGGGGTAGTTTTAGTTTATGGGTTTTTAGCGCAGGATTTATTTAATTCATTTTTAATTTTGTATTCTGTCTGTGGTTTTAACTGTATTTTTAATTGCCTGTGCCCCGCCTCGAGTCCCTTTGGGGAGAGAGAGCGGGATATAAAATTAAAATTATTATTATTATTATTATTATTTTTAAATTATTATTTGTTTAGATTATTATGGTCGTAAGTCGGGGACTAGCTACATAAAAGGGGCCTTTTCAGGAGAAAAATATGGGCTGGTAAACCTATCTTTATTTTTTAATTTTTTTAATTATTATGGTCGTAAGTCAGGGACTCACTGCATAAAAGGGGGCCTTTTCAGGAGAAAAATCTAGGCAGGTGAACCTATTTTTTATTTTTTAGATTATTGCAGTCATAAATCGAGGACTGCATAAAAGGGCCTTTTCAGGAGAAAAATGTAGTCTGGTCAACCTATTTTTATTTTTATTTTTTAGATTATTGCAGTCGTAAATCGAGGATTCCCTGCATAAAAGGGGGCCTTTTCAGGAGAAAAATCTAGGCAGATGAACCTGTTTTGTTTTTGTCCTTTTTAAAAATTATTTGGGTTTTTTTGGTGGTGGTTGGGGGGGCATCAAATACGGGAGAGTTACAATGCTCCCTTTCTCTTCCCGTGACACCTGAAGCGTTGCAGAACCGGCTGGAGCCCAGCCCAATTTCTCTGGCGGGATCCGATCCAAGAACGATGGCTTTGATGCCGGAATATTCTTTGCTTTGGCGCTGGGCCATTCTCGGATTTTGGTTCCTGGTTCGGTTGAAGCCAAAGGAGGCCAGGAACGCCGTGAATTAAAAGACAAAGAAGCAAAGAGGAAGAGGCTTTCTACAGTGACCCCCAATTCGGTAGAAATAGTCCTCGACATACAACTTCAATACAATACAATACAATACAATGCAATGCAATGCAATGCAATGCAATAGCAGAGTTGGAAGGGACCTTGGAGGTCATCTAGTCCAACCCCCTGCCTAGGCAGGAAACTTATACCATTTCAGACAAACGGCTATCCAACATCTTCTTGAAGACTTGCAATGTTGAGGCATTCACAACCTCTGGAGGCAAGTAGTTCCACTGGTTAATTGTCCTAACTGTCAGGAAATTTCTCCTCAATTCTAATTTCAATGGAGATCAGAATTTTGGTTGCCCGGCGAAGCAGCTGTTCAGTGAGACACTCTCGATTTTATAACCTTTTCTCCCCTCCCCTCCACGGTTCTTAAGTGAATCACTCTGGTTGCTACGTGAATTCAGAATCCACCATTGGACTGGGCATCCCCTCAATTCGGTACAGGGAGTCCTCGACTTACGACCTCAGTTGAGATTGGAACGTTAGTTGGCTGTTTAGCGAGTCCCTCTGGATTACACAAACTTTTTCCCTCACGGTTGTTAAGTGAATCGCTCTGGCCGTTAAGGGAATTCAGATTCCGCCATTGGGCTGGGTTTTCGGGCATCACGTGACCTCAAGGGGCTGCTGTATATGACGGTGGCCAAGCGCCGAAATTTGTATCTGAAATTTGATGCTGCGACGGTTATAAATGCGAGCACCGGTCGTTAATCCCTTTTTTCAGTGACGTCATAACTTCAAACTGTCGCTAAACGAACGGTTGGAAGTTGAGGACTGCTTGTATTATGCCTATCAAATTCAACTACAGGAAGTCCTCGGCTTATGACTATGACTTATGTGGTTAAGTGAGACATTTGTTAGGTTTTGCACCATCTTGCCATAGTTGTTAAGTGAATCACAGCTGATGATAAGTTAGTAACCTGGTTGTTAAGTGAATCTGGCTTTCCCATTGGCAAAATGGGTTTATGTGACTCCGGGACACAGCGACCGTCATAAATGTGAGACAATTGCCGAGTGTCCGAATTTTGATCACGGAATCATGGGGTAGCTACAAAGGTCGTAACTGTGAAAAATGGTCATAATTCGCTTTTTCATCGTAACTTCAAACCGTCGCTAAATGAACGGTCGGAAGTCAAGGACTGCTTGTATTATGCCTATCAAATATAAATACAGTCAGTCCTTGACCTAGGACCACAATGGAGCCCAAACTGTGGTCAAGCGAGACATTTGTTAGGTTTCGCGCCATTTTATCACCTTCCTTGCCACTGCCATTAAGTAAATCGCCGACGATAAGTCCGTAACCCGGTTGTTAAGTGAATCTGTCTTCCCCATTGATAAAATGGGATGATGTGACCCTGGGAAGGATAATGCAAAATCCCCATTCCCTCCCGATCAGTTGGGACTTGGGAGGCAGAGAATAGACAGGGGCGTGGCCAGCCAGAGGTGGTATTTGTCGGTTCTCCGAACTACACAAAATTTCTGCTACCGGTTCTCCAGAACCGGTCAGAACCTGCTGAATTTTGACTTCTGCGGTTCGGTTGAACCGGCCTGAACCGGCCGAATACCACCTCTGAATAGGCGGGCCAAAAATGCAAAATCCAGTCTGAACCTAATTTCCCTTTGAGACAGGGTGGATTTGATTTAAATCACTAGTAAAAAAGCTTGATTTAAATCATAGTTTTCTACATAAAGACTAATTATTGCTGGTATAACTTATAATATGCAAGTAGATGAAGATTTTTAGAATAACAACTTTTCATATTAGTTTTTTTATCCCCAGTTTAATAGGACAACTTTTGTGTTGTACTTAGGAAGGAGAAAAATAATCATTACCTTAATAACAACAATTTAAATAGATTTATTCAACTGAAACAATAACATTACAGCATGTGTTATTTGCTTAAACAAACATCCATGTTTGTTAACTAATTTGGCTAAACAATATATATATATTTTAAGAAACTTAGACTTTCATTTTGTAGTACTGCTTGTCTGCTTGCCCCTTCCTCCTCACACTTAGTTTCGATTTCTTCTTGTGAAGATCTATTCCACTCCAAACAATCAGAAAAATATTGTTTCTATTCTATTCACTGAACCTCTTGAAACTTAGCACTGAAGGGGTTGATTCTGTATTCACAGGTTTGTAGAGGTTAGGATTAAAGTCTTTTTTTCAACTCTGTTCATGTTGTAACATTTTTGCTGTGAAGAAGAAGCACGTGTCAAATTCAGTTTTGAGAACTGCAAAAGTAAACCAAGCATCTGTGATCATATCTTGTAGGCAGAGAAACTGCCCAATAATGTTACAAAAACCTCTGGAAGAGCATGACATTGTGAATACAATAATACAATACAATACAATAGCAGAGTTGGAAGGGACCTTGTAGGTCTTCTAGTCCAACCCCCTGCGTGGGCAGGAACCTTATACCATTTAAGACAAATGGCTATCTAACATCTTTTTAAAGACTTCCAGGGTTGGGGCCTTCACAATTTCTAGTGGCAACTTCTGTTCCACTGATTAATTGTTCTCACTGTTGGGAAATTTCTCCTTAGTTCTAAGTTGCTTCTCTCCTTGATTAGTTTCCACCCATTGCTTCTTGTTCTGCCCTCAGGTGCCTTGGAGAATAGTTTGGCTCCCTCTTCTCTGTGGCACCCTCTGAGATATCGGAAGACTGCTATCATGTCTCCCCTGGTCCTTCTCTTCATCAAACTAGACATACCCAGCTCCTGCAGCCGTTCTTCATATGTTTTAGTCTCCAGAATGGATTAATGGAATTTATTTCCCCCCAAAATTAAACGTATACAGCCTTATTCTACATAATTAAAAAACTAATCTTTATTTCATGATGGAATAACCTTTGGATTGGTAATATATTTTCCTCAAAAAGCATTTTATATAAAAAAAATCCGATTTAAAATTTAAAAATCCGGTTTTTTTTGTTTTTGTTTTTAAAAAATCATTGATTTTTATCCACCCTGCTTGGAGAAGAACTGGGCCACGCTGCCCCTCGGTTCTGCAAAATGCTTGCGCACCTGAGAAACCAGGCCCAGTTCCCCGAGGGAAATTAGCATTGCTATTATTAGCTCCTCGCATAATTCAAAAATTCAGCTCTGCACATCAATTTTCTATGCTCAGTTCAGAATCGGAATCGGAACAGAGCTGGAAGGGACCTGGGAGGTCTTCTAGTCCAGCCCCCTGCTCAAGCCGGAGACCCTCTTACCATTCCAGACAAATGGCTGCCCAATCCAATCTCTTCTTGAAAACCTCCAGTGATGGAGCACCCACAACTTCTGGTGGCAAGGAGTTCCACGGGTTAATTGTCCAGGAAATGTCCCCTTTGTCGTAGACTGCTCCTCTTCCATCCAGTGTTTCTTGTCCTGCCTTCAGGTGCTTTGGGAAATAGGTTGACTCCACTCTTCTTTGGGGCAGCCCCTCCAAAATTGGGATTGTGCTATCATGTCCCCTCTAGTCCTTCTTTTCTCTAGGCTGTCCATACCCAGTTCCTGCAACCGTTCTTCATGTGTTTTAGCTGTCCAGGCCTTTAAATCCTCTTAGTTGCTCTTTTCTGCACTCTTTCTAGAGCAGGGGGCTCCAACCTTTGCAACTTTAAGTCTGAAGGACTTCAACTCCCAGAATTCTCCAGCCAGCAAAGCTGTCAGTGTCAGGGCCTGGGCCAGGGGTCCCCAACCTTTGCAACTTTAAGTCTGAAGGACTTCAGCTCCCAGACTTCTCCAGCCAGCAAAGCTGTCAGTGTCAGGGCCTGGGCCAGGGTTCTCCAACCTTTGCAACTTTAAGTCTGAAGGACTTCAGCTCCCAGACCTCTCCAGCCAGCAAAGCTGTCCGTGTCAGGGCCTGGGCCAGGGGTCTCCAACCTTTGCAACTTTAAGTCTGAAGGACTTCAGCTCCCAGACTTCTCCAGCCAGCAAAGCTGTCAGGGCCTGGGCCAGGGTTCTCCAACCTTTGCAACTTTAAGTCTGAAGGACTTCAACTCCCAGACTTCTCCAGCCAGCAAAGCTGTCAGTGTCAGGGCCTGGGCCAGGGGTCTCCAACCTTTGCAACTTTAAGTCTGAAGTCCTTCAGACTTAAAGTTGCAAAGGTTGGAGACCCCTGTTCTAGAGTCTCAACATTATTATTATTTTTTGTAACGTGGTGACCAAAACCTGATGCAGATATTCTAAGTAATCTAAGATTACTAAGGCTTTACAAAGCAGTGCTAATACTTCATGTGATTTTAATTCTATGCCTCTGTTTGTGTAGCCAAGGATCATATTAAGCATGTTGCACAGCTGATCTTTTTAAGCATTTTTTTTTTACTGCGGGTTTTCTGGAAATGCGGTGGGATGGGGTGGGGGTCTGTCTTTGCTCCCAGCAGGCTTGCCTGAAGCCTGCTAGGCCAAAATAAGGAAGTGGGGGATGCTGAGAAAGAAGGAAGGAAGGAGAGAGAGAAAGAGAGACAGGAAGGAAGGAAGGAAGGAAGAGAAAGAAAGAGAAAGAAAGAAAGAAAGAAAGAAAGAAAGAAAGAAAGAAAGAAAGAAAGAAAGAAGGAAGAGGAAGGAAGGACTCTAAACCTGGCACTAGGCGCAGCTTCAGAGGAGGGCTGGAAGGGACCTGGAGGTCATCTAGTCCAACCCTGCTCCAGTCCATGAAAGCCGAGTGGGTGACTTTAGAGACCAATCACCAGGAGACAGTGAGTTCTAGTCCCGCCTCAGGCATGAAAGGCAAGTGGGTGAATCTCTCGGCCCCAACCCACCTCACAGGATCGTTGTGGGGAAAACAGAAGGAGAAAGCAGAATTAGCTTTGTTTGCCACCTGGAGTTCTTTATAAAAGTAATAATAAAGGTAGAATAAAAAATGAGATTGGGGGGAAAATCGCTAGGCTTGTTCTGATCTCAGAATATATCTATCTATCTATCTATCTATCTATCTATCTATCTATCTATCTATCTATCTATCTATCTATCTATCTATCTATCTATCTATCTATCTATCTATCTATCTATCTATCTATCTACCTACCTACCTACCTACCTACCTACCTACCTACCTACCTACCTACCTACCTACCTACCTACCTACCTACCTATCTATCTATCTATCTATCTATCATCTATACATATTTATCATCTATCTATCTATCTATCTATCTATCTATCTATCTATCTATCTATCTATCTATCTATCTATCTATCTATCTATCTATCTATCTATCATCTATACATATTTATCATCTATCTATCTATCTATCTATCTATCTATCTATCTATCTATCTATCTATCTATCTATCTATCTATCTATCTATATCTATCTATATCATCTATATCTATTTATCATCTATCTATCTATCTATCTATCTATCTATCTATCTATCTATCTATCTATCTATCTATCTATCTATCTCTATCATCTCTATCTATTTATCTATCTATTTATCTATCTATCTATCTATCTATCTATCTATCTATCTATCTATCTATCTATCTATCTATATCATCTATATCTATTTATCATCTATCTATCTATCTATCTATCTATCTATCTATCTATCTATCTATCTCTATCATCTCTATCTATTTATCTATCTATTTATCTATTTATCTATCTATTTATCTATCTATCTATCTATCTATCTATCTATCTATCTATCTATCTATCTATCTATCTATATCTATCTATATCATCTATATCTATTTATCATCTATCTATCTATCTATCTATCTATCTATCTATCTATCTATCTATCTATCTATCTATCTCTATCATCTCTATTTATCTATCTATTTATCTATCTATTTATCTATCTATTTATCTATCTATCTATCTATCTATCTATATCATCTATATCTATTTATCATCTATCTATCTATCTATCTATCTATCTATCTATCTATCTATCTATCTATCTATCTCTATCATCTCTATCTATTTATCTATCTATTTATCTATCTATTTATCTATCTATTTATCTATCTATCTATCTATCTATCTATCTATCTATCTATATCTATCTATATCATCTATATCTATTTATCATCTATCTATCTATCTATCTATCTATCTATCTATCTATCTATCTATCTATCTATCTATCTATCTATATCATCTCTATCTATTTATCTATCTATTTATCTATCTATTTATCTATCTATTTATCTATCTATCTATCTATCTATCTATCTATCTATCTATCTATCTATCTATCTATCTATCTATCCTATATCTATATCATCTGTCTATCTTCTATCTATCTATCTATCTATCTAACTATCTCATCTATCTATTTATCATCTATCTATCTCTATCATCTCTATCTTTTTATCATCTATCTATCTCTGTCTGTCTATCTATCTATCTATCTCTATCAATCTATATCTTTTTATCATCTATCTATCTATCTATCTATCTATCTATCTATCTATCTATCTATCTATCTATCTATCTATCTATCTATCTATCTATCTACAATCTAATCTAATCTAATCCTAATCTAAATATCTTTATCTATATCTATATATATTTTCCCAGGACTTACATGATCGAATTTAACATGGATGTAAGGACAAAAGGAAACCAAGGACAAGGATGAATGTTCTGCTTTACGGTCATTGTTATCCTTGCAGAGTTGTTGGTTTCAATCAGTGTCAGTCTTAATTGTCCTTTGTCTTCCGGTGGCTTCCACCCATGGGCGATGCAAGCCAGGAACGCAATATTGTTTTCCAGACTAGAAAACCCTACAATTATCTCATTATTGGCTCGGAAAAGACACGAAGAAATATCTGTGTGTTTTCTATCCTCCCTTTTCTTACTGTGCAACAGGGAGGGTTTTAGGAGCTTCCCAAACTCGCTGGTGCATTTAAAAATGAATAAATTTGCAATTCTTGGGGGCTCGTTCTACATCTTCAAAGTGACGCAAATCAGGGCCTGGGCCAGGGTTCTCCAACCTTTGCAACTTTAAGTCTGAAGGACTTCAGCTCCCAGACTTCTCCAGCCAGCAAAGCTGTCAGTGTCAGGGCCTGGGCCAGGGGTCTCCAACCTTTGCAACTTTAAGTCTGAAGGATTTCAGCTCCCAGATTTCTCCAGCCAGCAAAGCTGTCAGTGTCAGGGCCTGGGCCAGAGTTCTCCAACCTTTGCAACTTTAAGTCTGAAGGACCTCAGCTCCCAGACTTCTCCAGCCAGCAAAGCTGTCAGTGTCAGGGCCTGGGCCAGGGTTCTCCAACCTTTGCAACTTTAAGTCTGAAGGATTTCAGCTCCCAGACTTCTCCAGCCAGCAAAGCTGTCAGTGTCAGGGCCTGGGCCAGGCGTCTCCAACCTTTGCAACTTTAAGTCTGAAGGACTTCAGCTCCCAGACTTCTCCAGCCAGCAAAGCTGTCAGTGTCAGGCCCTGGGCCAGGGTTCTCCAACCTTTGCAACTTTAAGTCTGAAGGACTTCAGCTCCCAGACTTCTCCAGCCAGCAAAGCTGTCAGTGTCAGGGCCTGGGCCAGGGTTCTCCAACATTTGCAACTTTAAGTCTGAAGGATTTCAGCTCCCAGACTTCTCCAGCCAGCAAAGCTGTCAGTGTCAGGGCCTGGGCCAGGGTTCTCCAACCTTTGCAACTTTAAGTCTGAAGGACTTCAGCTCCCAGACTTCTCCAAGGGTTAGGGTTAGGGTTAGGGGGGATAAATAAGGTTAAAAATAAGATAGATAAATAAAAACATATGAAGAACGGCTGCAGAAATGGAAGGTGGCTAGTCTAGAGCAAAGAAGGACATAATAAGAGTATCCCAGTATTTGAGAGGCTGGCACAAAGACGAGGGAGTCGATTTATTTTGCCAAACACCAGAAGGCAGGAGAAGAAGCAATGGATGGAAACTAATCCAGGAGGGAAGCAACCTGGAATTCAGGAGAAACTTCCTAACAGCGAGGACAATTAACCAGGGGAACTGCTTGCCACCAGAAGTTGTGAAATGCTCCAACACTGGAAGAGATTGGACAGCCGTCTGTCTGAAATGGTAGAGGGCAACCGGGTGACCAGCTTATCAACTGCAACTATTCGTTTAGTGGCCGTTGCGACGGTCACTGAAACAAGTGATTTATTATGGCCGTTTTTCACATCGTTGCACCCGCGATCACGTGATTAAATTCGGAAGCTTGGCCACCGACTCATATTTATTACAGTCGCATCCCCCTGGGGGAATGCTACAACGGTCGTAAGTGTGGGAAACGGTCCTAAGACACTTTTTTCAGTGCGATTGTAACTTTGAACGGTCACTAAATGAATTGACATAAGTCGAGGACTCCCTGTATTTATGACAATCATTCACAGTGTCCCGGGGTCACGGGATTCCCCTTTTGCGACCGTCTGAACGAGCAAAGTCAGCGGGCAAGCTGGATTTACTTAACAACCGAGGCTCCTAACTTAACAACGGCAGTGGTTCGCTTAATGACGGTGGCAAAAAAAAAGGGGGGCTTAAAATCGGGCGAAACTCCCTGAACAAACGTCTCGCTTCACGACACAAAATTCCGGGCTCAGTTGTGGTCGTAAGTCTAGGACTACCTCTCCTATCACCTGGCCCCAAAAGAAAAGGTGAGTTTTGAGTTTCCTTTGAAGATTTCGAATTTGGAAAGCCAATGCCTCCCATTCAGCCTCCCCCACCGCCCCTCCCTGTGGAAACAAGCGCTGAGATTAGCATCCATGAAATAAAAGAATTTTTTGTCTTTAAAAAAAAAACACAACTCTTAATGGGTGTTTGGAAACCCGATGCCTCTGGAGTGAGTGGGGTGGGGCTGGTTAAATATTGACTGTTGGTTTTGTGGAGAAAATCCTCCCCAGCTTTACCCAAAGAAAACACAAAAGGATTCCAGATAAAAGCAGTAATAAAAAACTTTATTAAAGGTTTTGCTTGCTTAATTGCATTGGAATTAGGGGGGGAGGGGGGGACAGCCTTCCCGATGGCTTTGCTAGAACAACCTGGCCATCCGTCAGGTTGAACACGGAGAAGGAAATCAGATCTCAGAGTTAGTGGGTGCGGTTGGTCCAGCCGAGTTTGTGAAGATTCGAATGCGGTTCGGCAAATTAAAAAGAAAAGCAAGAGGCTAGTCCTCTGTGAGCCGAGCGAATCATCTCCGAGCACTGTTTTTTTGGTTTTTTTTTTCAAACTTCAAGCATGCTCGCTGGAGAATTGGGAGAGTTAAAAAGTCCACACCCAGAGTGAAACACAGTTAACTTTGCTACCGGTTCGGTAGCAATGCGAGCGCCTGCGCGCCTGCAGAGGACCTTCCGGGCATGCACAGAGCACACCTGCAAAAATAAGCAAACAGCGAGGAAGCGGGGGAGGGGAAAATCTGCTGTGCCACAAGATTTTGATTATCGTGCATCACATCTGATCGTCGGAAAAACTGGTTCACCCGAACCAGTACCATTAAAAAAAAACAAAAAAAACTACAGGTCCAGGTGAACAGTTCTGAGCTAATCCTCTCGAGCCCCTTTGGCTCAACTAATTGCTTATCAGGAGTTTCTGTCTGACCCAGTCTTTCGGAATGGAGCACCAAATCTGGATTTCTAAAAGCTGGCTTCCTCAGTTTCTGCTTTGGGGAGGAGGGAGACTGGAGCTGGTTTCTCTTTCCCTTAAGACAGGGGTCCTCAACCCCCCGGACCACGGACCAGTGACGGTCCGTGGCTTGATAGTAACCGGGCCGGAGTGAGCGGCGGAGAGAGTACCGCAACTCTTAGGAAAGTGTAGCAAACGCTCTGCTATCCTGGCGGCTGGCCAGGGCGCTCCCCGGGGGCAGGACGGGGGCAACGGCCTGCATTGGGGGGGATTTGGGGGAACCCCCCGGCCCTGCGTGGGGGGAAGGGGCTGCCAGGCCCTCCTGCCCGGGACGCAGCCCGGCCTTCCCTGCTCCAGCCGAGGATCCTCCTGTGGCTGCCTGGATATTTGCCGATTCAGCATTATTATTATTATTATTATTATTATTATTTAAATGTGCTTGAAGGATATTTCTCATTTTTGCTGTGACCCAATTCCTGGGCTTTTCACAGCTAAACCAGAGGCAGCACTCAGAATGTAGGGGTGTTTTTTTTCTGGATCTTTGCATCTCCGTTGGCTGCTGAAACGTTGGCTTCCAGGCAGTTCTCTCACACTTTGGAAAGTGGGAGAAGTAACACCTCTCTCCGAATAGCCAGGTGTAACTGCTGTCCGTTTTTTAATGCGTCCGTAAAGGGCTGCCTCGCTTGTAATGTGTTGAGGATATCTCCTTTAGGACAGGAGTCTCCAACCTTTGCAACTTTAAGTCTGAAGGAATTCTGGGAGCTGAAGTCCTTCAGACTTAAAGTTGCAAAGGTTGGAGACCCCTGGCCCAGGCCCTGACACTGACAGCTTTGCTGGCTGGAGAAGTCTGGGAGCTGAAGTCCTTCAGACTTAAAGTTGCAAAGGTTGGAGACCCCTGGCCCAGGCCCTGACACTGACAGCTTTGCTGGCTGGAGAAGTCTGGGAGCTGAAGTCCTTCAGACTTAAAGTTGCAAAGGTTGGAGACCCCTGCTTTAGGAGACAGAGTTGTGCAACTGAATTTGCAGCAAGAGATACATTGCTAGAAGTCACACTAATAGTCACATACACTGATGGTAAAAACAAGTAGACTTTCGTTGTGGTGCAAAAAATAAAACTACTTCTTCACAAACAGGGATAGTTAGCCTTGAATCAAATTACAGTCTTTAACTCAAACAATTGGCTTGCTTAATCCACCATCCTCCTTGCTCTGCTGACCTAACCCGACATCACAGCGTCTCCATTCAAAGATCAGCGTCTAACTGTGATTCCGGCTCCCTCTTATGGCTGAGTTAGGAAGCAGCAGCCAATTCCATTGCACTGTAGCATTTAAAGTAACAGAGACCATTTCAATCATGGCTTATGTCTATATATAGATTGCCAACCCAACTCTAGGATTATAGTCCTAATATAATGGATGGTGAGTGGATCCCTGTAGATTGCAAGCACAAACTCCGAGCAACTTTGCTCAGCCGACTATGCAGCATTCATAGTCCTTTCTCCCTTCTGCCTTTGTTTGGTGCAAGGCTGGTTGTTCTGTTCTTCCTTCTGTTGTGCGCATGATGCTGTTACCTAGTTTGGTAAATAAATAATAGCGCTGGCTCTTCGGCTTTGAAACGGAGATGAGCACCGCCCCCTAGAGTCGGGAACGATTAGCACCTATGTGCGAGGGGAACCTTTACCTTTAGCATTACTTTTTCTCAATGTTCTTTTTTTGGTGGTGGTGGGGGGCTGTTTTCTTCTCTTTCTTCCAGAGCCAACTGACGTCCACCCTTTGCCATGGCCAAACTGGAGACCCTGTCCGTCCTGAGTGATGCCAGCTACCACAGCCAGGAGACCTTCCATGCCTTCCACCCCAGAAGCTCCGAATCCACCTCGCAGAGCAGCAGCGTGGGCAGCGGCGTCTCTCACGAAAAAGACTTCGCCCTCAAGAGCCTGGCGGTCACCAGGCCTCCGAACGCCCACCAGCCGCTGGACGCGACGCGGAGCAGCTACTCTCTCTCCACGCGCCACGCCGGGGAGGAGAAGGTCCCCGGTTCCATCTACATCAACGGGGACTTGCGCAAGAGCGAGAAGGGGAAGAGCGACGTAGGTGGGAACGTGGCGGCCAACAACGAGAAGAACATGCCCCTCCCGCTTCCCCAGTACCGAGAAACCAATAAACCACCAAAGATATTGCCAGTCTCTGGGAAACTGGACCAGGTGGGTGTCCCATCTTCTGACGAGAATCAGAAGAGTTGGAAGGGACCTTGGAGGTCTTCTAGTCCAACCCTCAAGAGGGGGGGTTGGTTCCGGCCCAGTCAATAGAGAACCTCACAGGGGTGGGGAACTGTGGCCCCCTTTAGGACTTGTGGACTTCAACTCCCAGAATTCTTCAGGCAGCCATGCTGGGTGAGGAATTCTGGGTGTTGAAGTCCACAAGTCCTAAAAGGGCCATCATTCCCCATGCAGGCTGAGGAATTCTGGGAGTTGAAGTCCACTAGTCCTAAAAGGGCCATCATTCCCCAGTCAGGCTGAGGAATTCTGGGAGTTGAAGTCCACTAGTCCTAAAAGGGCCATCATTCCCCATGCAGGCTGAGGAATTCTGGGAGTTGAAGTCCATAAGTCCTAAAAGGGCCATCATTCCCCATGCAGGCTGAGGAATTCTGGGTGTTGAAGTCCACAAGTCCTAAAAGGGCTATCATTCCCCATGCAGGCTGAGGAATTCTGGGAGTTGAAGTCCTCAAGCCCTAAAAGGGCCACAGTTCCCCACCCGGATCTAAGATGTTACTTCATTTATTTATTTACTAAATTTATTTGTTGCTCATTTTGCTTCCAAACGGCTTCATGGGCAGCTTTAGGAAGAAGGGTGCTTATCTTTTATGCCTTTCCGATTCAGGCCGTCGTCAATTTGTGACCAAAATTGAGCCTCACATTTCCATTGCTCAGCGAGATACCTGTTTTGCCCTCTTTTACACCCTTATTTGCCACAGTTGCTCAACGAACCGTTGTTAAGTGAGCAACACATTTGTTAAGCAAATCCATTGACTTTGCTTGTCAGAAGTTCGCAAAGGGGATCACGTGACTTCCAGAGCACTGAAACAGTCATAAATATGAGTCAGTTGCCAAGCGTCTGAATTTTGATCACGTGACCATGGGGATGCCACAATGGTCGTAAGTGTGAAAAACGGCCATATGTCACTTTTTTCCCAGTGCCATTGTAACTTTGAATAGTCCCTAAATGAAATGTTTTAAATCAAGGTCTACCTGTAAATGTAATCAATAAACAAAGAAACTGTTCTATTTAATAGATAGATATGGTATAAATTGATTGATTGATAGATTAGATAATAGATTGATGGATGGATGGATGGATGGATGGATGGATGGATGGATGGATGGATGGATAGATAGGAAGAGATGATAGATAGATAGATAGATAGATAGATAGATAGATAGATAGATAGATAGATAGATAGATAGATAGATAGATAGATAGATAGGATGATAGATAGATAGGATGATAGATAGATAGGATGATAGATAGATAGGATGATGGTTTATAAGATAGAGAGAGATGATAAATAGATATAGGAAAGATAGATAGATAGATAGATAGATAGATAGATAGATAGATAGATAGATAGATAGATAGATAGGATGATGGTTTATAAGATAGTGAGAGATGATAGATATAGGAAAGATAGATATAGGATGGATGGATGGATGGATGGATGGATGGATGGATAGATAGATAGATAGATAGATAGATAGATAGATAGATAGACAGGAATGATAGAGATAAATTGATAGAAAGGATAGATAGATGGATAGGACAGATAAGAGATAAAATAGATATCTATGGTAAATAGATTAGAAGGATGAATGGATGGATGGATGGATAGATAGAGGAATGATAGATAGAGGAATGATAGATAGATAGAAAGATAGATAGATAGATAGATAGATAGATAGATAGATAGATAGATAGGATGATGGTTTATAAGATAGTGAGAGATGATAGATAGATATAGGATGGATGGATGGATGGATGGATGGATGGATGGATGGATAGATATAGGAATGATAGATAGATAGATAGATAGATAGATAGATAGATAGATAGATAGATAGATAGATAGGAATGATAGATAGAGATAAATTGATAGAAAGGATAGATAGATGGATAGGACAGATAAGACAGATAATATATATATATATGGTAAATAGATAGATTAGATAGATGGATGGATGGATAGATAGATATAAATGGATAAATAAATGAAATTGTTTTATTTGTCTTCTTCTTTTCCCTTTCAGAATACTGAGCCCTTAGTCAGACCTTCAGCCTTTAAACCAGTTGTTCCTAAAAACTTCCATTCCATGCAAAATCTGTGCCCACTGCAGAGCAACGGCGTCACTACCGAGAACCGAAAGACTTTAAACCACACGCACAGCAATAGTCCTGCCCCAGTCAAAAGCGGCCTGGAGAAGGCCAGCCTTAACAGGACTACCAACAACCCGGAGAGAGTGGGTCTGTCCGATTCTGGCCGCAACTCTCTAACCAGCTTGCCCACGTACGGCACAGGCTACAGCCAGCACGTGGGTCCGATGAGCGCCTCCACCAGTCACATCAACCGCATCGGGACCACCTACGGCGAGAAGAACGTTGTGGGCTACAACGGGATATCTACCTCAGACAGCGGCCGGTCTTCCACCAAGAGCACCTCTTCCTTCAGCCGACTCAACCATCTCAGCGAAACAATGCCTTTCCACTCGCCTTCCACGGACGACATCATCCAAGACCTGGAAAACCGCCTGTGGGAGAAGGAACAGGAAGTTCTCCAGATGAGGAGGAACCTGGACAAGAGCGAGGCGGCCATCTACCAGGTCTTCGAGGAGAAGCAGAAGATTTGGGAACGGGAGATGGATGAGCTGAGGCAGAACTACGCCAACAAGCTCCAGCAGGTCTCCAAGAAAGCCCAGCGTGCTCAACAAGCTCTCCAGCTCCAGATTTTCAAGCTCCAGCAGGAGAAGAAGAAGCTCCAAGATGACGTCACTCAACTCCTTCAACAGCGGGAAGAGCTGGAGAAGAAGTTTGTGGCTTTCAAAAAAGAGCAGGCCGAGTTTCTTCCCAAGATCGAAGAGACCAAGTGGGAGGTGAGAGTCAACCAGGGTCAACACCATACAAGGCAGGGGTGAAAACCCAGCAGGTTCTGGAGACCCAGTAGCGGGAATTTTCTGGAGTTTGGAGAACCAGTAGCGGGAATTTTGAGTAGTCCGGAGAACCAGTAGTGGGAATTTTGAGTAGTCGCGAGAACCGGTAGCGGGAATTTTGAGTAGTCCGGAGAACCGGTAGCAGGAATTTTGAGTAGTTCAGAGAACCGGTAGCGGGAATTTTGAGTAGTCCGGAGAACCGGTAGCGGGAATTTTGAGTAGTCCGGAGAACCGGTAGCGGGAATTTTGAGTAGTCCAGAAAACCGGTAGTGGAAATTTTGAGTAGTCCGGAGAACCGGTAGTGGGAATTTTGAGTAGTCGCGAGAACCGGTAGCGGGAATTTTGAGTAGTTCAAAGAACCAGTAGCGGGAATTTTGAGTAGTCCGGAGAACTGGTAGCGGGAATTTTGAGTAGTTCGGAGAACCGGTAGCAGGAATTTTGAGTAGTCCGGAGAACTGGTAGCGGGAATTTTGAGTAGTCCGGAGAACCGGTAGCGGGAATTTTGAATAGTTCGGAGAACCGGTAGTGGAAATTTTGAGTAGTTTGGAGAACCGGTAGCGGAAATTTTGAGTAGTCCGGAGAACCAGTAGCGGGAATTTTGAGTAGTCCGGAGAACCAGTAGCAGGAATTTTGAGTAGTTTGGAGAACCGGTAGCGGGAATTTTGAGTAGTTCAGAGAACCGGTAGCGGGAATTTTGAGTAGTCCGGAGAACCAGTAGCGGGAATTTTGAGTAGTCCAGAGAACCGGTAGCGGGAATTTTGAGTAGTCCGGAGAACCGGTAGCGGGAATTTTGAGTAGTTTGGAGAACCGGCAAATGCCACCTCTTGCTGGCCCCAGAATGGGCTGGGAATGGATGTTTTGCAGTATCCTTCCCCTGCCATGCCCACCAAGCCATGCCCACCAAGCCACGCCCACAGAACCAGTAGTAAAATTGTTTGAATTTTACCACTGATACAAGGGACTCAACCAATGTTGTGGGTGGCCTCCTAGTGTGGGTGGTCTTGAAGGAGTCTTCTCCTACTCCTTCCTCTTCCAACTGCTCCTCAACTTGCGACCATCCGTTCAGCCACCTGGAGACGCCTTGTGCTCCCAATAACAACTACAACAAGGAGAGCAACAAGGATTGTGCAGGTTGTGTAACGGCCACACGGACGTAGGACCATAATTCTCGGCTCAACGGTGGCCGTAGGTTGAGGATTACTTCTGTATGGAGATAATTCGAATACACTTGTCACTTGATATGCACCCGTTGTCTCTACAGCAAGCAGTTTGGCGTTAAAGATAAACCACAAACACACATCCTCTTCATCAGGGATCTCAAACTCAATTTACCTGGGGGCCGCTGGAGGCAGAGGCTGGGTGAGGCTGGGCCGCATAAGGGATTCCACAGAGGTCCACTGCCCCTGCGGGCTGCACTAATATTATACTTTCATATCACGGTGGGGGCCGCAAGATACCGTCCTGTGGGCCGCAATTGGTCCGCGGGCCGCGAGAATGAGACCTCTGCTCTACATGCTATATAATTGAAATTGAAAATCCAATATTGCATTAATATTGCACTATACCGTAGAATCCAATTTAGTGACTCCCCTGGGATAGAAGCTGTTTTCCAGACTATTTGTCCTTGTTTTTATTGTCCGGTACCGTCTGCCAGATGGTAATAGTTAAAAAAAAAAGGGGTGCCCAGGATGAGATGAATCTTTAAGAAGGATTTGAACTTTCTTAAGGCAGCCGGAGCTATCAGGCTCTTCCGAAGAGGACAGAGGGCAACCCATGATCCTCTAGTGTTGAAGGCTACCAGCAGTTTTACATCCAGTTGTGGTTTCCTGAGAAGTCTCAGGTAGTATCATCTCTGCTGGGCCCTTTTGACCAGGGCTGCAGTGCGAGCGGCCGATATCAAGTCCTCTTTTAGGATAACACCCAGAAACTTTAAAACTGGCCACTTGCTCCACTCGGTCTCCATTGATAAGCAAGGGCTCTATTCCTTTGATAGTCTGTATAGGGTTTCCTGCCTAGGCAGGGGGGTTGGACTAGAAGACCTCCAAGGTCCCTTCCAACTCTGCTGTTGTATTGTATAGTCTACGATAAGCTCCTTGGCTTTATTGGTGTTAAGGACTAAGTTACTGTCTCCACACCACGAAAGCAACCAGTCCACCTCGATAGGCAGACTCATCCTCTCCCCCCCCCTTCCCCTCTGGAGATGAGTCCCACCGCTCAGAGGGTGGGTTTTTCCCACCAAGGAACATCCAGAAAGTCCAGGTGCCTCTTGCAAAAGCACCTTTGGGACAGCCCATCAGGTGATGGGAGGGGTAGGGACTTCAAAAGGGCTCAGTTTATTTCCTGGGGAGCTGATGCCCAGTTAGCTGACTTTGTTTAAGATATTATCTGATGAGAATCTTTCTCTCTCTCTCTCTCTCTCTTTCTCTCTCTCTCTCTCTTTCTTTCTTTCTATCTCTTTCTCTTTCTATCTCTTTCTCTCTCCTTCTCTTTCTCTTTTTCTTTCTTTCTCTCTCTCTATTACCTCTCTCTCTCTCTCTCCCTCTTTCTCTTTCTCTCTCTATTACCTCTCTTTCTTGCTCTCCTCTTTCTCTCTCTCTCTCTCTTTCTCTCTCTCTCTCACCTCTTTTTCTCTCTCTCTTTTTCTTTCTCTATTACCTCTCTCGCTCCTCTTTCCCTCTCTTTCTCTCTCTGTCTCTCTCTCACACACACACCTCTCTTTATCTTTCTCTCTCTGTCTCTCTGTCTCTCTTTCTCTCTGTCTCTCTCTATTACCTCTCTCTCTTTCTCTTTCTGTCTCTCTACCTCTCTTTTTCTCTGTCTCTCTCTTTCTCTCCTTCTCTCTCTCTCTCTCTCTCTCTCTCTCTCTCTCTCTCTCTCTCTCTCTCTCTCTCTCTCTCTCTCTCTCTCTCTCTCTCTCTCCAGGTGTGCCAGAAGGCAGGTGAGATCTCCCTGCTGAAGCAGCAGCTGAAGGACTCCCAGGCCGACGTCTCCCAAAAGCTGAACGAGATCGTCGGGCTGCGCACCCAGCTGAAAGAAGGCAAGGGCTCCCTCCGAGACAAGGAAGAGCAGATCCTGACTCTGAAGGACTCCTACAGCACCAAAAGCCTCAGCCTGGACTTCTGCGAGAACGAGCTGCAGCTCAAGATGGCCGAGGTCCAGATGCTGAGGGAGAAGCTCAGCCAGTGCGAGCTGGAGGTCTCCCGCCTGAAGCAGACCTTGGCTCACCTGGGCGGAGGGCCCCCGAACCACGTCGCTCCGGAGCTCCCCGAGAAGCTCGCCAGGGACCCACCGGCCTGCGAGAGCGACGAGGCCAAAGTGAAGCGGCAGAGCGAGGAGAACCTCAACGCCTTGAGGAGGGAAGTGGAGAGGCTCCAGGCGGAGCTGAAAGCGGAGCGCCAGTTCCGAGAGCAGCAGGTTTTGGACTTCGAGGAGGAACGTTGTACGTGGCAGGAGGAGAAGGAGAAGGTCATCAAGTACCAGAAGCAGCTGCAGTTGAACTATGTGGAGATGTACCAGAAGAACCAGCTCCTGGAGCACAAGGTCAACGAGATGGCCAACAAGGCCCCAGGCTTCTCCCACGTGGACGAGAAGAAGACATGGACCCCATCCAGACTGGAAAGGATAGAGTCCACGGAGATCTAAGGACCAAGGCATTTGGAGGACAGTGTGGGTTTTATTTTTCCAATTAACGGTGCCTGTAATTTTCAGCTGGAGATCTTCCCGAGTAGAATACGCGAACTTAACCAGCAGCATAAATCTTTGCACTTGGTGCCCCCCACCCTCCTCAGATATACTTTGGTGCTCTACAAAATTACTTTTATGGGGTGGGCGGGGTGGAGGGGGGAGAAAGCCACAGGTGTACTTTTGTGTTCCAGGGATGGTTTGCCATCAGGAGGTCTTGCGTGTTGTTGCGTAGGCTTTGAGTTGACGTGGTTTCGGTGACGGCTGCATTAGCCGATGGACCACAACCTCTGCTCCCTTCTCGAGTTCTTCGTACGGCGTGCTTCACCGCGAGCTTGGCGGTTTCCTTGCAGACGTTTAGTGACCCAACGAGGTAACGTCATCCGTGCTGGAAGAGAGTGGGGTGTGTGGAGAGGAGGAGGAGGAGGATTGTGGGGTCCTGGGTGCTCTCTGAGCTTGGTGGTTTCCTTGCAGACGTTTCGTGACCCAACTAGGTAACGACATCGGTGCATTGTAGGATAAACAGGCAGGAGGCCAGCAGAGCCTTCTCCCATGAGTAGCAACTAGCAATCAGAAGACATGATGATGACAACTCCTCCACGCGGACAGGCCTAACTATAGTTTCAGCTGGGAAAGTGTGACCATCCTAAACCAAGTTAAGCCCCATAAATGCTGCAGAATTCCTGGAAGCTGGGCACTCAGACCAATCAGCCATCAACAGACACATAGAGGTAAACAACATTTACACGCCATTCAAAAAGAGACAATCAAAAAGCCCGAAAGGAAACAGAAAACATTTCCTCACCAGCAATCATCACCCAGATAGGCAGAGATTAAAACCGAGATTACCGTATTTTTTGGAGTATAAGACGCACCAAGATATATATTTTTTTAAAGGTTTTTGCACTCCCAAAACGGCCCATTTTTCACAAAAACGAGCCCGATTTTTTTTTAAAGGCATGAATAGCCTTTAGGAGGCTTGTACAGTGCTCCTGGGGGGTGCCCCCCCCCCAAAAAAAAACAAGCAAAAAAATGGCATAAACTCCCACCAACACCAACATATATAAACAGAGAGCAAGCCCCATTCCTTTCTAGCACTGATGATGTTACCTAGCTGGGTCATGAAACGTCTGCAAGAAAAGCACCAAGCTCAATGAGCATCAAGGACCCCCACAGTCCTCCTCCTCCTAGCACTGATGACTTTACCTTGCAGGGTCATGAAACGTCTGCAAGAAAAGCACCAAGCTTAGTGAGCATAAAGGACCCCACAGTCGTCCTCCTCCTAGCACTGATGACGTTACCTTGCAGGGTCATGAAACGTCTGCAAGAAAAGCACCAAGCTCAGTGAGCATCAAGGACCCCCACAGTCCTCCTCCTCCTAGCACTGATGACGTTACCTTGCAGGGTCATGAAACGTCTGCAAGAAAACTACCATGCTCAGAGACCCCACATTTCAACCCCGAGCTACCAATATTCTCTTCGATGAGAATAGAAGCTCTGAAATCATGGCAGGTGGGATTATTCTGACCCACCTCCCCTTTGGCCCTTCCCTCCTCCTCTGTGAAACTTTTTTTAACTTCCATCACTCCAGGAGGAGGCAGCGTCCCTCCCATAGAATGCCACGTTTCTCTGGGAAAAACTACAATTCCCAGGGTTCATGGAGAGGAACTCTCCCTCCCGACCTACTGAGCAGTTTAAAAGTAAGTTTCAGTTATAGGATACCTCAATAGACAATTTTATTTTAAAGCCTGCCAGAAATTAAGGGACATCATTTCAATCCTTTCAGAGTGACCTTAGCTTCGGATCCAACCATCAGTGGACGGTGGCGACTGGGTCCTTCTGGCACTGCGACATAACTGTGGGGTACGCTGAGGTCCTCTAGACTGAAGATTGGAGCTAAGGAATTCAGGAAGTACCTTAGTGAATGGCACCTGGAGAATGCACTCCTCATCCGGTATATAGGTGGGTGTGTCTGTGCTCCATTTACAGACGGGTGGCCCTTTAAGAGTTCTCTGCAGGTAGTCCTCGCCTTACGACTGCAGCTGAGCCCCCAAATCTCTTGTCGCTTAAGACAGTGGTCAAGCGAGTTTTAACCTCTTTTTCGACGACATTTCTTGCCACGGTTGTTAAGTGAATCACTGCAGAATTGGTAAACCAGGGTGGAATTTGATTTAAATGCAGTCAATTTAAATCACTATTTTATATCAGGGAGCAGATGCATGAATTGGAAAGTTCCGAGTTCAGGTGGTCACACTATGGATGCAGGAGACCTGTGGACCAATTTAAATCACTATTTAAATCACTAGTAAAAAGTCTTGATTTAAATGGAGTCGATTTAAATCCGAATTTTTAAAGAGCAACGGTCATCTGTATGCTGCAACGGCTCCTCATCTGACTCACCGACAGTCCCAAACAGTGATGGGACTCAAAATCTTTTACTACTGGTTCTGTGGGTGTGGCTTGGTGGGTGAGGCAGGGGAAGGATACTGCAAAATCTCCATTCCCTCCCCACTCCAGGGGAAAGGATACTGCAAAATCTCCATTCCCTCCCCATTCCAGGGGAAGGATACGGCAAAATCTCCATTCACTCTCCACTCCAGGGGAAGGATACTGCAAAATCTCTATTCCCTCTCCACTCCAGGGGAAGGATACTGCAAAATCCCCATTCCCTCCCCACTCCAGGGGAAGGATACTGCAAAATCTCCATTCCCTCTCCACTCCAGGGGAAGGATACTGCAAAATCTCTATTCCCTCTCCACTCCAGGGGAAGGATACTGCAAAATCTCCATTCCCTCCCCACTCCAGGGGAAGGATACTGCAAAATCTCTATTGCCTCCCCACTCCAGGGGAAGGATACTGCAAAATCTCCATTCCCTCCCCACTCCAGGGGAAGGACACTGCAAAATCTCCATTCCCTCCCCACTCCAGGGGAAGGACACTGCAAAATCCCTATTCCCTCCCCACTCCAGGGGAAGGATACTGCAAAATCTCTATTCCCTCCCCACTCCAGGGAAAGGACACTGCAAAATCCCCATTCCCTCCCCACTCCAGGGGAAGGACACTGCAAAATCCATATTCGCTCCCCACTCCAGGGGAAGGATACTGCAAAATCCCCATTCCCTCCCCACTCCAGGGGAAAGGATACTGCAAAATCCTTATTCCCTCCCCACTCCAGGGAAGGATACTGCAAAATCCCCATTCCCTCCCCACTCCAGGGGAAGGACACTGCAAAATCTCCATTCCCTCTCCTCTCCAGGGGAAGGATACTGCAAAATCCCTATTCCCTCCCCACTCCAGGGGAAGGATACTGCAAAATCCCCATTCCCTCCCCACTCCAGGGAAGGATACTGTAAAATCTATTCCCTCCCCACTCCAGGGGAAGGATACTGAAATAACCCCATTCCCTCCACATTCTGGTGTACGTCAGAAGTGGTATTTACCATTCTCAAACTACTCAAAATTTCCGCTACCGGTTCTCCAGAACTAGTCAGAACCTGCTGAATACCACCCCTAGTCCCAATATTGCAGAATATATAGCCTTGTGCTATGTAACTAAGCCCCATTTCATGCTGAATAAACCAAATTATGAATGTATCTTAAATAGAAAACTCCTGAGATAGATTTTTTACTCCAAAAGCATTATATTAATATGAATTTGATAAAAATATTAAAAAATCCGATTCAAATTTTAAAAATCCAATTTAAAATGTAAACATCTGTTGTTGTTTTTAATTTTTATTTTTTTTAAATCATCAATTTTTATCCACCCTGTTGGTAACACAGTTGTTAAACGAACCTGGCTTCCCCATTGCTCATCAGAAGGATGCAAAAGAGGATCACGTGATCCCAGATATTGCAACCGTCGTAAATATGAGTCGGTTGTCAAACACCCGAATGTCGATCACATGACCACAGGGGATGTGGCAACGGTTGTAAGTGTGGAAAACAGTTGCAAGTTCCTTTTTTTTCCAGTGCCATGGTAACTCCGAGCGGTCGCTAAAATAACTGTCGTAAGTCGAGGACTACCTGTGTGCTGTTCCTGTTTTCAATTTCTTGGGCTCTGGAGCTGTGGAAGGAAGAGGATAAAAGGAAGAAAAATTCTAGAATTTAGCTACCAAATGGAACAAATTTGGGCCTGAATTGAGGGCCGGTTGACAAAATGATCTCAGCATCAGGATTCCAATATTGCTGACAGATTGACGATTCAAATGCAAACTACTCTGTCACGTAGATTTTGAGGAGATACCTTGGTTGAGTTGGAATGAGAGAAGATGACTTTCTAGAGCAGGGGTGTCAAACTCAAGGGCCTAATCCGGCCCGCGCGCCCCTCGAAACAATGAAGGGCTGGCCGACGGTGCTGCATGCAAACCTCCTGAGCTCTTTTCACTGGCAGAGGGTTGCAGGAGGCCGTGGCAGCCGAAAACGGAGCTCCGGAGCCTGTTTTCGCTGTGAGGGTTGCGGGAGGCCGTGGCAGCCGAAAACGGAGCTCCGGAGCCTGTTTTCGCTGTGAGGGTTGCGGGAGGCCGTGGCAGCCGAAAACGGAGCTCGGGAGCCTGTTTTCGCTGTGAGGGTTGCAGGAGGCCGTGATAGCCGAAAACGGAGCTCCAGAGCCTGTTTTCGCTGTGAGGGTTGCAGGAGGCCGTGGCAGCCAAAAACGGAGCTCCGGAGCCTGTTTTCGCTGTGAGGGTTGCAGGAGGCCGTGGCAGCCGAAAACGGAGCTCGGGAGCCTGTTTTCGCTGTGAGGGTTGCAGGAGGCCGTGGCAGCCGAAAACGGAGCTCGGGAGCCTGTTTTCGCTGTGAGGGTTGCAGGAGGCCGTGGCAGCCGAAAACGGAGCTCGGGAGCCTGTTTTCCCTGTGAGGGTTCAGGAGGCCGTGGCAGCTGAAAACGGAGCTCTGGAGCCTGTTTTCGCTGTGAGGGTTGCAGGAGGCCATGACAGCCGAAAACGGAGCTCCGGAGCCCATTTTCGCTGTGAGGGTTGCAGGAGGCTGTGACAGCCGAAAACGGAGCTCCGGAGCCTGTTTTCGCTGTGAGGGTTGCGGGAGGCCGTGACAGCCGAAAATGGAGCTTAGGAGCCTGTTTTCACTGGCAGAGCACTGGGGCCACCACCTGTGCCCCCGACACAAGTGACGTTGAGCTGCCACGCCCAGCCAGGCTCCCGGAGTTCAAACACACCCCGACGCAGCCCTCAATGAAATCGAGTCTGACACCCCTGTTCTAGACAACAGCTGGCTTTAACACGTTTTCTCTTATTTCTACACCGGTAGCCCTCAACATATGACCACCATTGAGCCGGAAGCTTCCGTTGCTAAGCGAGGCCGTTGTTGAGTTTTGCCCTGTTTTATGACCTTTGGCACCACCACTGTTCAGCGAATCGCTGCAGTTGTTAAGTGAACCATGCGGTCGTTAAGCAAATCTGGATACCCACCCACCCACCCCGACTTGCTGGTTGCCAGGTGCCCAAATTTTGATCGTGTGACCGCAGGGAGGCTGTGACGGTCGTACGCTTGAAAAACCGGTCATAAGTCAGTTTTTCCATTACCGCTGTAACTTTGAAACGTCACTAAGACAATGGTTGTAAGTCAAGGAGTACCTGTAATCACTGCCCAGCATCTAAAGCCCGTTGGATTTGCGAGGACTTAAAAAAAAAAAGGGACGCTCGGACTTTATGGGGCAGGAAGGAAGTTTCTCTCTCTATCCGACGGAAAAATGATTTTTAACCTACAATCCCCTGCAAAATCACCATCTCTTCTTCCCAAGATGTTAAATTCTGTGTATATTTGGGTCAACCAAGGTTTCTCTTCATTTCTTCTCTCCTCCTCCTCTCCTCTTTCCTCTTCTCCATTCCTCTTCCTCTCCTCTTCTTCCTCTCTCCTCTTCTCCCTCTCTTCTCTTCCCTTCTTCCTCTCCTCTTCTTCCTGTCTTCTCTTCTTCCTCTCCCATCCTCTTCTTCTTTCCTCTTTTCTTCGTTTCTTCCCTTCTCCATTCCTCTTCCTTTCCTCTTCTTCCTCTCTTCTCTCCCCTCTTCTTCCACTCTTTTCTCTTCTTCCTCTCTTTTTCCTCTTCTCTTCCTCTCCTCAATTCCTCTTTTTCCTCTCCCTCTCTCCTCACTTCTCTTCCTCTTCTCCCTCCTGTTTTCCTCCTCTTCCTCCTCCTCCCTCTCTCGTCACTTCCCTTTCTTCTTTCTCCTCTTCCTCCTCTCTTTCTCCTCTTCCTCCCCTTCTTCCTCTCTTCTTCTCTTTACATTTACTTTCTCTTCTTTTATCTTTTCTTTATTTTCTGCGTTGAGTGACTCAAGGACCCCCATCGGGTCTTTTTGTAAACTGACTTGTCTTGCCTATGGGAAGACATTTATTATTATTTTTTCCCCAAAAAAGGCACCTTTTTTTGTACCTCGCCTGGTAAGAGAAAACAAAGAATATATATCTGTCTATATATATCTAATATATATCTATACATACGCTGTCTCAGATTTAAAAGAGAACCTACCTATCCCAGACCAAGGCAAACCAAGGGTTAAATTGCCTGCGAATGGAAATGAATAGAGATGGCAACGCAAAGAGAAATAATTTCCTGATTAATGCTGCTAAAATTATACAGAGGAAAGTTAACTTGGATGTACATACTCTCCGTATCTGTTTATGTGATGATTAAAGCAAGAAGACGTGTATAAAGAGAGGGCAGGGAAAGAAACGTTTCTGTGATTAACGGCTACGTTGTGCAGTGAGAGCAGAAAAACCCAGAATAAAAGTTTTGGATTATAAAAGGGAACCTCTTTGCCAAAATTCTCAATGTCGAGCTTCACACGGTACCAAAGTCATTCCGGGTTATTCCAGGATTATAAGAAGTCGCCTTCTTTTTCTGTTTAGGTTTTATAGAGCTGGAAGGGACCTGGGAGGTCTTCTAGTCCAGCTCCCTCTTCAGGCAGGAGACCCTATACCAGGGATGGCGAACCTATGGCACGTGTGCCACAGGTGGCACCCGGAGCCATTCAGCAAGGCGCGCGAGGCGTTGCCCTGGTCAGCTGGCGTGCATGTACGTGCTGGCCAGCTGATTCAGCCATTTTTAAAGCCATTTTTCACCCTCCGGGGGGGCTGTTTTCACCCTCCCCAGACTCCTATAAAGCCTCTGGAGCCTGTGGAGGGCGAAAAAAGCATGTAAAAAATTTGGGGCGGGGACAGTGCCTATCATGCATGCATGCACACTAGGGGGGGGGCGCATTGCATTATGGGTGTGGCACACTGGCGCATGACCCCCCTGCGCTCCCCCCTCTTACGGCCCGCGAGCCTAAAAAGGTTTGTCATCGCTGCTATACCCAGTGGTAGGATTCAGCCGGTTCGGGCAAACCGAACCGTTGTTAAATTGCTGGCTGGCCCCGCCCCTTCCAGGAGTCCCCCACATGACCCCTTTTGGCTTCCAGGAAAGTGCAGGGAGGCCTACTAGGCCCAAAATGGGGTGTGGCCCATTTGCTCCCAGGAGTTTTGCTCCGGGGTGTGTGTGTGTGCAGGAGGCCATGTACTGCCTGTCACACCTCCTGGCCACGCCCATCATGGCCACGCCCAGCCAGCCGGTCATTAGGGCAGAGGAAATGGCTCTTAAATGATTTGAATCCCACCACTGCCTATACCCGTGATGGCCAAACTATGGCACGCAGAGCCCTTTTTGCGGGTAGCCGTTGTCCCAGCCCAGCCCGACCGCACATTCGTGCACACCTCCCGCTGCCTAGCTGGTCTTCAGGTCTCTGCCGCAGATGAGCAGGGGCAGGGCACATGCGCGGCAGGGCACTCGAATAGCATTTTGGGGCCTTGCACAGCGTTCCCGCGCTCAGTTTTGGCTCCCAGGTTGGCGCAGGAGGCCTTCCAGGCACAAAACGGGGGCGGAGGGGCACCACGTGAGGTCTCCCCGCACCCCATTTTACCCCGCACCAACCTGGAAGCCAAAGATGTGCAGGGGGAGTGGCACATATGGGCGGGGGTAAGTCGCACACAGGAGGGTCGGTGCGCATGTGCGGGGGCAGGCCGGGCCACATGGCGACAAAGAGGTTAGCTGTCACTGGCCTCTACCATTTCAGACAAGTGACTGTCCTAGTCTTCAAAACCTCCAGTGGTGAAGCAGTCACAACATCTGGTGGCCGGCAGTTCCACTGGTTAATTGTTGTCACCGTTAGGAAGGTTCTCCTGACTTGGGGAAATGAATCTGGCTTCTGAGTTTGCTGGTCAGAAGGTGGCAAAAGCGAATGATGGGACACAGTGGTGGGTTTCTGCAGGCCCGCACCTACTCGCGAGAGCCGGTTGGTGAAATTTAGAGAACCGGTCCGGTGAGAGGGGGTTCCACCGGCGGACCTGGAAGTAAATCTAGCCCGCCGCTGCCAGTGACCCAACGGGAAGGAAAGGAAAGGAAAGGAAGGAAGGAAGGAAAGAAAGAAAGAAAGAAAGAAAGAAAGAAAGAAAGAAAGAAAGAAAGAAAGAAAGAAAGAAAGAAAGAAAGAAAGAAAGAAAGAAAGAATCATCACAATTGAGTCCAAAATTTTGGTTGCTAAGCAAGAGCGTTGTTAAATGAGTTTCAACACATTTTAAAAGGTGGCCACTCCCACCCTGTCACATGACTGCCAAGCCACGCCCACAAAATAGGCCACACCTACAGAGTAGGTTCTAAAAAATTTGAAACCCACCACTGAGGGGACCCCAGGACATTGCAGCCGTCATAAATACGAGTCAGTGGCCAAAGCAAGCACCTGAATTTTGACCCTGTGAGCATGGGGATGCGGCCGTGGACGTAAGCATGAAAACCGGTCATCATTCATTTTTTCATGGCCGCTGCAACTTGACATTGTAAGTTAAGGACTAGCTGCAACTTGGAAGCAAAATTGCCTTTGATGTTCGTTCATGTCCTTATTTATACCCTCTTATCGGTTTTCTCTGCTCTTACTGTGGGTTTTTAAGTCCGGCGTCCCGAATCAAAACTGTTAATCCTTTTGTCACATACTCGATACTCGACTGTTGATTTTATTTTTATTTTTTTCGAACTCTCTTTTGAGGAAAGTTCATTCTTCTCAAAAGCGAAGGGAGAAAAAAAGAGAATTAAAAACGCTTAAAAAAAAAGAAAAGAAAATTAAAAAAATGTTTTTCTCTCATCTAGTTTTTGCATTCAGACCTTGTTTGATCGACTTTGCCTTTCTGGTTGTTTGCATTTAATAAAAAGAAGGTCCTTGTCTTTTTGTATAACAGAGACAACAATTTTTAAAACCGCTGCTTAAACCGAGGGCACAGATCCGCTTCGTCTCACATCTGCATTCTAAAGACAAAAACAGCTATTGCCCTCCCTGGTTTTTTTTGGATAATTTAAATATAAATATATATATATATATAAATATATATTTACGAATAAAAATAAATATATATTGATATATATGTCCACAAAGCTCTATAGAAGTATTCTGTACATACGTTTGTAACATATATAAATATATACAGTCTATATATACATATATGTGTATTGATCTGTCTTCATCTCCACCTGGCTCTGAAAAGTTTTATTCCAGGAGGAAGGGAGCAAGATTTACTTCCCTTTAAAAAGGTAAAATATATATTCATAAAAATCAGAATACAAGATATGGTGACATGAAAGGCAGCTGCGTGACTTTGGGCCAATCACCAGGAGATGGTGAGTTCTAGTCCCGCCTTAGGAATGGAAGCTAGCTGGGTGACTTGGGGCCAATCACCAGGAGACGGTGAATTCTAGTCCTGCCTTAGGCATGAAAGCCAGTTGGGTGACTGGCCAATCACCAGGAGACGGTGAGTTCTAGTCCCGCCTTAGGCATGAAAGCCAGCTGAGTGACTTTGGGCCAATCACCAGGGGACAGTGAGTTCTAGTCCCGCCTTAAGTATGAAAGCCAGCTGTGTGACTTTGGGCCAATCACCAGGAGACGGTGCGTTCTAGTCCTACCTTAGCAAGGAAAGCCACTGGGTGACTTTGGGCCAGGCCTTCTCTCTCAGTCCTAGGAAGGAAGCAATGGCAAACACTAGAACAGAGTAATAGAATAAGAGTTGGAAGGGACCTTAGAGGTCGTCTAGTCCAACCCCTCGCCCAATCAGACCCTACACCAGTGATGGCTAACCTTTTTCTCCTTGCCTGCCAAAGGCCCACGCCCATAATGCAGTGCGCTCAACCCTAACCCAGCCCCCCCCCCCCCCCCCACGCATGCGCACAACCACACCTCTTGACTTCTAGGCACTCGCTAAGAAAGGATTTTTTGAAATGACCATCAGATCATTAGTATACAGTAATTAACACACTCTGATGCTAAGGAGTTCTACTCCCCCTCCCCACCTGAAAAGGACTCTGTTCCAACTGCCAGTTGCCTCACATTCCGTTACCTCAGTTCAAACTGACGGACATTCCACTCCTTCCCTCAGGAGCGGTCTGGGGCTCCTTACAGTACTAAACGTCGGTACCTCACCAAAATGCCTACGCCTCACACCTATGGAACTGCTTCCGAACTCAAGGCGGTGGGAGCGAAATTCCCTCATGTTTCAATCACCGACCACCACTGATCCAACGGATTGCGAACTGAATTTCTCCTGCACAGCCCAATTACATAGTTTCGTTGTGAAGCACGGGTATCCAGCGAGTTATTATATATGCAGGACTTTCAGTCGGTTATTCAAACATAGGGAGGAAGCCGCATTAATAAGAACAGATGAGTAATAGACTCTTCAGCGCACTTATGCACCGGGAACTTGTCACAGACCAATTAAGGCCTTTGCTAAACAGCACATGTAATTAATGAGCCTGTCATCCATTTCCACATTGTTTTAGTCACGCCTCTTACTAGAGTCTTTTTCTTCGAAACTCATCTTACTGGACACCCTGCTCCTTGTAAACTTGTTTTAAAGAATGGTGGGATTTTTTTTACGTTCGTAAATTATTGAACTAAAAGTCAACAGTGGCGAGACTTCCTAGACGCCAGGATAGCTTTTAGCTAATAAGATTGTAATTTGAGGTTGTTGGTTGTTGTTTTTAAATGACGGTATCTATTAAAACAACTAGCTGTTCCCGCCTACGCGTTGCTGGTAAATGGCCAACCACTCTGTGTGTAGATCTACACCTGCCCACACAAACACGTACACACAACCAGCGTATAACCCCCAACCTACCTACCTACTCCCTTTTGCCCTTTCTCGTTATCCCTCTACCTACCTACCTACTGTATTTCTTCCTCCCTCTCTCTATCCACCTACGTACCTACCTACCTACTGTATTTCTCCCTTTCTCTCTCTATCCCGCTACCAACCTACCTACCTACCTACCGTATTTCTCCCTCTCTCTTTATCCCCCTACCTGCCTACCTACCTACTGTATTTCTCCCTCTCTCTCTCTCTGTTCCTCTACCTACCTAACCACCTACCTACCTACTGTATTTCTTCCTCCCTCTATCCACCTACGTACCTACCTACCTACCGTATTTCTCCCTCTCTCTTTATCCCCCTACCTACCTACCTACCTACTGTATTTCTCCCTCTCTCTCTCTATTCCTCTCCCTACCTACCTACCCACCTACCTACCTACCTACTGTATTTCTCCCTCTCTCTATATATATATTCCTTTACCTACCTACCTACCTACCTATGCACATCCCTACCTACTCCCTTTCTCCCTCTCTCTCTCTACCTACCTACCAACAGTATTTCTCCCTCTCCCTCTCTATCCCTCTACCTACCTACCTACCTACTGTATTTCTCCCTTTCTCTCTCTATCCCTCTACCTACCTACCTACCGTATTTCTCCCTCTCCCTCTCCCTCTCCCTACCTACTGTATTTCTCCCTCTCTATCCACCTACCTACCTACCTACCTACCTACCTACTGTATTTCTCCCTCTCTCTCTAAATCCCTCTACCTACATACCTACATACCTACCTATCTACTGTATTTCTCCCTCTCTCCCTCTGCCTACCTACTGTATTTCTCACTCTCTCTCTATCCCTCTACCTACCTACCTACCTACCGTATTTCTTCCTCTGCCTCTCCCTCTCTATCCACCTACCTACCTATCTATCTACATACATACCTACCTACCTACTTACCTACCTACTGCATTTCTCCCTCCCTCTCTCTATCCCTATAGCTGCCTACCTACCTACCTACTGTATTTCTCCTTGCATCTTATGGACAGAGTATTTTATGTCATAAAGGATGACATAATACCTGTGGCCCACTGCTCTCTCTATATCCAACTACCTACCGTTTTTACAAGTTTTTTACATTTCCGTTGCGTGTACCTGGCACAGGTGTGACATCTACACAATCTATATATATATATATATCATCGGTGCCGTACTTGAAAGGAACTTCGTGTGAAAATTTGGAAGCGATCGGTGCAGGACTTTCGGAGATTAGTGGTTTGGAACAAACTCGAAGATTCTTATAGAAGATTTTGTCCCGCTGATCCAGGCATTCAAATGTAAACTTGGATTGCAAACGTGGAATGTTTGTTCTGGAGAAAACACGGAAAAAAGTGATTTATTCAGGTTATTTATTAGCTTGGCCTTCCTCGGTCTGCCTCTCTGCTGATAAGAACCGAAAACTTTGTGGGGAAAAAAGTCTATTTCGGAACCATTTTTAAGACGTGCTTTGATTTTCAAGTAGAGGCCATATACCTTTGGCAGGATGCCCAACAGGGAAAGCCTCCCCTGTATTTCTAGGGGGTTCTACCTGGTGAATGCGCTCCTCATCCGGTATATAGGTAGTCCTTGACTTACGACCACTATTGAGCCCAAAATGGGTTGCTAAGTGAGGCGTGTGTGAAGTGACTTTCCTCTCCACCGTTGTTAAGTGAAGCATTGCATTTGTTAAAGTGAGTAACCCGGTTGTTAAGGGAATCAGCCACCCCCGTTTGACTTTGCTGGTCGGGAGGTCACGTGACCTTGGGGACCCAGCAACAGTCCTAAGTACATGCCAGTGGCCAAGCGTCTGAATTTTGATCGTGGGAAGGCGGCAAAGTTTGCAAACTCTGAAAAACGGCCGTCAAGTCCCTGGATCCAGTGCCGTGGTAACTGTCACTCAGTGAACTCTCGTAAGTCGAGGAGTACCCGTATACTAAAGGCAGAGACCTTCTGGTGGAAATATAGATCCACAGCAGGATACATCATCATATTCATATCATATTAACTCGTAAGGTTTGAGAATACGCTGAGACCAGTGATGGGTTTCTGCAGGCTCGCACCTACTCGCGAGAGCCGGTTGGTGAAATTTAGAGAAACGGTGAGAGGGGGTTCCACCGGCGCACCTGGAAGTAAATCTGGCCCGCCGCTGCCAGTGACCCAACAGAAAGGAAAGGAAAGGAAAGGAAGGAAGGAAGGAAAGGAAGGAAGGAAGGAAGGAAAGAAAGAAAGAAAGAAAGAAAGAAAGAAAGAAAGAAAGAAAGAAAGAAAGAAAGAAAGAAAGAAAGAAAGAAAAATAATTTATCATCACAATTGAGTCCAAAATTTTGGTTGCTAAGCAAGAGCGTTGTTAAATGAGTTTCACCACATTTTAAAAGGTGGCCACTCCCACCCTGTCACATGACTGCCAAGCCACGCCCACAAAATAGGCCACACCTACAGAGTAGGTTCTAAAAAATTTGAAACCCACCACTGGCTGAGACCCACAGAAGTTTGAGAATACATCCAAAGTCACAATTAGGCAAACATGAGACTTAAACGGCAGCTTAAATAATAATCAGCGTTTAATCTTTGATCAAAGTTTAAAGACATGATGGTCAGTTGCCCTTCTTGTTTTGGGATGTTGGTCGAGAGTGCTGGAAAATTACCTAAAACCAGCCAATTTTTGGCCATTTTTGGCTGGTTGTTTGGCCATTCTCCATCTGTTTTCAGGGTCGGTTTTCAAGCCATTTTTCATGCTAAAAACAGCCTGAAAACAGCCACAAGGCCAGCCCAAAATAGCCAAAAATCAGGTCGTTTTTCAGGCCATTTTTTTAATGTCATTTGTCAGCATAAAAATGGCTTGAAAACAGCCCAAAATCCAGCAAAAAACGTCTTTCTCCATTTCTTATCCAGGGAAATATAATTGTCTGCCTTTTCAATATTTCCCAGGATATTTCATTTTTCTAGGAGAGGGTGGGTTTTAACATTTAAACATTTAAAATTTGGGGTGAAAAAACCCCCAGTATTTTTTGGGGGACGGACGGAGACTCAATTGTAGTCGTACGTTGAGGACTCCCAACACTGGAATTTAGCATTTAACGGAATAACAAGAGTCGGAAAGGACCTTGGAGGTCTTCTAGTCCAACCCCTTGCTCAAGCTGGGAACCCTAGACCATTTCAGACCGTAGGAAGTTAGCACCCAACCCCTCTCCTAGAAAAAATGAAATATCCTGGGAAATATTGAAAAGGCAGACTATTATATTTCCCCTGGATAAGAAATGGAGAAACGTGGTTTTCTTTCAGGCAGGAAACAGACTCGCCCTTAATAGCCCCCCACCTCTGTCAATAGGCCGTTAAAATGCCTGCGTCGGTCTATTCTACATAACAAAGGTAGGATTAGCCTGCAACAGAAACTCACCACGTGGCATCTGGGAACTCAACCAAGCTTGGGACTCAAAAGACACACAACTTACAAAGTTAGCTAAGACACCTCTCCCTCCACTCCCCTGGGGAGTCTGACAACCAATCAGAATACATTTCTTACACAGGAACAGGAAACCGAGAGGTGGGGCCCAACAGAGAGCATAAAAAACTCTCAGGAATCCCCTTTTTCTCTCTTTTTCTTCTTCACCCAACATCTGGAAGCATGTGATCCCCCTTTTCTGTTCTCCTTGATTCGTTTCCCACCATTGCTTCTTGTCCTGCCTTCATATGCTTTGGAGAATAAGACTTGGAAGGTACCCTTAGAGGTCTTCTAGTCCTACTCCCTGCTCAAACAGGAGACCCTATACAATTGCAGACAAACAGTTATCCTATCTCTCTTAAAAACTTCCAGTGTTGGGAGTATTCACGACTTCTTGTGGCAAGTTGTTCCACTGATTAATTGTTCTCACTGTCAGGAAGTTTCTCCTTAGTTCTAGGTTGCTTCAGTCCTTGATTCGTTATACCAGCACAAGCAGAGTAGGATTTTTGGCCGATTTCAATACATTTAGAGCAAGTTTGGGAAGGATTCCACGGATGAGAATTCCTGAAGGGCAAAGCAAGCCAAGAAGCTGGGGAAAAGCGAGATTATAAAAGCCCAGTCTAGCACAACGCCACTATGGAAAGTGAACAGAGTGTTATGTGATCCTCTCAGATTAAATCTCAAGTGATTCTGGATCAGCACGATGGCAGATAAATCTGACTTAATCAGATTTAATCAGTAAATGCCACTGAATTCCAACGGGCTCCAGGCTAGGATTCCACTTGCTGTTATTTCTATAGCTGCAAACTTCACAATACTTTCAAAAGATTAGACCGGATAGCATGACTATCTTCTGAACAAACACGTCTAGGATTATTAGACGCTAAGCCGATTTAATTCTTGCACGTGCTGAAAATTAGCTGTACAGCTTACTTTCTTGCTAGAGTTCCCCCCGTTTGAAAATATTTGATTTATGGCCACTTATCAAAAGCTGCGGGGAACCTAGTTTCGATCCATCAAATGTAGGTAGTCCTTGCTTTACGGCAGTTCATTTAGTGAGTGTTCGAAGTTACAAAAGGCACTGAAAAAGTGACATGACTCACAGTTGTGACCGTGGCAGCATCCCCGTGATCTCATGATTTTTACATTGGGATGTTTGGCAACTGGTTCATATTTATGACAGTCGCAGCGATCCCCTTTTGCGACCTTCTGACCACCAAAGACAATGGGGAAGTCAGGTTCACTTAACAACCGTGTTATGACGTTAACAACTGCAGTGATTCGCTTAACAACTATGGCAAGAAAAGTCGTCAAATGGGGCAACGCTCGCTTAACAGATTTCTCCCTTGGCAACATATCTGTTGAGCTCCATTATAGTCGTAAGTCGAGGACCACCTGTAACCTTTTGAGGAAAATCCGACTGAAAGAAACTGCAGGGTCTAAGCCTCATTTTGAGAATGGACTTGAATTCAACACAACATTTTAAGCTTTAAAAAAAAACGGCAGTTGTTTCTTGGTTTTACACGGAGTCCTCGACTTACAACGATTCATTTAGTGACCATGATGTAGAAAGGCAGCGGGAAAAGTTAACATGGCTGTTTTTCACACTTACGACTGTTATAGCATCCCCATGGTTACGTGATCAAATTTTGGATATTTGGCAATTGACTCGTATTTGTGACGGTTGCAGTGCTCCGGGGGTCATGTCACATGATCAGGTTTTATGGCCGCCTGACAAGAACAGTCAATGGGGATTTCAGAATCAGAATCGGGCTGGAAGGGAACTTGGAGGTCTTCTAGTCCAGCCTCCTGTTCAAGCAGAAGACCCTCTACCATTTCAGACAAATGGCTGTCCAGTCTCTTCTTGAAAGCCTCCAGTGATGAAAGCATCCACAGTAACAGATTAACAGAGTTGGAAGGGACCTTAAAGGTCATCTAGTCCAACCCCCTGCCCAGGCAGGAAACCCTATACCATTTCAGACAAATGGCTCTCCAACATCTTCTTGAAGACTTGTAGTGTTGGGACATTCACAACTTCTGGAGGCAACTTCTGTTCCACTGATGAATTGTTCTCACTGTCAAGCTGTTTAATTGTTCTAACTGTCAAGCTGTTCCACTGATTAATTGTTCTATCTAGTCCAACCCTGCATCATTTCTAATAGAAGGCAGTCCGGTCTCTTCTTGAAAGCCTCCAGGGATGAAGCTCCCACAACTTCCGAAGGCAACTTCTGTTCCTTGGATGGATTGTCCTCACTGTCAGGAAATTCCTCCTTATTTCCAGGTTGAATCTCTCCTTGGTCAGTTTCCATCCATTGTTCCTTGTCTGGCCTTGGAAAAAGCTTGACACCCCCACCCCCCGTGGGGCAGCCCCTCAAATACTGGAAGATGCTCTCCTGTCTCTCCTGGTCCTTCTTTCCATTAAACTAGACCTACCCAGTTCCTGCAACCGTTCTTCATAGGTTTTAGTCTCCAGTCCCCTAATCCTCTTTCTTGCTCTTCTCTGCACTTTCTAGAGTCTCTTTTCTGCATCGTGGCAACCAAAACTGGATGCAGTACTCTAGGTGTGGCCTTACTAAGGCTTTATAGAGTGGTACAATTTCTGGTGGCAAGCTGATTCCACTGATTAATAGTTCTCACTGTTAGGAAGTTTCTCCTTAATTCTAGGTTGTTGGAATTTCACACTTAAGAAGTTCTGAAAAACGGTCCTAAGTCAATTGTTTTCACTGCGGTTATAACTTTGAACGGTCACTGAATGAAACGTTGTAACTTTACTTTATTTTAGATATTTATTTTAGATATTTAAGTCGAGGACCATCGGTAGCAGCCCCATCGTCTCTTCTGATCCCCCCCCCCCCCCGCTCTGGCTGCGGCTGCCCGCCAGCAAGATGCACTGCCTGAAGCTGAAGCGTGCAGATGTTGCACATGAAAACGCTCCAAAATAACAGAATAACAGAGTTGGAAGGGACCTCTAAGGTCATCTAGTCCAACCCCACACCAAGCAGGAGACTTGGCAAAGCAGAGATTGCCATGGGGAATGGGGCTTATTGGCAGAGGCAACTTATTTCTCCCCGCAAATTAATTTCCTGCTCATTATTTAATATTAAATAATTTAAAAAATGAATATTAAAATTTGGGACTCCACGACTGCAGAGCAAGCTCTCGAGCGCCCCCTGGCGGCTGCGCAATGGCGTCGCCGGCGACTTCCCCCCCCCGTCTCAACCCGGGTATGCGCGCGCAGCAGAAGCGGCCCCGCCTTTTTCCCACACGGCGCCTGCGCGGGATTCTCTGTCGAACGAGGTGAACTGCGGCCGTTAAGGGGCCGGAAGTGCGTGGGGCCACCTGACCGGAAGTGGTCCTGCGGTGGGAGGAAGACAGGAGCCTCGCCGAGCAGCCGTGGCAGGAAAGGAAAAGGACCGGTAGGCCGCGGTGAGTGTGACGGGGAAGAAGGGGCGGCCTGTGTTTTCAAGTCAAGAGAGGGGTGAAGGGGCGAAGCGGTCCGGTTCGTAACACCCCCATGTCCCGCCCCGCCCACGTCCCTCAGAGGGCGAAAGGTTGACGCATTCGCGAAGCCCCGCCCCTTGCGCCTCTTACGTCACAGCCCCGGCCTGCGTGGCCCCGCCCCCGCTTGGTGGTCTCGAGGGGAAGGCTGCTCTGCCTAGCTGTGACGTCATTGCCCGGTTATTGCGCAATCGCCCGGTAGGATCGACTGGATGGGGGGGTTCCTGGGGGGGGTCTCCTTCTCCTACTCCAGGATTCTGAAGGGGGGTCTCAGGTCTACTCGTCCCCCCCCTTTTCTCAGGTGCACCTGCTGTCAGCTCAGAGATTGATAAAGGCTGATAAGAAATAGTGGTGGGCGGAGCCTCTTTGGAAAGGGGGAGGGGCAGGGGGCGGGGCTTTGGTATCCATGGTGGGTTAAGCGCCAAGACCTTTTTTTGCCCTAGAGGTCTTTCCCCTCTGCCCACCTGGATAGCCACAGGTGGGCCTCCCGGGGGTTCCCGAATCCCCCAACTACAGGTAAGTCCTTGACTTATGACTTACAGGTGGAACAGAGCTGGAAGGGACCTTGTGGGTCATCTAGCCCAACCCCCGGCCCAAGCAGGAGACCCTACACCATTTCTGACAGATGGCAGTCCAGTCTTTTCTTGAAAGCCTCCAGTGGTGAAGCTCCTGGGTGAAATAAATAAATGGGGGAATCCCATAGGGGGGGGGGGAAACCAACAGTGTTACGGTTAGGTCTCCCTGAATTCAGAGAGCAATACAATACAATAGCAGAGTTGGAAGGGACTTTGGAGGTCATCTAGTCCAACTCCCTGCTTAGGCCGGAAGCCCTATACCATTTCAGACAAATGGCTCTCCAACATCCTCTTAAAGACTTCCAGTGTTGGGGCATTCACAACTTCTGGAGGCAACTTCTGTTCCACTGATTAATTGTCCTGTCAGTCAGGAAATTTCTCCTCAGTTCTAAGTTGCTTCTCTCCTTGATTAGATTCCACCCATTGCTTCTTGTTCTACCCTCAGGTGCTTTGGAGAATAGTTTGACTCCCTCTTCTTTGGGGCAACCCCTGAGATATTGGAACAAAGAAGAGGGAGACTACTGAAGGCAGACTACTCCACTGAATAACAGAGTTGTAAAATGAGGCAAAATTCACTTAACAAATGTCTCAAGTAGCAGAAATGATAGATAGATAGATAGATAGATAGATAGATAGATAGATAGATAGACGTAGATAGATAGACGTAGATAGATAGATTGATAGAGATAGATAGATTACATATCTACATATCTATATATATGTAGATTTTGGTTTATTCGGGTCTTTTCCCGTGTAAAATTAAAGGTGTTTTTGCAACGTTTCGATGGGATCACCCCCATCATCATCAGGCTTTGGCTTCTGCCTTTTGCAAATGAATATATATATATATATATATATATATATATATATATATATATATATATATATATATATATATATATATATATATATATATATATATATATAGAGAGAGAGAGAGAGAGAGAGAGAGAGAGAGAGAGAGAGAGAGAGAGAGAGAGAGAGAGATGTAGATAGATTGTTAGAGGTAGGTAGGTAGGTAGGTAGATAGAGAGAGAGAGATTGATAGAGGTAGATAGATTGATAGAGGTAGGTAGGTTGATACATAATAACTGCAATAATTCACTTAACAAACATGGCAAGACAGTTATGAAATGGGGCAAAGCCCACTGAACAAATTTCTCACTTAGCAATATCAATTCTGGGCTCAATGGTGGTCATAGGTAGGGGACTACCTGTATTTGTGGTGATATCACTGGCTGAAGCAGATGAAGCAGCATACGGGTGGTTAAAAGACATTCTAACTTTTAATCCAGTCTGGGCCTATAAATCATTTCAAGTTAAACCTTTGGATCTATATCTAAAGGGACTTCCAACCTTGGCAACTTTTAAGATTTGTGGACTTCAACTCCCAGAATTCCCCAGCGAGCCATGCTGGGAGTTGGAAGTCCACAGGTCTTCAAAGTTGCCCAAGGTTGGACGCCCTTGGCTTATATCTTCTAAGTCTGGTGAGATTCTTGCAAACTAGGGATCAACCATCCAGAAATCTTGCCTGATCCATTTTTAGAGCTGTTCCGGTTGCATTCGTCGTAGGTTGCAGATCTCCTTCCCCAAGTAAAGAGGGATTTAAAAGCTTAGGTAGTTATCAGTTACTCAAGGAAAGCCAGAAAATACCCCAGGACAGGGGTTGGCAAATTTAAACACTCTAAGAGCCATTTGGATCCGTTTCCCACCGAAAAGAAAACACCGCGAGCCACAAAATCTTCCAGGGATTGAAAAGCTCAATAAATCCTGTGCTGATGGGTGTCGCACATTGGCGGACTTTTAGGGTGGGGGGCATGATAAGAAGGTTCCAGTATTAGTGGGGTTGCCACAAAGAAGAGAGGGGACAACTTATTTTCCAAACCACCAGAAGGCAAGACAAGGAGCAATGGGGTGGAAACTAAACAAGGAGAGAAACGAGCTAGAAGTAACGAGAAAATACCTAACAGCGAGGACAATTAACCAGTGGAGCAGCTTGCCACCAAGTTGTAGGTCAAGGGTGTCAAACTGGATTTCATGGAGGGCTGCATTAGGGTTGTGTTTGAGCACAGGGGGTGTGTGATCAGAGTGGGCGTGGCCAGCTTGACATCATGCATGTTGGGGCGCCTATGGTGGCCTGAGTGCTCAGCCAGCGAAAACGGGCTCTCAAGGTCCGTTTTTGGCTGTGACAGCCTCCTGCAACGCTCTGCCAATGAAACCAGACCTCGCAGTGATCGCACGCAGCCCTCCCGAGATCCGTTTTCACCAGCAGAGGCGCCGTGGGCCAGTCTTTTGCTGTGTCCAGGGCAGGCCCCCAGGCCAGATCTAAGCACCCCGCCGGGCCTTGAGTTCGCCACCCCTGTTGTAGGTGCTTCCTTGCTGGACGTTTTTAGGAAGAGATGGGACAGCCACCTGTCTGAAGGGGTATAGGCCAGGCTCTGCTGCTTGAGCAGGGGGCTGGACTAGAAGACCTCCAAGGTCCCTTCCAGATCTGTTCTGAGTGAAACGTCCTGCCGTTAACTGGGCATTCCAGCCACCTACCGTATTTTTCGAAGTATAAGACGCACCTCCCCCCCCCCCCCCAAAAGAGTGTGGAAATGTTGGTGGGTCTTATACACCGAATACAACCATTTTTGGCCTCCTGAAGCCCCGCCCCCACATCCCACCTTTGCAAAAATGGGCCATTTTTCACAAGAATGGAGGCATTTTCCCCTTCCTCCAGCCCCCAGAAGCACACTGCAAGCTTCAGCACGTCTGGGGGAAGGGGAAAGTGCCCCCGTTTTTTGTGAAAAACAGGCCATTTTCCACATTTTTCCCTTCCCCCAGCCCTGCTGAAGCCTGCAGAGTGCTCCTGGGAGCTGGGAAGGACAAAAACCTTTTTTTCTTACTTACCACTTTGAAATCTTTATTTATTTATTTATTTATTAAATTTATACCCCACCCTTCTCCAGAAAGGACCCAGGGCGGTGCACAGCAATTAAAAACATACAAATATAACAAAATATAAAATTTAAAAAGATATTAAATACCCACCCTGTGCTAAAAACAATTTAAAAACCCCAAATTAAAACTGTCTAAGAGCAGTCACAACGGAAGGTTACACTAGGCCGGCTTGATGGAAAAGGGGTGTCTTTAGACACTGGCGGAAGAGATGGAGGTCAGAGATAGTATGTAGTTCAGGGGGTAGGTTGTTCCAAAGGGTGGGGCCCGCCACAGAGAAGGCCCTTCCCCTGGGTGTCGGCAACCGGCATTGTCCGGCCGACGGCACCCTGAGAAGGCCCTCTCTGTGGGAGCGTATCGGTCTAAGGCAGGGGTGTCCAAACTTGGAAACTTTAAGACTTGTGGACTTCAACTCCCAGAATTCCCCAGCCAGCATTCGCTGGCTGGGGAATTCTGGGAGTTGAAGTCCACAAGTCTTAAAGTTCCCAAGTTTGGACACCCCTGGTCTAAGGCAGGGGTCCCCAACCCCCGGGCCGCGGACCGGTGCCGGTCCGTGGCTGGATGGGAGCCAGGCCGCAGGGCTAGAGAAGAGGAGGAGGGAGGAGGAGGCAGCCCCCTGAGCACAGCGCGCGGGAGAACGCAGGCGCGGCTGTTCGCGCCGTTGGAGTGTGCCTCTTCCTCCACCCTCGTCGACGGAGGGATTCCTGGACGACGCCGGACCGGCCACCGATTCCCTCCCCTGCTGGCATGCCGGCCACTCATTTTCTTCCAGGGACTGCGGAGGCTCTGCGGGCTGGGGAGGGAACTGGCGGGTTGCTCCGGCGGCGCACAGGACTCCCTCCGTCGACGAGGGTGGAGGAAGAGCCCTCACCATCCTCCTGCGTTCTCCCGTGCGCTCTACCCAATGGGCTGCTCCCCTCCCTCCTCCTCCTCTCCAGCCCGGCTCCTATCCAGCCACGGAGCCTGAACGAGCGAACGAGCTACCAAGCGTGGCAGGCGGGATGAGGAGGCTGGGGGCGGGGGGACGGGACGACGATGACGACGACAGACACACATAGAGAGACAGAGGGAGGGAGGGAGAGAAAGATAGACAGAGACACAGAAGGAGTGATTGAATGAATGCAAGACAGACAGACACACGCACACACACACACACACAGAGTGACAGAAATGGGCGGATGAAGGAGAGACACAAAGAGAGAAAGAAAGAAAAAAGTGGGAGAGAGAAAGACAGACAGAGAGAAAGAGACAGAAAGGAAAGAAAGAGACAGGAAAAGATACAGAAAGAGGGAAAGAGAAAAAGAGAAAGAAATAGAGAGAAAGGGAAAGAGAAAGAAAGAAATAGCGAGAGAAAAAAAAAGAGACAGGGACAAAGTAAGAGAAAGAAAGAGAGAAAGAGAAAGAAAGAAAGAACTTATGACCACAATTAAGCCCAAAAGTTTGGTTGCTAACCAAGACCATTGTTAAGTGAGTTTCACATTTTCAAAGTTGGCCACGCCCACCCAGTCACATGACTGCTGAGCCCCTCAGCCGGTCCGCAGAATTTTCTTTAAAATGAAACCGGTCCCTGGTGAAAAAAAGGTTGGGGACCCCTGGTCTAAGGGATGTATGGGGCAGGAGACGGTCTCGCATATAACTAGGTCCCGAGCCATGGAGCGCTTTAAAGATGGTCGTCAAAACCTTGAAGCGCACCCGAAAGGCCACAGGTAGCCAGTGCAGCTCGCGCAGGAGCGGTGTTATGTGAGAGTATCTAGGGGCTCCCGTAATCACCCGTAATCACCCTGGTGTATAAGGCGCACCAATCTTGGTGCGCCTTATACACCAGTGCGTCTTGTAGTCCGAAAAATACGGTAGATAGGAGAAAAGTAACTCTTAAATGCTTAGTGCCATTTTTTTTAAAGCTTCCGTTTTCCCTCCTCCTCATTATAGCCCCCCCCCGCCCCCCAATTCACGCTCTCGTTTTTTCACAGGAGCGCTGCTATCATTTTATTACGGGTTCTTGGCAGCACTAAGTAGCCGTAACGGATCGTAGTCTCCTTCCTTGAACCCAAAGCCAAGGGGCCCCCTGAACACTGTGTAATTTCCACGAATCTTCTTGCCTGTTTTGTGGCTCCCCCCCCCCTTTCCTCCCACCCCTGCAAGGGATTAGTTTCAGGAATAGAAGCAGATGGAAAGGAGAAGGGCGCGCCCTTCGCATCGTTTTACAGATCGCAGCGGCTTCATTGGCTGCTTGAAATCTAAAAACAAAATGTTTGCCCCCCCCCCAAAATCTTATCACCCACTTTATAAACAAGTCCTACCTTTATATTATGCTTCATTTGGGGTGGGGGTGGGGACATGGAAAAAAAAACCAATGAAATGAATGAAAGGATAGGATAAATTTCCTGATGGCGAGGACAATTAGTCAGTGGAACGACTTGCCACTAGAAGTTGTGGATGCTCCAACTTTTTTTAAGAAGAGATTGGACAACCATTGGTCGGAAATGGTATAGGCCAGGGGTCTGCAAAGTCGGCTCTTTCAAGACTGGTGGACTTCAACTCCCAGAATTCTCCAGCCAGCCATGCTGGCTGGAGTGTGAGAAATGTGGTGGTGTTCGTTTGCAGCAAAACCATGCTATCCATCCAGAACATCAAGGAAAGGGCACAGAATTGATTGGAAGAGAAGCCTTGGTGGGATAACATGAGAGGGAAGTTTTTGGTGGAGAGACCGAAAGAATGGATGGATGCAACGTGTGCTTAAGGGTTTCGTATCCAGGTGTGTTTCTAGAACAGGCCCATCAATGGATTCTGTATTTTTGTAAATAGAAGGATGGTATATGGGTCAGTATCAGGGACGCGGTGGCTAAGACGCTGAGCTTGTCGATCAGAAAGGGTTTGCAGTTTGAATCCCTAGCGCCCCGTAACAGAGTGAGCTCCTGTGACTTGTCCCAGCTTCTGCCAACCTAGCAGTTCGAAAGCACGTAAAAAAAAAAAAAATACAACTAGGAAAATAGGAACCACCTTCGGTGGGAAGGGAGCAGCGTTCCGTGAGCCTTCGGTGTTGAGTCATGCCGGCCACATGACCATGGAGACGTCTTCGGGCAGCGCTGGCTCTTCGGCTTTGAAACGGGGATGAGCACCATCCCCTAGAGTCGGGAACGACTGGCACATATGTGCGAGATGAATCTTTACCTTTACCTTTATATGGGTCAGCAATAAGAAATAAAGTTGAGGGGAATTTTTCTAGTCCAGAAAAAAACGACTCCATTTTTCATTCATCTATCCATCCATCCATTCCTTTTACAAATATCTCAAGGTGGTGAATATATCCAACATATCTTCCTCTTCCTATTTTCCCCATAACAACTTTAAGTTTATTATTACTTGGAATGTCCCTAATTGGCATACATTAAAATATGATGTGTATATATATATATATTGTGAGGTGGGTTGGGCTGAGCGAGAGGGAGTGAGCCAATATCTTTCATTCCTAAGGTGGACCCAAATTCTATCACCGCCCTGAGTCCATCTTGATGGAGATAGGTGCGGTATATAAATTGAAATAAATTGAAATTATCGCCATCTGCAATTCTTCTCGTAGTTTGACAACAGAAACAGAAGGAGAAGGGGTAGAATTATTGGTGTTAGGAGAGGCTGAGGGAGCCAAGCGAGCCGGCTGAGCATGAGAAAGTTCCTACAATTCAAGGTCATGTTATGAGAACTTTTCGACCAGCACAGACTGTTTCCCAAAACACAAAGAATGCGTTGGGATTGGTGGACAATGGACAGTGGGTGGCCTAAAGGGGGAATTTACCCGCTGCTTTCTGTGGGAACATTTAGAATTGTCTTTGCTTCTTCTGTGCCTGTATGGATCTGTTAGTCAAGTTATACTCTTGTCCCGAGAGTTTCTTTTTCTGCATATGCCAAAGGGACACTAAAACTCACCGTTTCCTGCTTAGTAGACTTAGCAAACTAAATATATGTCAAAGAAGGGCGTGAAAAAAGCTAAGTAGCGTTGTATCTAGCTACTCTTGTTAGTTTTCTCTGGCCGTAGAGCACGTTTGATTCTTTGACGTTCTGGGTAAATGTAGCCTTTCAAAAATATCTCTTGATAACGACAGAAGAAAGTGGAAGCCACTTATTCTCCGTCTGCCCTTTTTTCAGTTCCTGGCCCGTTAATTGTGACCATGTCCACGAGGATAATATGCCGAAGATTTTCAGGGCGATCTTGTAAGACACCTGCATTTCCCAAGACGGAGACCGCAAAGAGCTTCCCCCGGGAAGAAGAGAGCCAAAACGTCCATCGAAGAGGCCGAGACCCCAAACTCGCCGTTGTATGCAAAGCTTGGAAGCCACCAGGGTACCAATTTTGTTATTATCCCTCCGTTTCACGAGAATCCAAGTGTCTCCTTCGTCAGGAGGCCCTCCAAGGCTTGAGGGAAGGAGCTCTTCTGGACGTTTGCTCCAGAACTACTATTAGATACATTCAGAATACAGCCAGCATCCTCACTCTCCCGAGGCTTTCAAGAGCAAAGAACGTTTTTCTAGATTTGGGAAGCAGCAAAACTTTCTGCACTCAAGCGTCCCCGAGGGACTCGTGGCTGCTGTCCTCCATAAGGAATGAGAAGGATGAGGCCCATTTCAAGCCTCCCAGCAGTAAGGAAGTGTCTAGACAATTCCAGAAGCAAAGGCCCGGGTACGCATCTCTGTGTTACAACCCAGAGGAATGCCGCCAGCCCCTTTCCGTCGAAGAGTCTCACTTCATCCTTCAGAATGTCGCCGTGTTGAAAGAGTACATGAAACCCAAGGACATCGTGAACTCTTTCTTCCGGCTGAGCCATTTGCCTGCCGACAAACACCAGGCGTTCAAATCTGGCTCCAGATTCCCAGTGCTGTGTCAGGGCGTCGTTAAGAATGCCCGCCAGTTCGGGAACGCGGAGCTGATCATGCTCTTGAAGGCCTTCGTTGCCTTAGGAGTTCCGCCCGTCCATTACATGTTGAAGGTCGTGGAAGATGAATGCGCCCGACGGGTCGAGGACCTGAGCTTGAATCAGCAGCTGCTGGTAGCCGATCTGTGGCGTTGCTTGAACTGCAGGGTCCCTCAATACCTGGACGCCATGTTGAACGACGTCAGCGTGAACTGGGAGGATCCGTCTGTGACCCAGCTGGTGCAACTGGTCTACATCGTCGGCGAAGGCCGGAAGGCCCCCCAAGAGTTAGTGAAGAAGTTGGAGGCCTCGGTCTTGAAACGTTTGGATGCCCTCAGTCTGGAGGAAGTCGGGATCATCTGCTTAGGCTTCTTCAAGTCGCAGAGTAATATGTCTGAACCCCTCTTGAGAAAAATCGGAGACAAAATCTGCGGCTCCCTGGGAGACATGAGCAATTTTGCCATCGTCAACGTGCTCAAAATGTTCCGTGGGGTTCACCTGGACCACCTCGACTTTCTAAAGGAGCTGGGGCATGTTATTCCTCTCAGGATTCCCACTGTCGGCATCCCGGGGGTCATGCACATCGCCTTTGCGTGCTCCTCGTTGCATTATTGCGACAAAGACATCCTCGATGCGATCGCGGCCACAGTCCCCTCAAAGGCGACATCTTGCCGTACCAAAGACATCGCGAAATTGTTGTGGTCGTTCGGAACCTTGAACTACCATCCTCCTAATGGAGAAGAATTTTACGCCAGCCTGTTGGAACAGCTGGAATCGAGGATGTTTGAGTACAATAAATTCCCCGAGCATCTGATCACTTCCCTCATCGGCTTGGCCTTTTTGCAGCGTTTCCCCTACGATTTGCTCGACTACGCCTTGAGTCCCGAGTTTATGGAGTTAAGTAGCATCTGTAAACACGATCTCTGGAAAGATTTTTTCACCCTTGATGGGACGGTGGGAATCGAGTGCCCGGGCTACACCGGCAGCCGCCTGACCGCACAAAGCAAGCGAGAGATGGCGGGGAAAATGCGGAATTATGTCTTGAAGCAGGAATTCGAGGTGGCTTGGTCCCTCCTGGAGGACGTGCTGGGTGGCCCCCAGTTTGTCAAGCTGCATGCGGTCTTGCCTCACATCCGGTCCGTGGATTTGGAAATCCGCTTAGACGCCAACCGAAAGCCGTTGCCGTTTAATTCAGAAGGCGCGGCCGGGGAGCGCTTGGAGCTGAAAAAAAACAGCGCCTTCCTCACCGATAACATCATGAATCGGCTTCTGAAAGGGAAACCGCTCAGCCAGCCCGAGGAAAACGAGAAAGACCAGCGTACTCAGAATAGGGGAGATTTTCGCGGACTGCCTATTTGGAAAAAAATGGAATTTTCTGATGCCGAACCCGGTTTGGAGACTTCCGCCGATGCAAAAGCTGAAGGACGAACCTCTCCGGAGCAGCAGGAATGTGTGAAGTTAGCCCTTCAGGTCACCAACAGAAACCAGTACAGATATCACTCAAAAGAGCTGCTGGGACTCCACGCCATGAAAAGGAGGCAGCTCCGCCAAATTGGATACGTGCCGGTAGAAGTGCCTTTTTGGGAGTGGTTTCCATTACTCAAATGTAACCGGGAGGAACAGAGGAAGTATTTGTACCAAAAAGTGTTTGAAAGCTAGCCAAAAAATGCTGCAGAACCAGATTGAAAATCCTCCTGGCTGTTCTGACCGAAGCTTCCCCAGCACCATGAAGCTGAGTCCCAATAAACCCCTTTTATTTAATTGACAGTGAATTCCTCTCCAGCAAAGTCTTTCCTCTCCCACAGTCTTTCAAGATGGTTCACAATTAGCGACCTTGATCAGGCTTGGAGAGTGGCCAGGCCCATATCGTTCAGACGCCACAAGACTTGGCAAGAATGCAGGAATGAACTAATGGCCTCCTGCAAACTCAACTCCCCTGTCGCTCCTCTTTTATTCCCTCTGGGAGGGGCCATTCACTGTCCACCTGTGGCCTTCCTCCCAAGTCGACCCCTGTTCTTTAGCTCTTCCCTTCGTCTGGCAGCTCTGCGCATGCGCATATCAGGAACAGGCTCCAGCTGTTCTTCTGCCTCACTGATGTCTGACTCAGAAGGTAGCTGATAACTATCAGACGGCCCTGGCCCCCTCTCTGCCTCAGAGCCCTCATCAGACTCCAGGACTGGCCCAGGTTCCTCCCCAACCCTCCTCACTGTCCGAATCTGCTGCCAGATCATCTGGCTACTGGCGGGCCACAACAGTGGTGCTGACTTTTGAGTTTTTTTAGCTTTTGAGATGACAAAAATCAGGGTGTCAAACTCGCAGCGCCACGTGAGGTATTTGGACTCCCCCCCCCTTCGCTAAGCCGGACGGGGGTGGGGCCAGCACATGCCGCATGCGGACCGCTAGTTTTACCCCTCTGACATAGATGGAAGCCCGCCTCGTGAATAACACTTTTATTTCCAAGCTGCTTAATTTCCGATTTCATGTCCCTTTGCAAGGATCGTAGATCATATTTGAGGAGGGGGAATGGTAGCTTTCATCATGTCTCTTTGAGGGCGAAAGGGTTTCGCTGTCATCCTTAAGAAAATAAAACATAACTTCTAATGCCGTTTTGTTTGACTTACGCTTCATACCTTCCCCCCCCCCCCAAAGGAAACAAGGAAAGGAAAGCTTTGTGTGTGTGTGTTCCAGCATAACTCTGGAATGCCTGGAGCAATTTCAACCAAATTTGCTGCACAGATGACTTACTCTCTGGAAACAAATACTGTGGGGGGGTAAGACACCCCTAACACCCTTCAGGAGTGTGTATGTTCTGTTACGATGCAGCCTGTTGTGCCTTAAAACGACTTCTGCTGTACTGCCATAAAATGGCCTACAGCAGCCAAGCATAAAGTATGTCGGATTGTGCCCAGGGAAAAAGTGCTGTAAAATGGCTTCTACTGCACAGCGCGGTGGAGTTGCCATGGTAACGGCTTCACAGTACTTCACAAGGGGGCTCCCTCTGGTAATGGGAGGGGAAATCCAACATTAGAAATTCATGGAAGGAGGGTTGGGATAAATAAATACCCGGGCCGCGTCAGATTATCAGCTAGTTATATAGAAAATCCAGCAGTCGGTTTGCCCACAAGCCAGCACACCTCACGTTAAATTTCTCACATACCGCTTGACAGTCTGGGAAATGGGAATTTAAATTTGCCAAAATTTGGAGAGAATTGTAAAATGGTGTGTGTGTGTGTGTGTGCGTGCGTGTAAGTGAGAAAGAGTTGGATATGTGCGTGGATTAATCAGGGTGGATGGCAGTGTCCATCCCACGCCGGCTGATCTTGGAAGCTAAGTAGGATCAGACCTTGTAACTATTTGAATGGGAGACCACTAAGAAATCCTTGGGAGTGCGGGTTAAACTGGGAAGCCCGGAAATCCCTGGGAAATCACTTCTGTATTTCCACACCAAGTAAATAAATAAGCAAACTTCACATGAAGATGGCTTTGGAATTGCCACAAAGTGAATTTCACCACTTTGATATAAATTTGCCTGTGGACAGGTAGTCCTTATGATTACAATTGCATACAATACAATAGCAGAGTTGGAAGGGACCTTGGAGGTCTTCTAGTCCAACCCCCTGCCTAGGCAGGAAACTCTGCACCGTTTCAGACAAATGGCTCTCCAACATCTTAAAGACTTCCAGTGTTGGGGCATTCACAACTTCTGGAGGAAACTTCTGTTCCACTGATTCATTGTTCTAACTGTCAATTGTTCTAACTGTGAGCCCCAAATGTCTCTTTAGTTTTAGGTTGCTTCTCTTCTTGCTTCGTTTCCATCCATTGCTTCTTGTCCTGCCTTCAGGCGCTTTGGAGAATAGATGGAAACCCACCCACCCCTTTTTTTTAATGTAAAGGTAAAGGCTCCCCTTCCACATCTGTGCCAGTCGTTCCCGACTTTAGGGGGGCGGTGCTCATCTCCGTTTCAAAGCCGAAGAGCCAGCGCTGTCCCAAGACATCTCTGTGGTCAAGTGGCCGGCATGACTCAATGCTCGAAGGCACACAGAACACTGTTTCCTTCCCACCAAAGGTGGTGCCTATTTTTCTACTTGCATTTTTTACCTGCTTTTGAACTGCTAGGTTGGCAGAAGCTGGGACGAATAATGGGAGCTCACTCCATTACACAGTGGTGCAAGGGATTTGAACCGCCGAACTGCAGACCTTTCTGATCGACAAGCTCAGCGACTGAGCCACTGAGCCGTCCCTTTTTATAGCAGCCCCTCAAATATTGGATCCCTGCTATCAGGTGTCCCCTAATCCTTTTCACGAGACTAGACATACCCAATTCCTGTAACCATTCTTCCTGTGTTTTAGCCTCCATTAATCTCTGTGGTTTAATCTTTGCATATCTTGCATTTATTGTTTATTTCTCTTCCCCCATTTATGAGTAGAATCCAAATTTGCTTTACAGACTGAAGGCAATAGCAGCTAGGCTTATATACCGCTTCCCGTTGCTTAACAGCCCTCTCTAAGCGGTGAACATCTCGCCCCCAACAGTCGGCGTCCTCATTTTACCGACCTCAGAAGGATGGAAGGCTGAGTCCACCTTGAGCGGGTCAGGATCGAACTCCTGGCAGTCGGCAGAATTAGCCTGCAATATTGCATCCTAACCACTGCGCCACCATGGCTCAATATAATTCCATTGTATTTTGAGAATGAGGTCAACAGATAGCTTTATTCTGTGAATTGTAACATAGGTAGTCCTCGACTTACAGCAGTTCATTTAGTGACTGTTCAAAGTTACGCTGGCATTAAAAAAATCACTGATGGAACGGTTTTCACCCTTAAAAGCATTGCAGTATCCCCCATGGTTTTGTGATCAAAATTCAGAACCTTGACAACTGGCTCATCTTTATGACGGTTGCAGTGAATCTGGGGGTCACATGATCCCCTTTTGCGACCTTTTGATGAGCAAAATCAAAGATTCACTTAACAACCGTGTTCTTAGCTGCAGTGATTCACTTAACAACTGTGTTCCTAACTTAACAACCGCAGTGATTCACTTAACAACCGTGACCAGAAAATTCATAAAATGGGGGCAAAGCTCACTGGATGACTGTCTCACTTAGCAACAGAGCCATTGGGCTCAATTGTGGTCGTAAGTCGAGGACTACCAGTACTGGGCTACAAATGGACAGCGAATTACAACTTTCTCTGGTTAAACCAGGATACAAGCCGTATTGCTGTCCAGCAGGCTTCCATCATGACAATTGCAGGTGTTATTTTTTCAAATTGGCCATGATACCAAAACAATTTACATTCATTGGCAGGTGCCACCAGACCTGTAATATCGTGAGGTTGTCCTAATAGAAGAAGACAATGAATTGAAGCTCAAATTGAAGATTGAAAGGAACCAGGTACCTTTGACACACATACAACTTTAAATTGTGAAACTCCTTCATTTGTAAAATCTGGAAGTGCCGCGAGAGACACAACTGAACTTCATGAACAAAAGTTAGTAGAAACCTATATTTCCCAGACTGGGTCTCTGCAGCTCCGGAGCCACATGCGGCTCTTTCATCCCCCTGCTGTGGCTCTCTGTTGGCTGAACCCATCACTGGCTGGCCCTGCTCCTCACCCTCCCTTCCCAGTCACTCCTCACCTGGCTTGAGAAGGTAAGGGTGATGGCGGGGGATGGAGACTCGCTCCACATTCCAGAGTGGGAGCAAAGCGCCCCTGTACTTGCCATATCTCCCGGGTGCTTCTTCCGGCCCTTGTAGAGAGACAGAGAGGGAGATGAGAAAGGGAGAGACAGACAGAGAGAGAAAGAAAGACACACACAGAGAGTGAAATACCTGTTTCCCACAGAAAAGACCAGGAGCCACAAGACCTGAGTAGGCCTGGCTGGGAGGGGGTAATGTGACCGGGTGGGAGTGAGTGACGTCGAGGTGGCCACACCACCCAGGTTTTGTGGCTCCCAGTGTTTTCTGTAGGAAATGCATCCAAGTGGCTCTTTGAGTGTTTAAGGTGGCAAACTCCTGCCCTAGACCTAGAACACAATTCAGATCTTCAATGTGAATTGTATTAAAGGCTTTTTCAGCATTCTCCTTTGGTGTTTCTCAAGCATGGCAGTTTGAAGATGTGAGGATTTCAACTCCCAGAATGCATGAGCCAGCATGAGGGAAACTATGGTCCCTTTATGACTTGTGGATATCATCTCCCAGAATTCCTGGACCAGCATGAAAGAAACTATAGTCCATTTATGACTTGTGGACTTCAACTCCCAGAATTCCTGAGCCAGCATGAGGGAAACTATGGCCCATTTATGGCTTGTGGACGTCAACTCCAAGAATTCCTGAGCCAGCATGAGGGAAATTCGTATGGCCCTTTTATGGCTTGTGGACCTCAACTCCCAGAATTCCCGAGCCAGCATGAGGGAAACTATGGCCCTTTTATGGCTTGTGGATTTCAACTCCCAGAATTCCCGAGCCAGCATGAGGGAAACTGTGGCCCTTTTATGGTTTGTGGACTTCAACTCCCAGAATTCCTGAGCCAGCATGAGGGAAACTGGCCCTTTTATGGCTTGTGGACTTCAACTCCCAGAATTCCTGAGCCAGCATGAGGGAAACTATGGCCCATTTATGGCTTGTGGACATCAACTCCAAGAATTCCTGAGCCAGCATGAGGGAAACTATGGCCCTTTTATGGCTTGTGGACTTCAACTCCCAGAATTCCTGAGCCAGCATGAGGGAAAGTATGGCCCATTTATGGCTTGTGGATTTCAACTCCCAGAATTCCTGAGCCAGCATGAGGGAAACTATGGCCCTTTTATGGCTTGTGGACTTCAACTCCCAGAATTCCTGAGCCAGCATGAGGGAAAGTATGGCCCATTTATGGCTTGTGGACTTCAACTCCCAGAATTCCTGAGCCAGCATGAGGGAAACTATGGCCCTTTTATGGCTTGTGGACTTCATCTCCCAGAATTCCCTTCAGCAATGGGGGAAACTTGTGGGAAAGATTGTGCACTTGGTGGTTCCTTGGTGGATTAGCCAGGCCTTCAAGTGTGTCCCATCACAAGTCTCACATTCTTTTTTTAATCATCCACCATTTGCTGTGATTTTTAAAAAGTTGTGTGTTTTTATCGTAGAGCCAGATTAAAATTCGAGAAGCTGATTTCCGTCTACATCCCTAAATATGGTGATTAATCTCTGCCTTCCACAGTTCAAGCCAAGAATTCACAGCAGCAAGGTAAAAAAAAATGTACAACTCAACACAATTACTACAATACAGGTGGTCCTCGACGTACGGCCACCATCGAGCCCAACGTTTCTGTTTGCTAAGCGAGACAGTTGTTGAGCAGATTGAGTGAAGTTTTGCCCCGTCTTACGACTTTCCTTCCCGCAGTTGTGAAGCGAGTCACTGCAGTTGTTAAGCGACCAACACAGTTGTTAAGTGAATCTGGCTTCACTCTTGACTTGGCTCGTCAGAAGGTCGCCAAAGGGGATCATGTGGTCCCCAACGGTCATAAGTATGAACCAGAAAGCTCGTAAAACAGCCCGAGACTCAATAACTGTCTCAGTCACAGAAATTTTGGCCTCCTTTGTGGCCATAAGCCGAGGACCGCCTGTATCCCTCATCGCTGACCATTATCCTGAATTGTAGATTTCCGCCGACGGCTACGAAGTGGAAAACCTCGTCTCCGAAGACCCCGTCAGGAGACACCGCGGCTTCCGCTGCGAATATTTCATCAAGCCGCCAGTGCACGTGACGATTTCCTTCCCCTTCAACGTGGAAATCTGCCGGATTAATATCGATACTTCTTCCGGGTCCTGCCACAATATCACCGGCTTGGATATTTATACCGCTACCTCATCCAATAAGGCCTGTTGGAATAGCCCCGAGCCTTTCTTCTCCGCCCCGTCCAGCCAGCATCCCGCGTTGGACAAAGAGAGCTTCACGCTGGTGGGCAAAGCCGTCTTAAAGAATCAAAGCAAAGTGACCTTCGGCCATCGTGGCTTCCGGCCCAGAGTTCCCTTCCATCACCAAACGGACCCCCTCCTCTCCTTTCCCGGCTCTGCCTCTTTGGACTTATGGAATAAAGGCCCGACGTCCTTAAACAGCGTCTCGCACCTGAAAATCTGCATCACTTACGTGGCGGGCAGCGGCCTGCCTTCCATCAAGCGCGTGGAGGTCTGGGGCCAACCGGCCAAGAGCTGCTCTCACGAAGTGGTGGATGATGTCTTTCAGGTCGCCGTCAAATCTTCGTTGGACGCCTCGGAAGGTCAACTCCCCGCCCTCCCTCTGCCGATGGAGAGTGACGGACACGCCGACCACCAGGAACGGAAGCTGGTGGAGGTTCTCCAGGACATCCCCGAAGAATTCCTGGACCCCATCACTCTGGAGATCATGACTCTGCCCATGCTGCTGCCCTCCGGGAAAGTCATCGACCACGGGACCCTGGAGAAGTGCAACCGCAGCGAGGCGACGTGGGGCCGGGTGCCCAGCGACCCGTTCACGGGGGTGGCGTTCAGCCCGCATTCGCAGCCCCTTCCCCACCCGTCCCTCAAGGCCAGGATAGACCACTTCCTCCTCCAGCATAACATCCCCGGCGTGAATCTGCTGGGCAGGAGCCGGGCCTCGGGGACGGTGGTGGCGTCCTCCCTCGCCATGTCTTCGCTCAAACGGAAGATCGACTTGGTGGATCAGAACCAGGAGGGTGGCTCGGAGTCCGGCTGCTTTTCGACGGTGGACTTCGCCGTGGCGTCCAGCTTGGGGTTTCACGCCAAGCGGGTGAAGATGGAGTGGGATTTGAATTCGTCCCAGATGGATTGCTCCACAGGTATCCTGCGCCTCTTCCCGTTTCTTTCTTTCTTTTGAAACAAAGTTTTGTTTTCATTTTTTTGTTACCTATTTTAACTTCTCGTATAAACGTCGTCCGGTTTTCCCCCTCTTTACATTTTCTTTTATACATGTTTTCATTTTATGTTGTGTTTTCATTTTACATTTTAGTCCTCTTATTTTCATTCCATATTCTTCCGCTTCGTTTTAATTTCTTCTTAATATATAAACAATCTCTTCATTTGCCTCTCTAAATTAATCAAATTTAACATCATGGCCATCCATTATTCTGTTTTAATAACATATATCCTCAAATTTATATTTGTGTAGTAAACCTTTCGTTTTATTAATTATTTACAAGTTAATGCTACTAATCGGTTTCTCTCCCATCGTATTAAATATCTACCATTGGCTTTATTTACCAAATTTCATTCTATTCTATGAAAAAAATCCCTTTCTTTCTTTCTTTCTTTCTTTCTTTCTTTCTTTCTTTCTTTCTTTCTTTCTTTCTTTCTTTCTTTCTTCCATTTTCTCTGAGTCTCTCGGGTACTTTACTTCTCTCATATTCTCTCTACCCACTTACCTAGTTTTCCCCCCCTTAATCTTAAAATTTCTATATTTTTGCTTTCCAATCTTTTTTTCCCTTTTTAATTCTGTTGCTTTAGTATCTCCATCTTTCCCCTCTGTTTTTTCCCATTCATCCCACCTAGCCTCTTCCGGTTTCTAAGGGGGGAAACATCCTGCAAGGACGATGTTTAGCTGAGTATTTATTTATTTTTTTAGTATGTGGATTTTTTATTGTCAATCAGACTTGAGTGTTTTAATGAAAATAAAATGCATTTCATATTTTTTGTAATATTCCGAATCGCTTTAGCTGTTGGATTCAGAGGTTTGCGAGAGTCTTCTGTAAATTGTTGTGTTTGTCTGTCTCCCGCCTTTATTATTTGTATAAATACCGTGTTTCCCCCAAAATAAGACATAACTAGTCTTAACTAATAACATAACTAATAACTAGTCTTATTTTCTTTCGAGGTCTTGTTATTTTTATTTATTTATTTATTTTATTTTATTTTATTCGATTTATATCCCGCCCTTCTCCAAATGGACCCAGGGCGGCGCACAGGAAAATTAAAATAATATACAAAACCATACAAAAATATAAAATTTTAAAAGCTTATTAAATAAAAGCTTATTAAATATAAAGCTTATTAAATATATTTTTGAGGTGCAGGAGGCGGGGAGCGGGGTTACCTTGTGGCTGCTGCTGTGTTGCAATATTTTTTTGGGGGGGGGGGGGCTTATTTTATTTTTATTTTATTTTATTTTATTAAATTTATACCCTGCCCTTCTCCTTGCAAGGACCCAGGGCGGCGCACAGGCAATATTAAAAACCATACAAAATACAAAAATATATTATTAAAAAACTATTAAATTGTATCCCGTGCTAAAACCCATGATAAAACCCTAAGAATTTAAAATTTATACACATTTAAAAGTCAGAATTTTTTTTTAGTGCATTTGGGTTTATATCCAGGGAAGTCTTCTTTTCGGTGAAACAGGGTAGCTCAACCCAGTGAACAGGTCCAACATGGCTTCCTCCTCCTTTTTTCCCCACAACAACAATCCTGTGCCGGTGGGTTGGGCTGAGAAAGATAGAGAGGTACTGGTCCAAAGTCACCCAGCTGACATTCATGACATAAGGAAGGACTAGAACTCACCGTCTTCTAGTGATAGGTTCAAAGTTACTCAGCCGACTTTCATGCCTAAGGCAGGACTAGAACTCACAGTCTCCTGGTGATTTGCCAGAAGTCACTCAGCAAGTTTTTATGCCTAAGGCAGGGCTAGAAGTCATAGTCACCTGGTGATTGGCTCAAAGTCATACAGCTGGCTTTCATGCCTAAGGCAGGACTAGAACTCCCTGTCTCCTGGTGATTGGCTCAAAGTCATACAGCTGACTTTCATGCCTAAGGCAGGACTAGAACTCCCTGTCTCCTGGTGACTGGCTCAAAGTCATACAGCTGGCTTTCATGCCTAAGGCAGGACTAGAACTCCCTGTCTCCTGGTGATTGGCTCAAAGTCATACAGCTGACTTTCATGCCTAAGGCAGGACTAGAACTCCCTGTCTCCTGGTGATTGGCTCAAAGTCATACAGCTGACTTTCATGCCTAAGGCAGGACTAGAACTCCCTGTCTCCTGGTGATTGGCTCAAAGTCATACAGCTGGCTTTCATGCCTAAGGCAGGACTAGAACTCCCTGTCTCCTGGTGATTGGCTCAAAGTCATACAGCTGGCTTTCATGCCTAAGGCAGGACTAGAACTCCCTGTCTCCTGGTGACTGGCTCAAAGTCATACAGCTGACTTTCATGCCTAAGGCAGGACTAGAACTCCCTGTCTCCTGGTGATTGGCTCAAAGTCATACAGCTGACTTTCATGCCTAAAGCAGGACTAGAACTCACCATCTCCTGCTTATTGGCCCAAAGTCAAGTTTGTTGCCATTTGTTATTTCTCACCTGATTGTTGTGTGCTACTCAGAGTTGCCTTTGGTGAGATAGGCAGGGAGGGTGGTATTTGATCTTTCTAGATCTTTCTCTCTTCGCAGAAGCAGCGACCCATGAACAGAGGCTGTCCGAAAGCCTGGACAGCGCCTTGAACTCTGCACTTAGCACGATGCCGTTCACCGCGAGTTTGGCTAAAGGCGGGCAACAGGGACACAGCAGCAGCAGCTCCAGCGATTTCTACGGGGCAGGCGGTGCTCACGGTAAAGCCGGGAAAAAGTTGGCCAACTCATCCTCTTCCCTCTTCTTTTCGGGGACCGGTCCCTTAAGTCTTTTTTCCCCACTAGAAAAAAAGGAGGATAACCCAAGGGTGAAATTGAGCCGGTTCTGACAAGTCCTGGAGAACCGGTAGCGGGAATTTTGAGTTGAATGAATTCCTTTCATTCACAGTCCGCAGGACTTAATAAAGAGTCTTTCAGAGGAATATTCATCCACCCGAACCTTATCTCGCTTGGAGAGCTGCCAGATCACTAGTTTCCAAACGCCAGGCAAGGCAACACTTGGCACAGAGTCTCTTTTAGTCACAAACAGAGCTTTCCACTCTTGAAATGACCGAAGGAACAAATTGTTTCCTGCAAAAGCCCCCTCCCCATTTGCTCCTCTTTTGCTTCCTCTGGGAGGGGCCAATCACCTCTAAAGTGTGGCTCTACTCCCAAGTCAACCCTGCTTTCTGACTTGTTCTTGTCTTCTGGCAGCTCTGCACATGCGCCTCACTGCTGTCTACCTCCTCCTTCTCTCCCTCCGACGCAGAACCCTCGTCCGTTCCTTCCCCCAGACTCCAGGACCGGCCCAGGTTCCTCACTGTCCGACTCCGCTGCCAGCTCCCTTGGCCGCCAGCGGGCCACAACAAGTCACGTTTTTGTGTGTTTTTCTTTTCCCCCAGAACACAACAGGAGCATCGGCCCCCAAGGATGTTCGACCTGCTCCCGAGCCTTTTCTTCCTACTTCAAAACCGAGGCCGTCTACCAGCTCCCGTGCCGGCACCTGGTGTGCCGCGCCTGCTTGGCTGACCAGCAGAAGTCCTTGTCCATCCTGTGTATGAATTGCAAGAGGCTGTTTGCCACCCACGACATTTCGAGGGTCCATTTTTGAGAGGGGAAAGAGAGAAACGGGAGGGACGGGGGACGACGACGCGCTCTTCGGAGTTGGGAGATGTAGCCCCGGGCAAGCTTCCTCGCGGTAGCCAAGAGGCAGGACTGGTTTCTCTCTCCTCCCCCCCCCCCCGCCGCCCCCCCACTCCCTCCACTGCCACCGCTGAGTCGCACAACGACAAACACAACCCTACACACGCTGTACTAAAAAAAACGAAGGAACTGGTGAGGATGTACATGCTAGAAGGACAGTAACGTTTTAGAGCTGGAGGAATCAAAAGGATAATAAAGCCATATGCTTCTCTATTTTAATTTTTTGTCTCCGAAATCAATTTATCTATACGATATATATAAAAATGGCAGCGTGTGTGTGTGTGGGAGGGGGGTGTTCCAGCATAACTCTGGAACACCTTGAACAATTTCAACCAAACCTAACTCCAGGTCTAAGTCCTTATCATCAGAACGTGTTAATATAAGGCAACTGGCAGTTGGCATAGAGTTCTTTTCAGGTGGGGAGGGGGAGTAGAACTCCTTAGCATCAGAGTGTGTTAATGTAAGGCAACTGGTGGTTGGAACAGAGTTCTTTTCAGGTGGGGAGGGGGAGTAGAACTCCTTAGCATCAGAATGTGTTAATATAAGGCAACTGGCATTTGGAACAGAGTTCTTTTCAGGTGGGGAGTGGGAGTAGAACTCCTTAGCATCAGAATGTGTTCATATAAGGCAACTGGCGGTTGGAACAGAGTTCTTTTCAGGTGGGGAGTGGGAGTAGAACTCCTTAGCATCAGAGCGTGTTAATTACTGTATAAGAAATGCTAATGATCTGATAGTCATTTCGAAAAATCCTTTCTTAGCGAGCTCCTAGAAGCCAAGAGGAACATACGGGCCAAATTTCAAGTTTGTAAGCTTTACGGTTCTAGAGATTTCATGATGAGTGGGTGGTACTTGGCTTTTATATATGGTAGGAAAGTAAAGGAATGCTGACCAGGGTGTGACTCATCCCTGCAGCATCTTCAAAGATAGGGCATTAGCCACTAGTATATAAAAATGGAAGCAACCCCACTCCCTCCGAACACTGATGATGTTACCTAGTTGGGTAATGAAACGTCTACAAGAAAACTAGCAAGCTCAGAGAGCATTAAGGACCCCACAGTCGTCCTCCTCTCTTCAAACCCTCCTCCCTTCTAGCACTGGTGGTATTACCTCATTGGGTAATGAAATGTCTGCAAGAAAACAAGATCAGGGAATATTAAGGATTCCACAAGGATTCTTCCTCCTTGGAAACATCGCTCCCTTCTAGCACTGATGATGTTACCTAGTTGGGTAATGAAGCATCTGCAAGATAAGTAAGCTCAGAGCACCAGGGGTCCCACAGTGGTGGTTCTTCTTCTTCTTCTTCTTCTTCTTCTTCTTCTTCTTCTTCTTCTTCTTCTTCTTCTTCTTCTTCTTCTTCTTCTTCTTCTTCTTCTTCTTCTTCTTCTTCTTCTTCTTCTTCTTCTTCTTCTTCTTCTTCTTCTTCTTCTCCTTCTCCTCCTCCTCCTCCTTCTTCTCCGTCTCCTCCTCCTTCTTCTCCTTTGTCTTCTCCTTCGTCCCCTCCTCCTTCTCCTTCGTCCTCTCCTTCTCCTTCGTCCCATCCTCATCATCCTCCTCCAACTTCTCCTTCTTCACCTTCACCTCCTCCTCCTCCTCCCTCTCCCCCTCACCCTTCTAGCACTGAAGATGTTACCTAGTTCGGTAGTGAAACCCCTGCAAAAAAAGAGCCAAGCTCAAACAGCCTCAAGGACACCATAGTTCTCCTCCTCCTCTTCCTCCCCACATATCTCATTCCCTTTTAGCACGGATGATATTACCTAGTTGGTTAATGAGACGTCTGCAAAAAATATAAAAACCCAACCAAGCTCAAGAGGGCACCAAGGACCCCCCCACAGGTGGGAGCATTTTCTGCGTAAGCCATAGCTGATCTTATTTATTTATTTATTAGATTTTGTACATTGCCAAATAATACTTAGAGCCTCGGCCTATGTCAGGTTGCTTCAAAACTATGCTATAACTCATCACACCCATTATAGATTTTAGCCCTTTCACCCTTTTTCTCTTGTGCTAAATTAATTTTGCTTGTGGCACACCCCCCACACCCCCAAATTTGCTGCATTGACTTGATTTTATTAATCGCTTTTAAGCTGCTGATGTGTGTGTGCGTAGGTTGCATGCAAATTTCCCTTCGTTTGAAAAACATTTCATTAACCTTTGCCGACTTTAAAAAAAAAAGTGTCATTGCATTTTAATTTTTTTTAGCGCTGCATTATCATTCAAGTCACCGTTTTATCTGAGGCTGGATAATTGCCGCTAATGTCATTTTACGAAACCGTAAGCTGGAGTCTGGCCTGATCACCTAATGTGGTCATTCCGTCTAGAAATGACACGTGAGGGAAAATAATGAATTTCTCTCTTTCCGTGTCGTCATTCTACGACTGGCAGAGTTGAGTCAGTTTGAGAAACTGCTGAGAATATTTTAGACGAAGTTCAATGAAGCCTCTGGTTAGATTAATTGTTTGGTTTTTTTACCTGATCTAACCAAGAGATCGGAATAGGTTAAAAACACATACAGAAGTTGTGCTCCGCCAGCAGATTTGGACAATGAGGAGGTTGGGGAGGAACATGGGCCAGTCCCGGAGGCTGGGGAAGACTTGGGCGAGGGCTCTGTGCTGGAGGCAGAGAGGGGGCCAGGGCCATATGCCAGTTATCAGCTGCCTTCAGAGTCAAACATCAGTGAGGCAGAAGAACAGCTGGAGCCTGTTCCCAGTGGGTGCATGCGCAGAGCTGCTGGATGAAGGGAACAGCTGAAGAACAGGGGTCGACTTGAGAGTAAGGCCACAGGTGGATGATGAATGGTTCCTCCCAGAGGAAACAAAAGAGGAGCAACAGGGGAGTGGAGTTTGCAGGAGACCATTCGTTCGCTTCATTGGTTCTTGACTCTGAGGCTCCTGGCCAGGTTTTGCAGAGATCGGCCTGGCAGCTCTCCAAGCCAGATAAGGTCTGTGACTGTAAATCCTCCCTTGAAAGACTTTGCTGGTTGTGACTGAGCAGAATTCACAATAAATTAATAAAAGGGTTTTTTGTCAGGACAAAAGTGCACATTTGTGCAAGGCATGTGTGCCAGCGAAGCTATCCCTTCCTATATAATTGCTGTGTTTTTGATGATGCGGGCAAGTGCGTGCTCACATTTTCGATTCTGGGCGAACCAGTTGTTCAATTATGTGAAGCCCACCTGTGCTCAAACTGAATTGACTCCAGATCTGTGGAACAACTTCCAAAGTCCCACTGTTCTGTCCCGGCTGGGTTCACTTGGGCAGCCAGTTAACTCCAGACGTAGGAATCTCTTTCAGATCAAGTTTAATATCAGGCATTCTTAATATCAACACTTACAGTTCATTGTTAAGATTCTTCTGATGGCTTTAATCTGTCCCATCGCACGGAGTAAAAAGACATTAATTTCTCTAACCCATTCTGAGCGGAGATGTAACGTGGCTGTGCGGTAGGCAAAGGCTTCTAAAACAGACCGGCTATAACTCCCCTCCCTCCCCGCGGGCAGAGTACCCCGGTGGCCAATCAGGTAACACAGATGTGGTAACATGTTATGGAACTACATTTCCCACAAGGCAGTTCTGCCTACATTTCCCATGAGGTATTTACATTTCCCAGTTTCTTAAGGAGACAGTTCTTAATTCCTACACTAACTATATATTTGTCAAGATCTATTTCTCCTAATACTTAAGAAAGACCACACTTAGACATTGTTTGAAATGAATAAGGCTACTTTTACTAAGTACCGGAAATTAACAGACCATAGTGAAGCAGGAAGTAACTAGTTTAAGCGCGAACATTTAGTATTAAAGCTTAAGCCCATCCCAAGAGCCCTAACCCCCCCTAGCATTGTCCAATATACTTTCTTCTCCAACATCAGGTGGGCAGGTCATCACCAGCATGGAATGTGAGACCGTTAGTTGAGAGATAACACCAGCCGGCAACATCTTCCACCAATCTTCCACCAGCATAAACAATTGAATCCCAGCGCCCCTCCCTCCCCGTTTCCATGGCAGCTAAGCAGTACAAGCGTAGGCTGACATCCGGACTCCCTCCAGGAGCAGGCAGAGACCCCGGACGCCCCTCAGAAAACGAGATGCTAGACCTGTAAAACAGACAAGAAAAGACAAAACAACATATAGGAGAGAGGGAAAGGGTCAAGGTTTGTGTGGATATTTTGCATAAAATTGGCGTATAAGCTTCGGAGCCTTGAGATGCTCTTTATCCACCCATTCGTTGTGAGAAGGGGGAAAGTCTTTCCACATCACTAAGAATTGAGTTTTATTTCTACGGACTCTGGAGTCCAAAATGTCACGAACTTCATAGTGCTGGTGACCGTCCACCATCGTAGGCGCAGGGGCATCAGGACATGGTTTGCGGAGATGCGAAATGCGTTCAGGCTTCAACAGGTGAACATGGAACACCGGGTATAAACGACGGTAGGTTTTAGGGAGGTCCAAACGGACGGAGACAGAACTGATTATCTTAGTTATAGTGAAGGGACCAACAAATTTGGGGCCCAGTTTTCTGCATTTTTGCGGGCTATCCAAATGCTTAGTAGAGACGTATACCCTATCACCAACTTTGTAGGTCGGAGGAGCCGCTCGTTTCCTATCAGCATACAACTTATGCGATTGATGAGCATCATTCAAAGTCTTTCTTATGATGGGCCAAACTGAAGACAGCCTGGTGGACCACTCGGCCAAAGAGGGAACTGCAGATGAGTCCTGAGGTAATTCGGGGATGGGCACAAAGTCCTGACCATAGATGATCTTAAAAGGGGTCATATTTGTACTAGAGTGAACAGAGTTATTATAAGCCACTTCGGCATGTATCAGCCCAATCATCCTGCTGAAAATTAATGAAACAACGGAGATATTGTTCCAAAACGGAATTGGCCCTCTCACAAGCACCGTTTGTCTGGGGATGGTAGGAGGAGCTTAAGCCCTGGGCGGAGCCTATCAATTTCAAAAATTCCTTCCAAAAGAGAGATGTAAATTGAGTGCCCCTATCCGAAATGATACGCTTAGGAACACCATGAAAACGATAGATACGGTTCATTAACAACTTGGCCAACGCCTTGGAAGATGGAATCTTCGAACAAGGTACAAAATGGACTTGCTTGGAGAAAAGATCTGTAACAACCCAGATGACGGTATAGCCTTGGCTGGTTGGAAGGTCAACAATAAAGTCCATCGAAATCTCCTTCCAAGGAGCCTCCGGCTTCGCCACGGATTGGAGAAGGCCATGGGGTTTTCCCGGAGCACGTTTGGAAGCAGCACAAATAGGACAACTGGCAACATATGATTCAACGTCCTTTTTGAGTGAAGGCCACCAGAATTGGCGCTTAACAAGGTGCACAGTCTTAACGAACCCGAAATGACCCGCTAAACGTGAGTCGTGTGCACGTTGCAATACAAAAGGTCGTATGGTAGCAGGGATATAAATCTTAGAACCAATCCAAGGGAGATTATCCCTAATAGTGCAATCACCCGAATGTGCGGAATACCATTCATCAGTAAGTAATTCTGATTTAATCCGAGCAATCAGTTCAGCTGGCGGAGCAGTCTGGAGAGTAGAATGGCTTCTGGTCGATGCAGGAGAAGCTGGTAACGCGAGCGGTACCATGGGTTGCACAACTGTAAGCTTAGAAACATCATATTGGGGTAGCCTGGAGAGGGCATCAGCCATGAAATTCTTCCCACCAGGGATATATTTAAGACGGAAATTGAAACGATGGAAGTAATGTGCCCAGCGTAGTTGTCTCGGGGACAGTTTGCGGGATGAAGTGAGAGCTTCCAGATTTGTATGGTCCGTCCAGACTTCAAATGGATGAGGGGCACCCTCAAGAGCCGGCTGACAATATTGTTGGGACAGCACACCCACAATGGATAACTGGATAATAATAATAATAATAATAATAATAATAATAATAATAATAATAATAATAATAATAATAATAATAATAAAATAATTTATTTCTAACCCGCTCTCTCTCCCCAAAGGGACTCGAGGCGGGGCACAGGTAAATTAAGAACAAATAACATAGAACAAAGTACAAAATTAAAATCACATTAAATCATATCCTGCGCTAAAACAACTATAAAATACCAACTATCCTAAAAAAAACCTTAAACTAAAAACCCCATAGAAGAGAGACTACCCTAGGCCGGCCAAGCAGAAAAGATGCGTTTTTAATTTTAGACAGAAGGAGCGGAAGTCCGTGATGCAAAAGGTGTTAGCAGAGCCGGCTGAATCAACTGCTTGGGTTAAAGAAAAGAATACAATTAATTTTGTTTTTACTTGGAAACCGCTTCTGGACTTTGTGCTCGAGGTAGGACAAAAAAAAAAGAAAGAAACTTTGATTTTGGATTTTGCTGATTCAATAGGTTTGTGGTTACCGGTCGTGCTCGACTTAACAATAGTTCCCTTAGTGACGGTTCGAAGTTGGGAAAAAGTGACTTATGACCGTTTTTCACACTTACGACCATTGCAGCATCCCCAAGGTCATGTGATCAAAATTCAGACGCTTGGCAACCGACTCACAGTTATGACGGTCGCAGAGTCTCAAGGTCACGAGATCTTCTGACAAGCAAACACAATGGAGAAGCCAGACTCCCTTAACAACCGTGTTACTAACTTAAACAGCTGCAGTGATTCACTTAACAATGGTGGCAAGAAAGGTCCTAAAATGGGGCAAAACTCACTGAACAAATGTCTTGTTTAGCAACAGAAATTGCAGTCGTACGTCGAAGACTACTGTGCTGCGTAAAAGATAGACTTTATTTTCTGCGCTAAAGAGAGTCAGAAATCAATGTTTTTTTTCCTTTCCCCTTTTTATCATACACCTTCTCCTCCTCTTACCTTTTTCCTCCCTTATTTCCTCCTTATTTAAATTTGTCTTTGTAAATTATATTTCAATAATTTAATTTTATTTTATTTTATTTACTTTGTTTTTTTTAACCTTGATTGAAAATTTAAAACATTAAAATACAAACACATTTCCAAATAATTTTGCCCAAGTTGCAATCCTTTTTGACAGAACTAACATTAGCCATTTGATTGTTCAAATACATTTTTATACATTCGTAATACTTCGGATAGCCATACATCTATATTTCCAAGCTGTACATTTCATGATCCCATTATTTATCCATCGATACCAGTTTTCCCAAACTGTATGATATTCTGAGTCTCCCTTGTCCCTTAACTCCGAGGTGAGTTACAATACAATATAATACAATAGCAGAGTTGGAAGGGACCTTGGGGGTCTTCTAGGCCAATCTCCTGCCCAGGCAGGAAACCCTACACAGCTTCAGACAAATGGCTATCCAACATCTTCTTAAAGACTTGCAGTGTAGGGTTTCCTGCTTGGGCAGGGGGTTGGACTAGATGACCTGCAAGGTCCCTTCCAACTCTGTTAATCTATCTAACTCATCTAAAGAAAGGGAAAATAAGGAAGTGTTACTAAAGGAAGAAGGGATGGTAAATAAAGCAATTCAAACTGTACATTATAACCTATTAAATGAAACAATAAATGTATAAGAAGAATACATGTAACGAAGAATAACAGTCATGTGAACGTATACTTAAAATGGTATGTAAGAGAATAAAAAAATAAAAAATTCTCTGGAAAAATAAATAATAATAATAATCTCCAGAAAGAACAATTCTGCGTTCAGCTCTATTTGCGTGTTTGTAATTTCCTATAACCCAGGGGTCTCCAACCTTTGCAACTTTAAGTCTGAAGGACTTCAGCTCCCAGACTTTTCCAGCCAGCTTTGCTGGCTGGAGAAGTCTGGGAGCTGAAGTCCTTCAGACTTAAAGTTGCAAAGGTTGGAGACCCCTGGCCCAGGCCCTGACACTGACAGCTTTGCTGGCTGGAGAAGTCTGGGAGCTGAAGTCCTTCAGACTTAAAGTTGCAAAGGTTGGAGACCCCTGGCCCAGGCCCTGACACTGACAGCTTTGCTGGCTGGAGAAGTCTGGGAGCTGAAGTCCTTCAGACTTAAAGTTGCAAAGGTTGGAGACCCCTGGCCCAGGCCCTGACACTGACAGCTTTGCTGGCTGGAGAAGTCTGGGAGCTGAAGTCCTTCAGACTTAAAGTTGCAAAGGTTGGAGACCCCTGGCCCAGGCCCTGACACTGACAGCTTTGCTGGCTGGAGAAGTCTGGGAGCTGAAGTCCTTCATACTTAAAGTTGCAAAGGTTGGAGACCCCTGGCCCGGGCCCTGACACTGACAGCTTTGCTGGCTGGAGAAGTCTGGGAGCTGAAGTCCTTCAGACTTAAAGTTGCAAAGGTTGGAGACCCCTGGCCCAGGCCCTGACACTGACAGCTTTGCTGGCTGGAGAAGTCTGGGAGCTGAAGTCCTTCAGACTTAAAGTTGCAAAGGTTGGAGACCCCTGGCCCAGGCCCTGACACCGACAGCTTTGCTGGCTGGAGAAGTCTGGGAGCTGAAGTCCTTCAGACTTAAAGTTGCAAAGGTTGGAGACCCCTGGCCCAGGCCCTGACACCGACAGCTTTGCTGGCTGGAGACGTCTGGGAGCTGAAGTCCTTCAGACTTAAAGTTGCAAAGGTTGGAGACCCCTGGCCCAGGCCCTGACACTGACAGCTTTGCTGGCTGGAGAAGTCTGTGAGCTGAAGTCCTTCAGACTTAAAGTTGCAAAGGTTGGAGACCCCTGCTGTAACCTATAACCAAAATCTCTTCTACTTTGGACCAACTTCCAGAAATCTTAAACTCAGCCATGCTGGTCAGGGAATTCTGGGTGATTAAATGAGCACAGAAGAAAAAGATTTCTTCAGCCAAGTTGTCATCTTCATGTTTTGTTCCTTTCCGTTTCTCGTTTGCTATTCCCCCCCCCCCCCCTGCAAATTAATTCAACCTTTGCTGCAGCCTTTGGAGAATTGCTTCTCCCCAAAGGAAGAAAGCCCGTGGCGTTGACCATCCTGGGCAGCTGCCAGCCCTCCGAGGCCGAGCTTTTGCTGACGTGTTTGTCCTTTGCCAGATTCCCTTCTCCATATTCATGGCACACTCTCGGGTCGCTCCCTGCTGGCATCCGGCCTGCCCTGGGTTTTCCTCGGGGACCTGCACTGCAGGGAGGGTTTAGCTCCGTGGAAGAGAACTGAGGTGGAAGGATGAGGAGTAATTACAAGAAGATAACCTGACGTGGGATCGCTGGGGGAAAGATGGAGGTGGGGGAAATTGGGGGGCGGCGGGGGGGGAAAGTACTAAAAGGATAGAATTAAAAAAGGATCCGAAAGAAAAAAATATAGGAATTTCAAGATCAAGAAAAAGCAACACAATACAATACAATAGCAGAGTTGGAAGGGACCTTGGAGGTCTTCTAGTCTAACCCCCTACTAGTATAGATCTATTTCAAGCTATTTAGCTCTCGTCAGCTAGAATAGAATAGAATAGAATAGAATAGAATAATAGAGTTGGAAGGGACCTTGGAGGTCTTCTAGTCTAACCCCCTGGTAGTATAGATCTATTTCAAGCTATTTAGCTCTCATCAGCTAGAATAGAATAGAATAGAATAGAATAGAGTTGGAAGGGACCTTGGAGGTCTTCTAGTCTAACCCCCTGCTAAGGCAGGAAACCCTACACCTTTTCAGACAAATGGCTATCCAACATCTTCTTAAAAACTTCCAGTGTTGGAGCATTCACAACCTCTGGAGGCAATTTATGTTCCACTGATTCATTGGTCCCACTGTCAGGAAATTTCTCCTCAGTTCTAAGTTGCTTCTCTCCTTGATTAGTTTCCACCCATTGCTTCTTGTTCTGCCCTCAAGTGCCTTGGAGAATAGCTTGACTCCCTCTTCTTTGGGGCAACCCCTGAGATACTGGAAGACTGCTATCCTGTCTCCCCTGGTCCTTCTTTTCATTAAACTAGACATATCGAGTTCCTGCAACCGTTCTTCCTATGTTTTAGCCTCCAGTCCCCTAATCCTCTTTGTTGCTCTTCTCTGCACTCTTTCCAGAGTCTCCACATCTTTTCTACATCTTGGCGACCAAAACTGAATGTAATCCGAACGTTGGGTTGGCAATATATAAACCATGATTGCAATACTGTATCTGTAACTTTAATTACTGCAGTAAAATGTGATTGGCTGCTGTTTCCTCAATCGGCCATAAGAGGGAGCCAGAATCACTGTTAGATGCTGATCCTTAGATGATGGCTGTTGTGTATTGTGTATTGTGTATTGATCAGCGTGGATAATTGTGAGTTGTGCAACTGTTAGCCAACGTTGAGTAACAGACTGTGTATATGATTCAGGACTACTTCTCACAAGTTTATGAAGACATTTCTATCGCTTTATTTTTTTAAGTTTTTAAGAAGAGATTGGAGAACCATTTGTCTGAAATGATACAGGGCTTCCTGCCTGAGTAGGGGGTTGGACTAGAAGACCTCCAAGGTCCCTTCCAGCTCTTGCCATTCTGTTCTTTTGTGGCTGCACATTTGTATCAGAAAAAACCTAGCAGAGCTCATGGGATCACGGAAGGCAAAATACCAGCTAGGAGTAACTGAGAAGAGCTAATGGGGGTGGGGGGAAGAGGGGGCAAAGAAGGCAGCTATAGGTTTTCCTATAGGGGGGATAGCAGAGTGCTAGAAAGGAATGGGGTTTATGTAGATGAAGAAGAGGAGGAGGAGGATTATGAAGTCCTTAGTGCTTGGTTGTTTTCTTGCAGACATTTCACGACCCAACTAGGTAACATCTTCAGTGCTAGAAAGGGATGGGGTTTGCGAGGAGGAGGAGGAGGAGGAGAAAAAGGACTGAGGGGTCCTTGGTGCTCTCTGACTTGGTGGTTTTCTTGTAGACGTTTCATAACCCAGCTAGGGAATGTTATCAGTGCTAGAAGGGAATGGAGTTTGGGGCGAGGAAGAGGAGGAGGAGGAGGAGGAGGAGGAGGAGGAGGAGGAGGAGGAGGAGGACGACGAGAGCGACGACGACAATAGCGTCCTTGGTGTCCTCTGAGCTTTGTGATTTTCTTATAGGCATTTCATGGCCCAACTAGGGAACGTCATCAGTGCTAGAAGGGAATGGAGTTTGGGGCGAGGAAGAGGAGGAGGAGGAGGAGGAGGACGAGGAGGAGAGCGACGACGACAATAGCGTCCTTGGTGTCCTCTGAGCTTTGTGATTTTCTTATAGGCATTTCATGGCCCAACTAGGGAACGTCATCAGTGCTAGAAGGGAATGGAGTTTGGGGCGAGGAAGAGGAGGAGGAGGACGAGGACGAGGACGAGAGCGACGACGACAGTAGCGTCCTTGGTGTCCTCTGAGCTTTGTGATTTTCTTATAGGCATTTCATGGCCCAACTAGGGAACGTCATCAGTGCTAGAAGGGAATGGAGTTTGGGGCGAGGAAGAGGAGGAGGAGTAGGAGGAGGAGGACGAGGACGAGGACGAGGAGGAGAGCGACGACGACAATAGCGTCCTTGGTGTCCTCTGAGCTTTGTGATTTTCTTATAGGCATTTCATGGCCCAACTAGGGAACGTCATCAGTGCTAGAAGGGAATGGGGTTTATAGGGAGGAGGAGGAGGAGGAGGAGGAGGAGGAGGAGGAGGAGGAGGAGGAGGAGGAGGAGGAGGAGGAGGAGGACGAGGACGAGGACGAGGAGGAGAGCGACGACGACAATAGCGTCCTTGGTGTCCTCTGAGCTTTGTGATTTTCTTATAGGCATTTCATGGCCCAACTAGGGAACGTCATCAGTGCTAGAAGGGAATGGGGTTTATAGGGAGGAGGAGGAGGAGGAGGAGGAGGAGGAGGAGGAGGAGGAGGAGGAGGAGGAGGAGGAGGAGGAGGAGGAGGAGGAGGCTCTCTGAGCTTGGTTGTTTTCTTGCAGACGTTTCATGGCCCAACTAGGGAACGTCATCAGTGCTAGAAAGGAGTGTGCGTGCGTGCGTGCGTGTGTGTGTGTGTGTGTGTGTGTGTGTGTGTGTGAAGAGATTGCATTTCTGAATATTCTCTTTGGAAGGGAAACGTTCCTCGCAAGCCGAAATCCAGCCCCAGCATCGTAACCCCCAATACCTGAACCCTTGTTGCTTAAGCTGGCCCCTTCGTCCTGCAAGGTGAGAACCTGGCACAGCACCAGATTTAAATCTCTAAAGCAGGGAAGAAGTGAAGCTGGACTCTTCGGGATCCCCGTCTTTTTCCAGAACCAAAAGGAAGACGAGGGGGGGGCAAAGGGGGGGGGGAAATCTTCCTCCAAAGTCCCTTTTGGAAGTCCCTGATCCTACACAGATGGGAATGGGCGCAGGGGAATTATCTTGGCTGTGGCGCATGAAGAGTCCCACGTTCCTCGTGGGGCTGAATCAGAGGAATTTGCCATCTGCCGCTTGGCAGGAGATCTCGGCAACTCTTTGGCTGCCGAGATCAAGTGGGGAGGACGGTTCGAAATGGTGCCAGGGGGCCCTCCACCCCCACCCCTCCCATAGGCTGCCCCCCAAAATCTTTTTGGCCAAGGACTGGAGAGGAGAAGAGAGGAGAGGAGAAATAGAAAAAGTAGAAAATAGAATAGAAAAAAAAAATGGAATGGGAGAGGGGACGGGTGGGGAGGGGAGGGGAGAAGGGAAGAGAAGAGAAAACAAGAATTGGAATGAAGGAGTGAAAGGGAGGGCAGGAGTGAAGAGAAGAGAAGACAGAATAGAAAACAAGAATGGAACAGAATAGAGTAGGGTAGGGTAGGGTAGAGTAGAGTAGAGTAGAATAGAATAGAAAACAAGAATAGAATAGAATAGAGTAGGGTAGGGTAGAGTAGAGTAGAGTAGAGTAGAATAGAATAGAAAACAAGAATAGACTAGAATAGACTAGACTAGAATAGAATAGAATAGAATAGAGTAGAATAGAAAATACGAATGGAATGGAATGGAATGGAATAGAATAGAATAGAAAGCAAGAATAGAATAGAATAGAATAGAATAGAATAGAAAAGAAAACAAGAATGGAATAGAATAGAATAGAATAGAATAGAAAGCAAGAATAGAATAGAATAGAATAGAAGAATGGAATAGAATAGAATAGAAAACAAGAATGGAATAGAATAGAATAGAATAAAAATAGAATAGAATAGAAAACAAGAATAGAATAGAATAAAATAGAATAGAATAGAAAACAAGAATGGAATAGAATAGAATAGAATAGAATAGAATAGAAAAGAAAAGAAAAGAAAACAAGAATGGAATAGAATAGAATAGAGTAAAAGGGAGGGCAGAAGAGAAGAGAAGAGAAAACAAGAATGGAATAGAATGGAATGGAGGAGCAAAGGGGAGGTAAGAAAAAAGAGGAGAGGAGAGAAAACAAGAATGGAATGGAGGAGTGAAAGGGAGGGCAGGAGAGAAGAGAAGAGAAGACAGAATAGAAAACAAGAATAGAATGGAATGGAGGAGCAAAGGGGAGAGAAGAGAAGAGAGGAGAGGAGAGGAGAGAAAATAGAATAGAAAACAAGAATGGAAAGGAATGGAGTTGAATTGAATGTGGAATGGAATGGAGGAGGGAAGGAGAGAAGAGAAATAAAAACAAGAATAGAATAGAATTGGGGGGGGAGGAGTAGAAAGGTGAGGAGGAGACCCTAACCCTATTAGACTCTTAAAAGCATTAAGATAAGAAAAGAACCTCTAAGGGAGATGCACCCTTATATTTCAGAAACAGGCTAAACAGACCAACCAAGGAGGGAGTTAGATGGAGTGAGCTTTAAGTCAAAGGACCTTTTCAGAACAGAGAACTGGTTCCCCACTTTGATTGTTCAGAGCAAGGACTAGTGACAGCTGCCCCTTCGAAGCGTGGCATCTGTTTTTCAAAAGAGGCGGAGGATTGGGATGCCTTTCGCACTCAACCGAGCGATGTTGACGAAGGTTTGAGCCGGAAAACACAACATCCCTGCCAGGGGGAAGAAAAAGAAAAAGAAAAGATTTTGGACAGAGAACAATCCTCCTGATTTGATGCTCGCTGCCGCCAGCCAACGGTGTCCCCACAGGCCACCCGACTCACAGTTTTGACGATGCCCCGATTAAAATTAATTGGCTGTCAATAAGTGAACCCCTCTTGGCACCGAATGGCTCAATTACTGTGTCGGTTGGTGGGGAGGCTGGCTTTCGGGTGGGAGGTCTGTGGAGGGAGGGGGAAGAGAGCCCCCCCACCTGTGACAATGTTTTTTTGGGGGTGGGGGCACAGCGTTACAGGGCTCCAAGCCATGGGTGCGAACCATATAAATACGCAGGGGATGCAGCCAGGATTCAGAATACAAAGAGCCAGAAGGCGAGAGAGCAGATGTGCCCGCTTGCCAAACTTCCCAAGATGACTGCCGGGATCCTTTCGGTGTTTCTCTTCTGCCTTCTCACCTTGTCTTCAGCCTGCTACATCCAGAACTGCCCCCGAGGAGGGAAGAGGTCCCTGGCCGATGCAGAAATCCGACAGGTAAGGCAAAGCAATCCCCAGGTTTTTGCCTTTAGCCTTCCCGCCTTTAACAGAGGTTAAAAGTTGGAAGGGACCTTGCAAGGTCATCTAGTCCAACCCCCCCTGTCCAAGCAGGAGACCCTACCTCTGCCTCTACCTAGGATTGAACTCACAACCTTGAACAGATGAACAGAGTTGGAAGGGATCTTGCAAGGTCATCTAGTCCAACCCCCCCTGCCCAAGCAGGAGACCCTACCTCTGCCTCTACCTAGGATTGAACTCACAACCTCCTGGATTGAGAGGCAAAGAGCTCTACCTCCAGGCCACAGCATTCTTCCTTAAGGAAGAATTCCAGAGCCTTCTCTTCTTCCTCGTCGTCCTTTCCTTCTCTGTAGCCAATGGAGGAGAAAAATTAGCGAGGGGGACCTACAGATTAACCTTAATTCTAGATTGGGTCTCTCTTTCATAAGAGCCCACCTGTTAACAGATGAACAGTTGGAAGGGACCTTGGAGGTCATCTAATCCAGCCCCCCCCTCAATTTGTCAGAATTGAAAATTTCTGGCAAATGGTTATCCAGTCTCTTCTTTAAAACTTCCAGGGATGGGAGCACCCACAAGTTCTGGTGGCAAGCTGTTCCCCTGGTTAATTGTCCTCACTGTCAGGAAATGTCTCCTTATTTCCAGGTTGAATCTCTCCTTAATCTGTTTCCATCCATTATTCCTTCTCTGGCCCTTGGGTGCTTTGGAGAATAGCTTGACCCACCCACCCCCTCCTCTCTGTGGCAGCCCCTCAAATATTGGAAGACTGCTATCCTGTCTCCCCTGGTCTTTCTGTTCATCAAACTAGAATTAAACCCAATTCCTGCAACCGTTCCTCATCTATTTTAGCCTCCGGTCCCCTCATCATCCTGGTTGCTCTTCTCTGCACTCTTCCTAGAGTCTCCACATCTTTTTTTATAGCGTGGTGACCAATACTGCATGCACTACTCTAGATGTGGTCTTACTAAGGCTTTATAGAGTGGTGTTAGTACCTCAGTTGATCTTGATTGTATCTCTCTGTTAATGCAATTTAGGATTGCATTGGCTTTTTTTGGATGCTGCCGCACACTGCTGGCTCCTATTTAGCTGGTTGTCCTCTAAGACAGGGGTCTCCAACCTTTGCAACTTTAAGTCTGAAGGACTTCAGCTCCCAGAATTCTGCAGCCAGCAAAGCTGTCAGTGTCAGGGCCCTGGGCCAGGGTTCTCCAACCTTTGCAACTTTAAGTCTGAAGGACTTCAGCTCCCAGACTTCTCCAGCCAGCAAAGCTGTCAGTGTCAGGGCCTGGGCCAGGGTTCTCCAACCTTTGCAACTTTAAGTCTGAAGGACTTCAGCTCCCAGACTTCTCCAGCCAGCAAAGCTGTCAGTGTCAGGGCCTGGGCCAGGGGTCTCCAACCTTTGCAACTTTAAGTCTGAAGGACTTCAGCTCCCAGACTTCTCCAGCCAGCAAAGCTGTCAGTGTCAGGGCCTGGGCCAGGGGTCTCCAACCTTTGCAACTTTAAGTCTGAAGGACTTCAGCTCCCAGACTTCTCCAGCCAGCAAAGCTGTCAGTGTCAGGGCCTGGGCCAGGGGTCTCCAACCTTTGCAACTTTAAGTCTGAAGGACTTCAGCTCCCAGACTTCTCCAGCCAGCAAAGCTGTCAGTGTCAGGGCCTGGGCCAGGGGTCTCCAACCTTTGCAACTTTAAGTCTGAAGGACTTCAGCTCCCAGAATTCTCCAGCCAGCAAAGCTGTCAGTGTCAGGGCCTGGGCCAGGGGTCTCCAACCTTTGCAACTTTAAGTCTGAAGGACTTCAGCTCCCAGACTTCTCCAGCCAGCAAAGCTGGCTGGAGAATTCTGGGAGATGAAGTCCTTCAGACTTAAAGTTGCAAAGGTTGGGGATCCCTGCTCTAAGATTCCAAGATCCCGCTCACAGTTCCTGCTATGAAGCCTGATGACATGATCATCACTATCTTCCAGGACCTGAGGAGCTGCCACAGAGAAGAAGGAACTGACTTGTCCTCCAAAGCCCAAGAAGGCAGGAGAAGAAGCGATGGGAGTGGGGGTGGGAAGCTCTGGGCTGCATCAACAGAGGGAGAGAATCAAGATCCCGTGAAGGGTTAATACCACTTTATAATGCTTTGGTAATGCCACACTTGGAATATTTCCATCCAGTTTTGGTCGCCAAGATGTAGAAAAGACGTGGAGACTCTGGAAAGAGTGCAGAGAAGAGCAACGAAGAGGATTAGGGGACTGGAGGCTAAAACATACGAAGAATGGTTACAGGAACTGGGGATGTCTAGTTTAATGAGAAGGACCAGGGGAGACATGATAGAAGTCTCCCAATATCTCAGGGGTTGCCCCAAAGAAGAGGGAGTCAAGCTATTCTCCAAAGCACCCAAGGGTAGAACAAGAAGCAATGGGTGGAAACTAATCAAGGAGAGAAGCAACTTAGAACCAAGGAGAAATTTCCTGACAGTGAGAACAATTCATCAGTGGAACTACTTGCCTCCAGAAGTTGTGAATGCCCCAACACTGGAAGTCTTCAAGAAGATGTTAGATAGCCATTTGTCTGAAACGGTATAAGGTTCCTGCCTAGGCAGGGAATTGGACTAGAAGACCTCCACGGTCCCTTCCAACTCTGCTATTGTATTGTATTGTTTTGTATTTGGGAGATTCAAACTGGAAATAAGGAGGAATTTGAACAAAAATCAGCAGAACAGTTTTCAGGGCGCTCCATCCCTGGAAATGTTCAATAAAGGATAGGACAACGATTTGACTGGGAGGGTGTAAGGTCTACCTTGAGCAGAGGGTTGGACTAGAAGACCTCAGAAGTCCCTTCTAGCCCAATGAGCTTCTGTGCCTGCTGCTTGTTAATTCTGATCGGATTTGCAGATTATTGATTATTGTGAGCACAGGAAAAGAGAAGGGGGGCTGGGGAGAGAAAGGCCCCTGTATCTTATTGCCAAGAAAAATGGATTTGCAGAATATCAGGCTGTTTTGTTCAGTGAAAAGGGTCAGGAAGACTAAATCAAGATATAAGAGCTAGCTGAAGCAAGAAAAGATAGCTTAGAATTCAATACAATACAATAGCAGAGTTGGAAGGGACCTTGGAGGTCATCTAGTCCAAACCCCCCCCCCCGCCGCCTAGGCAGGAAGCCCTATACCGTAGCCATTCATCTGAAATGGTTTAGGGCTTCCTGCCTAGGCAGGGGGTTGGACTAGATTCAAATCTTCCATGGACACACATCCATGGGGGTAGTCTGTTTTTGTCTTCTTTCTAATCGTACCAATAATGGTTTACCATTGCTTCATTCTGGGATGGCTTTTGGATTATCCCATCTAGTTTACAGCCCTGGGATTTCCCTGTGGTCTCCTAGCCAAGCTTTAAATCTCTTTGGGATTGAGCTATCTGCGGGATCGGATTCTGCCTCATACATCCTCCCGGCCGATTCGCTCCCACAGAGAGGGACTTCTCCGGGTGCCGTCCACTAGACTTTGTCAGCGGGCGACGCCCAGGGGAAGGGCCTTCTCTGTGGCGGGCCCAGCCCTTTGGAACGACCTTCCCCCCGACATTAGAACAACTACGGACCTCTGCTCCTTCCGCCTGAAACTAAAAACTCATTTTTTCTGCTTAGTCTCTACCCAGGGATTAGGGATTGTTAATTTTAAATGGGAATTTTAGTGCAGGGATAGTTAAATTTAATTTGTTTTTAGTGTATTTATGTATATTTTTTATGCTGTTTTAATTTTCTCCCTGTACACCGCTCCGAGTCCCCTAGGGGAGAGGACGCGGTTATACAAATAAATATTCGTATTCGTAACTTGATTCCTCGGGACAACCGTTTTTTTTCTCTTGGTAACCATGTGGAAACCATGCCATTTCCTTCTAGGAATTTCCCGCCCTCCCCTCCCCCCAAAAAACCCTTTCCCCCATGCTACGTGATGCCCCTGGGATTTCCTTGTGGCCTCTCATCCGAGTCTTAACCAGGTTCAACCTTGTTCAGCTTTTAGAGACCAGGTTAACTCAGTTTGGGGCGGGGGGGGGAAGCATCTGGATTAGCAATGGTAAACTAACACCTTAGGTTAACTAGCAAGATCCAAACAGCGGGCTAGACTTACAGCTGTTTCCAGCAGTGGTAGGATTCAATATTTTTTTTACTACCGGTTCTGTGGGTGTGGCTCGGTGGGCGTGGCAGGGGAAGGATCCTGCAAAATCCCCATTCCCTCCCGATCAGCTGGGACTCGGGAGGCAGAGAATAGATGGGGGCGCGGCCAGCCAGAGGTGGTATTTACCGGTTCTCCGAACTACTCAAAATTTCCGCTACCGGTTCTCCAGAACTGCTCAGAACCGGCTGAATGCCACCTGGATACTATTTAGGGAACCACCAGATCCAGCAGCAGTCTATCTTAATGCTTTGGGATTTCGCAATATGGAGGAGGTAGGACAACTTAGCATGAACCTCTTCCTCCAGGTAAAGTGCCCCCCCCCCGGTGAGACTACCTGGTTTACCCAAATATGGGATGGAGCATACTGCTTCTGCAGGAATCTTCGCAGGCAGTCGCTTTCGCGACAAACTATTTTTGTGTTGAATTTATATTTACCGACAAAGAAATAAAGGGAGGCTGGTATAGATCTATTTCAAGCTATTTAGCTCTCGTCAGATAGAATAGAATAGAATAATAGAGTTGGAAGGGACCTTGGAGGTCTTCTAGTCTAACCCCCTGCTAAGGCAGGAAACCCTACACCTTTTCAGACAAATGGCTCTCCAACATCATCTTAAAAACTTCCAGTGTTGGAGCATTCACAACCTCTGGAAGCAAGCAGTTCCACTGATTAATTCTTCTCACTTTCAGGAAATTCCTCCTTAGTTCCAAGTTGCTTCTCTCCTTGATTAGTTTCCACCCATTGCTTCTTGTTCTGTTCTCAGGTATTTTGGAGAACAGCTTGACTCCCTCTTCTTTGGGGCAACCCTTGAAATATTGGAAGGCTGCTATCATGTCTCCCCTGGTCCTTCTTTTCATTAAACTAGACCCACCCAGTTCCTGCAACCGTTCTTCATATGTTTTAGCCTCCAGTCCCCTCATCCTCTTTGTTGCTCTTCTCTGCACTCTTTCTAGAGACTCCACATTTTTTCTACATCGTGGCAACCAAAACTGGATGCCGTATTCCAAGTGTGGCCTTCCCAAGGCCTTATAAAGTGGTATTAACCCTTCACGGGATCTTGATTCTCTCTGTTTGTGCAGCCTTGAACTGTGTTGGCTAGCCATATTCGAATCCATACTTACATATTAGGTAGATGTGTTAACCTCTAAGCCACAGGGTCTCTTCTCTTTGTCAACTACACCAGGGGAAAGATTAAGTGGGGTTTCTCAGTGACCCTTCCAGATGTGAATCACCTTCTTTTAATTTCTCTTTTAGTGTATCCCCTGCGGCCCCGGCAACAGAGGGAACTGTTTCGGGCCCAACATTTGCTGTGGAGAAGAAATGGGCTGCTACTTTGGGACTTCGGAGACTCTGCGTTGCCTGGAGGAGAACTTTCTCCCTTCTCCCTGCGAGGCTGGTGGGAAACCCTGCGGTGCGGGTGGGCGATGCGCGGCCCCTGGCGTTTGCTGCAATGATGGTATTTATAGGAGGGGGAAAACAGAGGCGGGGAAGAGAAAATGGAGAGAGAAATAAATATCAGATGCCATTTTAAAATTTTAATTAATAATAATAATCTTTATTGTCATTGTACTAAAATTACAATGAAATTGGTTGCATTCATCCTCAGCCAAATGTTATGTTGAGTGGTGCTGAAGCCTTAAAGCATTCTGTTTCTCGAACCACATGCCCCCCAGATGTGTTGGCCTTCAACTCCCAGAATTCCTGAGAGCCCTGGGAGTTGAAGCTGGAGGCGTCTGAAAAGATTCCGGCCAGTTAAAAACCATCCTCTCTTCTAGAAAGCTAGCCCTTGTTTATCAACAGCCTCAGATGGTGACGGTTCGCAGCGATGAGGCGATTCAACATTCATTTCCCGAGCAACACAGGCGTTTAGAACCCCCAAAGTCTCCCGAGGGACTCTGATTAAGATCCAGTCAGTTTCAGGCAGCAGCTGCCAGCGGATGGGAGGCACCTAATCAACTAAGGGGACAAAATGAGCTGGTGGGCAGGCAATTAGGACTTTTAAAGGATGCGCTGTCCTGGGAAGAGAATAGCTCAGGGAAAAAAAAGAGCTTTTTAAAGCAGCTTTCTGCCTTGCGAGGGAGCAAACAAGGAAAAAGAAATAGTTGGACATACGAGAATGTACCAGATAAATTTATTTAAGTTAGGGGTCAACAAACAATGCTCTTAACTTTTATATATCTGTTTTACTTTGGCTGTACACCGATTTCATTTCATTGTTTCGCAACCTTATTCGCTTTAAGATGAGTGAACTTCAACTCCCAGAATTCCCCAGCCGGGAATTCTGGGAGTTGAAGTCCACCCATCTTAAAGTGATCAAGGCTGAGAAATACTGACTTATTCCCAGATCTTAAATTTGCAGAAATCCAGAGGGGGAATATTTTCCAATCAATCAGAACAGAGCTGGAAGGGACCTTGGAGGTCTTCTAGTCCAACCCCCTGCTCAAGCAGGAGACATACCCTATACCCTTCCACCAAATAGTTGACCAATCTCTTCTTTAAAACCTCCAGTGACCACAATTCCTAGTGGTGCGGCATTCCACTGGTTAATTGTTCTCTTTGTTAGGAAAATTTTCCTTAATTCCAGGTTGCTTCTCTCCTGGATTAGTTTACATCCGGTGTTTCTCATCCTGCCTTCTGGTGCTTTGGAAAATAAGTTGACCCACCTCTTCTCCATGGGTTGGGGACCATCCTAACCCCACCCAGAGTGAGTTGCTGCTAAAGCCCCACAAAGAAGAGCTAGGAAAAGCTTTGGCTGTCTCTTCCTTACCTGTCTGGGATTCATCCAATGGATTCTTCTCCCTCCCATCCTTTTACAGAGAGTTGCGTCTCCGATGCGGCCTGTGGAAATGAGAACGGTGAGAAAGGACGGACGTCTCCGGAAAGGAATTTGACCGGGCCGGATGGCTCCACCGGAGACCTCCTTCTCCGACTGATGCACCTGGCCAACAAGCAACAACAAGGAAAACCGCAATTTTATTAAGACGTCGGAGAGCCGGCGTTTCGGGGGGCATCAGGGGCTTAGAACCCGAAGCTGCCCTGAGAGATCCAAAGCCTGCAACCGTTGAAGAGTAAAATGTAAATACTCTACCCCCAAACCCCTTCTCAATTAATAAAAGTCTTCTTGCATCGTGCGACAAAATCTGTTTAAGCGTCGTTTATGAAGTGAAGTGATCATTTTCCCGTGTGCTTGGAAGCATTAGCCTAAAACCCTGGAAGGCCACAAAGTTCCTAACCTTTCTTGTAAAGAAGGGAAAGAAAATTATTTTGTAAATGTACGAGAGGTCCTCATCTTACAACTGGTCATTCAAATTTACAACAGATCGCCCAGCACTTACGACTCTGTTCCCAAGTTCTGACATGACCGAATTTTGGGTGTTTGGCAATTGAACTTTCTCCTTAATTCCAGGTTGCTTCTCACCTCGGTTAGCTTCCTTCTCTTGCTTTGGAGAATAATTTGTCCCCCTCTTCTTTGGGGCAGCCCCTCAAATACTGGAATACTACTATTGTGTGTGTCTCCCCCCCACCCAGTCTTTCTTTTCTCTAGACCAGAAGTCTCATTCTCGTGGCCCGCGGGCCAATTGCGGCCCGCAGGATGGTATCTTGTGGCCCCCACCGTGATACGAAAGTATAATATTAATGACAATTGAGGATATTTTTTTAACAACGTTTTTTGTGGAATCCCTTATGCGGCCCAGCCTCACCCAGCCTCTGCCTCCAGCGGCCCCCAGGTAAATTGAGTTTGAGACCCCTGCTCTAGACTAAAGGTAAAGGTTTCCCCTCGCATATAAGTGCTAATCGTTCCTGACTCTAGGGGGCGGTGCTCATCTCCGTTTCAAAGCCGAAGAGCCAGCGCTGTCCGAAGATGTCTCCAGGGTCACGTGGCCAGCATGACTCAACACCGAAGGCACCAAAGGTGGTTCCTGTTTTTCTCCTTGCATTTGTATGTGTTTTTGAACTGTTAGGTTGGCAGAAGCTGGGACGGGTCACGGGGGCTCCCTCCGTTACGCGATGGCTCTAGGGATTCGAACTGCCGAGCTGCCAAACCTCTGATTGACAAGCGTAGCATCTTAGCCCCTGGGCCACTAGGTGCCTGCTTCTCTAGAGCAGGGGTCTCCAACCTTTGCAACTTTAAGTCTGAAGGACTTCAGCTCCCAGAGTTCTCCAGTCATCAAAGCTGTCAGTGTCAGGACCTGGGCCAGGGGTCCCCAACCTTTGCAACTTTAAGTCTGAAGGACTTCAGCTCCCAGACTTCTCCAGCCAGCAAAGCTGTCAGTGTCAGGGCCTGGGCCAGGGGTCCCCAACCTTTGCAACTTTAAGTCTGAAGGACTTCAGCTCCCAGACTTCTCCAGCCAGCAAAGCTGTCAGTGTCAGGGCCTGGGCCAGGGGTCTCCAACCTTTGCAACTTTAAGTCTGAAGGACTTCAGCTCCCAGACTTCTCCAGCCAGCAAAGCTGTCAGTGTCAGGGCCTGGGCCAGGGGTCCCCAACCTTTGCAACTTTAAGTCTGAAGGACTTCAGCTCCCAGACTTCTCCAGCCAGCAAAGCTGTCAGTGTCAGGGCTTGGGCCAGGGGTCCCCAACCTTGGCAACTTTAAGTCTGAAGGACTTCAGCTCCCAGACTTCTCCAGCCAGCAAAGCTGTCAGTGTCAGGGCCTGGGCCAGGGGTCTCCAACCTTTGCAACTTTAAGCCTGAAGGACTTCAGCTCCCAGACTTCTCCAGCCAGCTTTGCTGAAGTCCTTCAGACTTAAAGTTGCAAAGGTTGGAGACCCCTGCTCTAGACAAGCCAAACCCAAACCCTGCAACTGTTCTTCCTATGTTTTAGTTCTCCAGGCCTTTTAATCATCTAAGTTGCTCTCCTCTGCACTTTTTCCAAAGTCTCAACATGTAATGTGGTGACCAAAATGGGATGCTGTACTCCATGGGAAAGATTGAAAAGGCAGAATATTCTATTTCCCTGGATCAGAAATGGAGAAACATATTTTTAAGGCAGGAAACGGACTCACTCTTAGTAGCCCCCAGCTGTGTTGTCAATGCAACACTCAAGCTATTTTGTGACACTGTACGATTACAACATAGCCTAATAAGCTAAAAGTTGACAAGGTTGAGGAAAAACTGAACCGAACCATTGCGTAAACCAGATGAGAGTGAAAGTACGATACAATACAATAGCAGAGTTGGAAGGGACCTTGGAGGTCTTCTAGTCCAACCCCCTGCCTAGCCAGGAAATCCTATACCATTTCAGACAATACAATACAATACAATACAATACAATACAATACAATACAATACAATACAATACAATACAATACAATACAATACAATACAATACAATACAATACAATACAATACAATACAATACCAGAGTTGGAAGGGACCGTGGAGGTCTTCTAGTCCAACCCCCTGCCCAAGCAGGAAACCTTATACCATTTCAGACAAATGGCTATCTAACATCTTCTTAAAGACTTCCAGAGTTGGGGCATTCACAACTTCTGGAGGCAACTTCTGTTCCACTGATTAATTGTTCTCACTGTTGGGAAATTTCTCCTCAGTTCTAGGTTGCTTCTCTCCTTGATTAGTTTCCACCCATTGCTTCTTGTCCTGCCCCCAGGTGCCTTGGAGAATAGTTTGACTCCCTCTTCTTTGTGGCACCATCTGAGATATCGGAACACTGCTATCATGTCTCCCCTGACCCTTCTCTTCATCAAACTAGACATACCCAGTTCCTGCAACCGTTCTTCATATGTTTTAGCCTCCAGTCCCCTAATCATCTTGGTTGCTCTTCTCTGCACTCTTTCCAGAGTCTCCACGTCTTTTCTACATCGGGGCGAATGGCTTATTTGTCATTTAATTATTTAAATTTATTATCCATCCCTCATTTTAAGTACGCCCCAAAGCAACTTACACAATCCATAAAGACCCCAAAACAGAAATGGCATTTATACTTTCAGAAATTATATTTTTCTTAGGTATTCTCCAAATTGGGGGGGGGGGAAACCCACATTTCCTGGTCTCCGTGGATTAACCCCTGGCCTATTCTCCTACATAACCACTGGTGCATTCTCTGCTCTCTTGATAGATTAAAATACTGACCAGGGTGCCCAAAAATATCCTGGAGATTCTTCCTTTCACGCTTGCAAAGCTGGTGAGAAAAACCTTCGTTTCGGCCCATGCTTGCAGCGTGTTCAATTTCTTCGGAGCGCCTTCAAAAGCTCAACTCAAGGATCTCAAACGTGGAGAAGTCAGTTCAAATACCAAACTCTGCTGTATTAAAACAAATTTTAAAAAAATTGGGGGAGGTTAAATAGAAAATGGAAATTCTGAATAGACCGCCTCGCCTGACAAGTCCAGTAAAACAACCTCTTTTGCCCTTTAGCAAATACTAGAAGATTAGAAATAAAATGTAACAGAGCAAATTATTTGTATGAAAAGATAAATTTGGGATGGCTGAAACGCCACCCCGAGAACCCATCAGAGAAAATAAATCAGCAAGGGCAACAACGGAAAGGAAGGGGGGATGAGGAGGGAAAGGAAGAAAGAAAGAAAGAAAGAAAGAAAGAAAGAAAGAAAGAAAGAAAGAAAGAAAGAAAGAAAGGGAAAAGCAGAGAAAGGAAGGGTGGGGAATTAAGAGTAGGAGAGAGGGAAAGAAGGAGGAGGAGAGAGGAGGAGAGGGGAAGAAGAAAGAAGGAAGGAGGAGGGAAAAGAAAGGGTAAAGCAGAGAAAGGAATGGTGAGGAATTAACAGTAAGAGAAAGTGGAAGAAAGAGGAGAAGGAGGGAAGAGGGGAGAAGAAGAAAGAAGGAAGGAAGAGGGAAAAGAAAGGGTGAAGCAGAGAAAGTAAGGGAGGGGAATTAAGAGTAGGAGAGAGGGGAAGAAAGAGGAGAAGGAGGGAGGAGAGGGGAAAGAGAGGGGAAGAAGAAAGAAGGGAGGAGAGGAGGAAAGAAGGAGGCAGAGAAGGGAGGTTGAGAAGATGGAGGGAGTAAGGTTGTTGCAAAAAAAAGATGGTTCGGTGTGTGTGTGTAAAAATAATTTTAGAGACTAACGATGAATAGACAAATGTTAAATAGCAATTTTCAAGAATGTATATTTGGCAATGGACTTGAAAGGGGGAAAAAACTTTGAAAAGAAAAGACTTGATGAAGAAAAGAATTACGAACTAGGAGAAAAGGGGAGAGGTCTACTCACCTGTTCCCTTAAGGATGCTCTTGGGCTGAAGAATGGATGCAGGTTGGACCGAATGGCTTTTATGCACTCTCTAAGGGAGGAGGCGGGGCCAAGGGGAGAGGCGGGGCCAAGAGGTGGGTGGAGCTTGAAGCTGCTCCGTTCCAACCCAGCGCATTCAAGGCAAGGCACATTGCAAGCAGATAATAGATGAGCAGAGTTGGAAGGGACCTTGCAGGTCATCTAGTCCAACCCCCCTGCCCAAGCAGGAGACCCTCCATCTGCCTCTACCTAGGATTGAACTCACAACCTTTAACAGATGAACAGAGTTGGAAGGGACCTTGCAACGTCATCTAGTCCAACCCCCCTGCCCAAGCAGGAGACCCTACATCTGCCTCTACCTAGGATTGAACTCACAACCTTGAACAGATGAACAGAGTTGGAAGGGATCTTGCAAGGTCATCTAGTCCAACCCCCCTGCCCAAGCAGGAGACCCTACCTCTGCCTCTACCTAGGATTGAACTCACAACCTTGAACAGATGAACAGAGTTGGAAGGGATCTTGCAAGGTCATCTAGTCCAACCCCCCTGCCCAAGCAGGAGACCCTCCATCTGCCTCTACCTAGGATTGAACTCACAACCTCCTGATTGGGAGGCGAGAGCGCCACCTCTAGGCCACAGCAGATGCATTCGCGCACAAGCACACAGGAAGCCAGAAGTGATGCGTTGCTCACATCAAAAGTTTGTTTTTTTTAATTGAAAAGTTTTTTAAAAAAAATTTGTTCTCTGCATACAATTATAAGTATACTTTCCCATAGTTTTTATTCTATTTTACATTCGTCATTCTTATACATCTATCATTCCATTTACAGGGTTATAACTAATAACATACCATGTGGGTTGCTTTGTTTACCATTCCTCATCTGTTTTGATAACACCTTCTTTTCCATTTCTTTTCTCCCTCCCTCCCCTCCCTTTTTCCTCCCTCCCTCCTTTCCCTTCCTTCTTCTCTTTCCCCTCCCCTACTCCTCTCCTTCTCTCCTTTTCTATAGAAGACCTCAAAAGTCCCTTCCGACTCTGCTATGTTATTCTATGCTATGCTATTCTATTCTATTCTATTTTATTCTATTCTATTCCATTCCATTCCATATTTTCTATTCTATTCTATTCTATTCCATTCCATTCCATTCTATTCCATATTTTCTATTCTATTCTATTCTATTTTATTCTATTCTATTCCATTCCATTCCATATTTTCTATTCTATTCTATTCTATTCCATTCCATTCCATTCTATTCCATATTTTCTATTCTATTCTATTCTATTCTATTCTATTCTATTTTCTATTCTATTTTCTATTCTATTCTATTCTATTCCCATTCCATATCTTCTATTCTATTCTATTCTATTCTATTCTATTCTATTCCATTCCATATTTTCTATTCTATTCTATTCTATTCTATTCTATTCTATTCTATTCCATTCCATTCCATTCCATTCTATTCCATTCCATTCCATTCCATTCCATTCCATTCCATATTTTCTATTCTATTCTATTCTATTCTATTTTCTATTCTATTTTGTATTCTATACTATTCTATTCTATTCCCATTCCATATCTTCTATTCTAATTTTATTCCATTCCATTCCATTCCATATTTTCTATTCTATTCTATTCTATTCCATTCCATTCTATTCCATATTTTCTATTCTATTCTATTCTATTCTATTTTCTATTCTATTCTATTCTATTCCCATTCCATATCTTCTATTCTATTCTATTCCATTCCATTCCATTCCATTCCATTCCATTCCATATTTTCTATTCTATTCTATTCTATTCCATTCCATTCTATTCCATTCCATTCCATATTTTCTATTCTATTCTATTCTATTCTATTCTATTTTCTATTCTATTCTATTCCCATTCCATATCTTCTATTCTATTCCATTCCATTCCATTCCATTCCATATTTTCTATTCTATTCTATTCTATTTTCTATTCTATTTTCTATTCTATTTTCTATTCTATTCTATTCTATTCTATTCTATCCTATCCTATCCTATCCTATCCTATCCTATTCTATTCTATTCTATTCTATTCTATCCTATTCTATTCTATTCTATTCCATTCCATTCCATATTTTCTATTCTATTCTATTCTATTCCATTCCATTCCATTCCATTCCATTCCATTCCATTCTATTCCATATTTTCTATTCTATTCTATTCTATTCTATTCTATTCTATTCTATTCTATTCTATTCTATTCCCATTCCATATCTTCTATTCTATTCCATTCTATTCCATATTTTCTTTTCTATTCTATTCTATTCCATTCCATTCCATTCCATTCCATATTTTCTATTCTATTCTATTCTATTCCATTCCATTCCATTCCATTCTATCCTAATTCTAGTGTCCAATCAAAGTAACAACTGCATTGAAAAAAAGGGACATGATGTGACCATTTTTCAGACTTATGCCCATATTGATGACCGTTATATTGCCCCAGAGGGTCATGTGATCTCCTTTGGAGACCTTCTGAGAAGCAAAGTCAGAGGGGAAGCCCAATTCGCTAAACAACCGTGTTACTTACTTATCCACTGCAGGGATTCACTTAACAACCGTGGCCAGAAAGGTCATAAAATGGAGCAAAACTCATTTCACCACTGTCTGGCTTAGCAACAGAAATTTTGATCCCCTCAATGACAGTCGAGGATTACCGATAACTGGTTTATTCCATCGTGGACTCTTGAAAGTTGCGAAGAGAAAGTGTCCAGTTGCTCGCCCCCCAGTGACGTCCATCCTTTCGAGAGTCTCGGTCCTGGCTCTTCCTTTCTCCCACTTTGGAGGAGAAACGCACGACCGCAAATTGTCCATATTTGACTGACCTCACGCCTGCGACCTTGGCATATTAGATGAGACCTCTGGCATGGACAGCAATCTCTTGTGCTTTTTAAGAGAGACGGACAAGGAGGCTGGTGCCCTGCCTACGCAGAGCCCTCGGCAGTATAAATGCTGGTAGCTGCCGAGAAGAAATCCGGACGAGGATTTTCTGGACAATTCCATAAACTAGGCAACTAGCCGTGGTTGCCAAGATGCTTACACCGTGTTGACTTTCTGCTTATTTTCACTGCTCGCTTCTTCTCCTGCTTGCTACATATAGAATAGAATAGAATAGAATAGAATAGAATACAACAGAACAGAACAGAACAGAATAGAATAAACAGAGTTGGAAGGGACCTTGGAGGTCTTCTAGTCCAACCCCCTGCCTAGGCAGGAAGCCCTATACCGTTTCAGACAAATGGCTCTCCAACATCATCTTAAAGACTTGCAGTGTTCACAACTTCTGGAGGCAACTTCTGTTCCACTGATGAATTGTTCTCACTGTCAGGAAGTTTATCCTTAGTTCCAGGTTGCTTCTCTCCTTGATTAGTTTCCACCCATTCAGGTGCTTTTTAGAATTTTATTATTTTTATTTTTCGAATTTATACCCTGCCCTTCTCCTTGTTAGGACCCAGAATAGCTTGAATCCCTCTTCTTTGGGGCAACCCCTGAGATATTGGAAGACTGCTATCATGTCTCACCTGGTCCTTCTCTTCATTAAACTAGACACACCCAGTTCCTGCAACCGTTCTTCAGATGTTTTAGTCTCCAGTCCCCTAATCCTCTTCGTTGCTCTTCTCTGCACTCTTTCTAGAGACTCCACATCTTTTCTACATCTTGACGACCAAAACTGGATGCCGTATTCCAAGTATGGCCTTCCCAAGGCCTTATAATCTTAATCATCTTAATTCCATACATATATATTTATACAATACAATACAATACAATAGCAGAGTTGGAAGGGACCGTGGAGGTCTTCTAGTCCAATCCCCTGCGTAGGCAGGAACCATATACCATTTCAGACAAATGGCTATCTAACATCTTCTTAAAGACTTCCAGAGTTGGGGCATTCACAACTTCTGGAGGCAACTTCTGTTCCACTGATTAATTGTTCTCACTGTTGGGAAATTTCTCCTTAGTTCTAAGTTGCTTCTCTCCTTGATTAGTTTCCACCCATTGCTTCTTGTTCTGCCCTCGGGTGCCTTGGAGAATAGTTTGACTCCCTCTTCTTTGTGGCACCCTCTGAGATATCGGAAGACTGCTATCATGTCTCCCCTGGTCCTTCTCTTCATCAAACTAGACATACCCAGTTCCTGCAACCGTTCGTCATGTTTTAGCCTCCAGTCTCCTAATCATCTTGGTTGCTTTTCTCTGCAATCTTTCCAGAGTCTCCACGTCTTTTCTACATCGTGGCAACCAAAACTGTATGCAGTATTCCAAGTGTGGCCTTACCAAGGCACCATACAGTGGCATTAACACTTCACGTGATCTAGATTCTATCCCTCTGTTTATACAGCCTAGAACTGTGTTGGCTTTTTTGGCAGCTGCTGCACACTGCTGGCTCCTATTTAAATGGTTGTCCACTAGGATTCCAAGATCCCTCTCACAGTTGCTACTATTGAGCAAGGTACCACCTATACTGTACCTGTGCATTTTGTTTTTCTTGCCTACATGTAGAACCTTACTTTTTTCACAATTGAATTTCATTTTGTTAGATAGTGCCCAATGTTCAAGTTTGTCAAGATCCTTCTGTATCTTCAGCCTACCTTCTGGAGTGTTGGCTATTCCTGCCAGCTTGGTGTCGTCATATATATATGAAGTGGATATATATAAGTTTGTTTTCGTAGATTTTCACGGGTGTAGGTATGCTGGCATAGCTGGCTTCGGGGATTTTCCCGTGTATAAGGCATAGAAATGTTATTGCAACATTTCGACAAGATCTCACTTGTCATCATCAGGTCACAGACAGAAGCCTGCCTGATGATGACAAGTGAGATCTTGTCGAAACGTTGCAATAACATTTCTATGCCTTATACACGGGAAAATCCCCGAAGCCAGCTATGCCAGCATATATAAGTTTATATATATAAGTTTATATATCTAAACTTAATAACGAAGATATATTGGGTTACACTGGATGGAAAATTAATAATTACATTTGTAATGGGAAAGACCGAGGCACAAAAACTTATGACCAAACGACATGTTATACAAAGTTGAAAATGATTGAATGTTTTTACTTGTTTTTTATGTTGGAAAATATACATATATACAAACCATTAAGGACTACTTGTTTGAAGGGCTGCCCCAAAAAAGAGGGGGTAAACTTATTTCCCAAAGCACCAGGTAAGAAGCAACAGATGGAAACTAACCAAGGAGAGAAGCAACCAGGAATTAAGGCGAAACTTGCGGACAGGACGGTTAATCAATCAGTGGAACTGCTTGCCACCAGAAGTTGTGGGTTCTCTATCCTGGAGGCTTTTAAGAAGAGAATGTAAAGTCACTTGATATAGGGTTTCCTGCTTGAGCCAGGGGGTGGACTAGAAGACCTCTACTTTACTTTACTTTATTTTCAATTTATATACCGCCCTATTTCACCTAAAAGGGACTCAGGGCGGTGCACAGAAAGATAAAACCCCACAATATACAAAATTTAAAAAACAATTAAATAATATGACTGTGCTAAAATTGAATAAATAGTTAAAACCATAAATACCTAATTAAAATAATCCCTAACCTATGTCAGGCCGGCAAGACGAAAGAAATGAGCTTTTACCATCCGACGGAAGAGTCGTAGGTCCGTGATGGTGCGGATATCGTGATGGTGCGGATATCCAGAGTGTTGGACCCGCCACAGAGAAGGCTCTTCCCCTGGGGGTCGCCAGTCGGCATTGACCGGCTGACGGCACCCTGAGAAGGCCAACTCTGTGAGAGCAGACAGGTCGAAGGGAGGAATGTGGTAGGAGGCGGTCCCTCAAGTAACCAGGACCCGAGCCATGGAGCGCTTTGAAGATGGTAACTACGACCTTGAAGCGCACCCGGAAGACCACAGGCAGCCAGTGCAGCTCGCGCAGGAGAGGTGTTACGTGGGAGTAATGAGAGACTCCCAGAATCCCCCGCGCGGCCGCATTCTGCACTAGCTGGAGCCTCCGGGTGCACCTCAAGGGGAGCCCCATGTAGAGGGCGTTGCAGTAGTCTAGGCGGGAGGGTAGAGGGTGTTGCAGTAGTCTAGGCGGGAAATAACGAGGGCTTGAGTGATCGTGCGTAGGGCATCTCGATCTAGAAAGATCTCTAAGATCCCGCTCTCGTATATTGCATGACTACAGGAACATGGTTAAGTTGTCCAACACCCAAAATTCGGTCATGTCAGAACTTTGGAACAGGGCGAATGCCCCAACACTTCAAGTCTTCAAGAAGATGTTGGATAGCCATTTGTCTGAAACGGTATAGGGTTCCCTGCCTAGGCAGGGGGTTGGACTAGTTGACCTCCAAGGTCCCTTCCAACTCTGCTATTGTATTGTATTGTAAGGGTCATACATTCTGGATGATCCGCTGTAAATTTAAATGGTCACTTAGTGACCAGTTGTATATCTACAAAATAATTTCCTTTCCTAACTTTACAGAAAAGTTAGGAGTTTCGTGGTCTTCCAGGGTTTTGTGATAATGCTTCCCAGTGCAAGGGGCTTTTTCTTCCTAAACAATACTTAAAGAAATATGTCACACGATGCAAGAAGACTTTTATTACTTTAGAAGGGGTTTTGGGGTAGAGTATTTATATTTTATTTTTCAATGGTTACAGGCTTTGGATCTCTCCGGGCAGCTTCGGGTTCTAAGCCCCTGATGCCCCCGAAACGCCGGCTCTCCGACGCCTTAATAAAATTGCGGTTTTCCTTGTGGTTGCTTGTTGGCCAGGTGCATCAGTCGGAGAAGGAGGTCTCCGGTGGAGCCATCCAGCCCGGTCAAACGTCTGTCCTCTCTCGCCGTTCTCATTTCCACAGGCCGCATCGGAGACGCAACTCTCTGTAAAAGGATGGGAGGGAGAAGAATCCATTGGATGAATCCCAGACAGGTAAGGAAGAGACAGCCAAAGCTTTTCCTAGCTCTTGTTTGTGGGGCTTTACTCACTCTGGGTGGGGTTAGGATGGTCCCCAACCCATGGAGAAGAGGAGGGTCAACTTATTTTCCAAAGCACCAGAAGGCAGGATGAGAAACACCAGATGTAAACTAATCCAGGAGAGAAGCAACCTGGAATTAAGGAAAATTTTCCTAACAGTGAGGACAATTAACCAGTGGAATGCCGCACCACTAGGAATTGTGGTCACTGGAGGTTTTAAAGAAGAGATTGGACAACTATTTGGTGGAAGGGTATAGGGTCTGTCTCCTGCTTGAGCAGGGGGTTGGACTAGAAGACCTCCAAGGTCCCTTCCAGCTCTGTTCTGATTGATTGGAAAATATTCCCCCTCTGGATTTAAGATCTGGGAATAAGTCAGTATTTCTCAGCCTTGATCACTTTAAGATGGGTGGACTCCCAGAATTCTCCAGCCACAAATTCTGGGAGTTGAATTAAGTCCATACATCTGAATGTGACCAAGTCTGTAAAACAATGAAATAGGTAATGCCATTTTTAACTCCTGCCCAATGGGCCAAACAAAGCACTTGCCATTTCTATCACAGCCAAAGTTTCTTTATTGGACTTTTATAAGATTATAGGGAACTGAGAAACCTGATCATGCAGTAGAAATAAAATGCCAATACAGGTAGTCCTCATTTAGTGACTGCCATTGGGTGCAAGAACGCAGTGATTAAACAGAATATGAGAGAGAGACAGAGAGAAAGACAAACAGACAGAGAGAGAGAGAGTGCAAAGGTTTTAGGTTTAGGTTTTATTAGTTTTTTTATACCGCCCTACTCCGGAAGGACTCAGGGTGGTGTACAGCCAAAGTAAATCAGATATATAAAAGTTAAGAGCATTGTTTGTTGACCTCTAACTTAAATAAATTTATCTGGTACATTCTCGTATGTCCAACTATTTCTTTTTCCTTGTTTTGCTCCCTCACAAAGCAGAAAGCTGCTTAAAAAAGCATTTTTTTTTCTGAGCTACTCTCTTCCCAGGACAGCGCATCCTTAAAAAGTCCTAACTGCCTGCCCACCAGCTCAGTTTTCTCCCCTTAGTTGATTAGGTGCCTCCCATCCGCTGGCAGCTGCTGCCTGAAACTGACTGGATCTTAATCAGAGTCCCTCGGAAGACTTTGGGGGTTCTAAACGCCTGCGTTGCTCGGGAAATGAATGTTGAATCGCCTCATTGCTGCAAATTGTCACCATCTGAGGCCGTTGATAAACGAGGGCTAGCTTTCTAGAAGGGAGGATGGTTTTTAACTGGCCGAAATCTTTTCAGACGCCTCCAGCTTCAGCTCCCAGGGCTCTCAAGAATTCTGGGAGTTGTAGCCCAACACATTCTAAATGCCGATCCTATAAATACCATTATTGCAGCAAATGCCAGGGGCCGCGCATTGCCTGCCTGCAGTGGAGGGATTCCTACCTTATGGGCAGGGAATAGGGGGACAGCTGTCCTCCCGGCACATCCCAGCTGCGGTGGTCGCAAATTCGCAGCCCGATTCTCTTCCACAACAAATTTTGCGGCTAAAACACTTCCCTCGGTTTTGCGGGCCGCAGTACATACACTAGAAGAGAAATGAAAAGGAGACAATGAGCATTAAGGTAGACTGCTGCTTGACCTGGAGGTTCCCTGAATGGGCACCTCAGGAATCCCCTCTCTCCTGCGCAATTAGTATTAATTAATTAGTTATTAATACTAATCAATACCATTAATTAATAATCCATTAGTGCATAATACTATTTAATTAATAATACTATTTAATTAATACTTAATGCCATTTAGTAACTAATTATTAATAAGCAATAAGCAATAATTTACAATGAACAATAATTAATAATTAATAATAATAAATAATAAATAATAATAATAATAATAATAATAATAATAATAATAATAATAATAATAATAATAATAATAATAATAATAATAATAATAATAATAATAATTATTATTTTATTTCTAACCCGCTCTCTCTCCCCGAGGGGACTGATCATTATGAGTCACAAACAGTCTGTGAAGAGTCCAACAGATGTCTGTCAAAGTCTTTCAGGGTATTGCTGATAAGCACCCACCTTTCTCTCCCTTGAAACTCAGCCAGAGTCCTAATGGCCCATTAGTTTTGCAAGGCCAAAGGGAGCCCAGAGTCAAACGGAGCTTCTCAGAGTTTGAACCGACTAAAACGAACAAAATTGCTTCCTGCAACGTTCTCGCGCCTGTTTGCTCCTCTTTTATGTCTTATGGGAGGGGCCAATCATCTCCAAGCCTTACTCCCGAGTCGCCCTTTTTGTTTGAACTGTTCTTTCCTTCTGGCAGCTCTGCGCATGCGCACACTGGGAGCAGGCTCCCACTGTTCTTCTGCCTCGCTGATGTCCGACTCCAGAGGTTCCCGAGGCAGCACATCACTACCAGATGGCCTTGGCCCCCTCTTTGCCTCCAACGCAGAGCCCTCATCCGAGCCTTCCCCGGACTCCAGGACTGGCCCAGATTCCTCCCCAACTCTCCTTACTGTCCAACTCTACTGTCAACTCCACGGACCACAACATGATCTGTGGAACTGCTTGCTTCCAGAAGTTGCGAGGGCTTCATCGCTGGAGGCTTTTAAGAAGAGACTGGACAGTCATTTGCCTGAAAGGGTGAAAGGGTCTGCAGCATGAGCAGAGGGCTGGACTAGAAGACCTCCAAGGTCCCTTCCATCTCTGTCATTCCGTTATACAGGATCTTTTCGGCACCTTGAGCTATTTGTAAAAGGATGGGATGCAAATCAATCAATCAAATAAAACCTGAAAGCTACACAGGTCCCCGGAAAACCACGTCGGGGCAGGCTGGATCCCAGTTGTCTCATTTGATATTGAGAATGCCCTCCCCTGGGAGCATCCAGCTGCTAAAGACAGCCAACCGGTATGGACAGAACTATGACCCTGCTGGAAATGAAAAGTTTGGTAACCTACAGACAAAGAGAAAGGAGAGAAGGCTGTGTGTTGTATCCTCGACCTGCGACCGGTCTCGAGTTACGACCGGCTGCAGGTCTTCCAGGCTGCCTCCGGGAAGCCATGGAGACAGGCTGTAGCAAGTCGGCTAACCGACAGACGCGCCTGATTGGCTGAGGCGCGCCTGGCGGGAAGCCGGCTCTTGCCGCAGCCTGATTGGCTCCCCGTTTGACAGCTCCATATATAATGAGCTGTCAAAGCGCGGGAGCCCCTGTCTACCGCCTATTTTCTGTACTTGTTCTTGCTGTTCGTTTTAATCTGCCTAAAATAAAAGGCTGTTGTTATTGAGCAAACCTGGCTGGACTCCCTCTATTCTCAACCCCTCTGAGAATCTAACACTGGCGACGAGGGCTGGGGCCAGGCAGAGCTCTAATTGCTAAGGGGAAGAATTTTCCTCACGAAAATTTTTTCCGTTTGTTTTCTTTTGCCGGTACGATCACCATGGGTTCCGTCCCTCCCTTCGCTCCATTCGACTCATCGAAGGAGACCTGGGTTTCATTTATGGCACGGTTTGAGTGCTTCGTTCTGGCGAACGACTACGGGGCGCTGCCCCCAGCCAGAAAATTAGGACATTTCTTAGGCTGCGGCGGCACAGAGCTGTTCGCGACCGCCCGCACCGTGGCCGCGCCGACAGAAGTGTATGAGATGCCTTGGGACACATTGATCGAGCTGCTCCGGGCACACTACGCCCCGGTACCGTCACGGATGACCCACCGCTTTGCCTTCAGGAAGTGCCTCCAAAAGCCTGACCAGTCGGTGGCCGAATTCCTCAAGGCGCTCCGTATGGCCGCCATTCCGTGCGACTTCGCCTCAGCCTTCCTAGGCGAATCGCTGCTGGAGCAGTTCATCTGGGGCCTCAGGGAGATCCGCCTCAGAAGGCGCCTGCTGGCCCGTGCAGAACTGACCCTGGAACAGGCGGTGGACGAGGCTCGGGCATTCGAGATGTCCGAGTCCTCGGTCTTGGACAGAGACTTAGACCGCCAACCGTCCGCACGCGCGTGCCTAGTGGAGGACTCCGACGACCTGGACGAGGACGACCAGGTCGCCTACGTGCGGTCTGCCGGCCGCAAGCCGCCCCAACCGTCTTCCAATAGATGCTGGGGCTGCCGGGGAAAGCACCCCCGGGCCGATTGCCCGTTCCGGGCCGCCACCTGTCGCCGCTGCGGCCGAAAGGGCCACTTGGCCACTGCCTGCCGCGCCGCTGCGCCCGACAATTCACCGCCCTCCCCCGAGCCCCACCGCCGCTCCGGAGAGGATCGTAGGGGGCAAGCGGCCAACCCACCCGCCCAACGACGCCAGGGCAGACGCCAGCAGCCGCAGCCGTCCGGCTGCTTCGCCTTGACCGACGACACCACTCTGCTGGAAGCCTTGCCCGACCGTACGCGGCTCAGGACAGTTGTGAAACTGGAGGGGGTGGGGGTCCGCATGGAGGTGGACTCGGGCTCTTCTAGGTCCATCATATCCCGGGCACAGTTGGCCAAGCTACGCCCCGGCCTCTCTTTGGACAAATTGTCCCCCCCGCTCACTGTCTTGCGGGACTATCAGGGGTCTTCCATTCCCACCCTGGGCCAAATTTCCCTGCGGGTGGAGTACGGGGCTTTTAAGGGGCCTTTGCCTATCCTGGTGGTTTCCGACCCCCTAGCGGCCATCATCGGCCTAGATTGGTTTCCCGCCCTTGGCCTGTCAGTGCACGGGGTGCATTCTATTCCCGCCTCCTCTCCCATCTCCGGGGTTTTGGAGGAGTTCGCCGACGTGCTAGACGGTCGGCTAGGCTCCTACGTAGGCACCCCTGTCTCCTTGAACCTTGACCCTCAGGTTGCACCCATTAGGCTCAAGGCCCGCAGGCTGCCGCTCGCCCTGAAGCCCAAGGTCGAGGCCGAACTTGACCGGCTGGTGGCGCAGGGCGTGCTCGAGCCCGTTGACCAGGCAAAATGGGAGACCCCTATTGTGGTCCCCATCAAGCCCGACGGGTCAGTACGGATCTGCGCCGACTATAAGTCGACCATCAACCGCGGGCTCCAGGCGAACCCATATCCAGTCCCAGTCGTGCAGGACCTGCTCCATTCCCTGGGGCAAGGCCGCATTTTTGCGAAACTGGATATGGCCCAGGCCTATCAACAGCTCCCGGTGGACGAGGCGGCTGCGGAGGTGCAGACCATCGTCACCCACCGGGGGGCTTTCCGGTGTCGCAGACTACAATTCGGAGTGTCCGTCGCCCCGGGGATCTTCCAGAGCCTCATGGAACCCTTGCTCCACGGGCTCCCAGGCGTCGTCCCGTATTTTGACGACGTTCTGATAGCTGCTTCCAGCATCTCAGAACTCGCCAAAGTACTGAGGAAGGTCCTCTGCATTTTCAGGGGCGCGGGTTTGAAATTGAAGCGCAGCAAATGCGTTTTTGCCGCGCCGGAGGTGGAGTTCCTGGGCTTCTTGATCGACGCCCGGGGCATTCACCCCACCCCTAAGAAGGTCGAGGCCATTAGGAACGTCCCTACGCCTGCCTCCAAGACGGAGCTGCAGGCGTTCCTCAGCCTCTTGAATTTCTACGCGCCTTTCCTCCCCCATAAGGCAACGCTAGCCGAGCCGCTTCATCGATTGCTCGATCGATCTGTGGCCTGGTGGTGGGGCAGCCGCGAGGCGCATGTGTTCGCGGCTGTCAAAGCCACACTGACGTCAGAGGCAGTCCTAGTGCAATACGATGACAGGCTGCCCTTGACGTTAGCGTGCGATGCCTCCCCCTTCGGCCTGGGGGCCGTCCTGAGCCATTCCTTCCCAGATGGCTCGGAAGCCCCCATTGCTTTTTGGTCCCGGACAATGTCTCCCACTGAGAGAAACTATAGCCAGATTGACAAGGAGGCTCTGGCTATGGTGTCCGGCATCAAAAAGTTTCACCAATACCTGTACGGTCGGACTTTTGCTGTCTTCACAGACCATAAGCCTCTCCTTGGGCTATTGGCCGGTGACCGTCCTACCCCCCCCATTCTCTCTCCCAGGATGACCAGATGGACGGAGTTCCTGGCGGTGTATAGTTATACGCTGTACTACCGTCCTGGCAAGCAGCTCGGGCATGCTGATCAGCATGCCCGAGCTGCTTGCCAGGACGGTAGTACATCAGAACGGACAGTTCTTCGAGCATGCGCAGACCGAGGGGGGAAAGGGGTGTTGTATCCTCGACCTGCGACCAGTCTCGAGTTACGACCGGCGGCAGGTCTTCCAGGCTGCCTCCATGAAGCCATGGAGACAGGCTGTAGCAAGTCGGCTAACCGACAGACGCGCCTGATTGGCTGAGGCGCGCCTGGCGGGAAGCCGGCTCTTGCCGCAGCCTGATTGGCTCCCCGTTTGACAGCTCCATATATAATGAGCTGTCAAAGCGCGGGAGCCCCTGTCTACCGCCTATTTTCTGTACTTGTTCTTGCTGTTCGTTTTAATCTGCCTAAAATAAAAGGCTGTTGTTATTGAGCAAACCTGGCTGGACTCCCTCTATTCTCAACCCATCTGAGAATCTAACACTGTGGAATTCTTCCTTGAGGGAGAAAATGGGAAGGGGAAGTCCATACACCTGGGGGATGCTTTGCCTTACCGGTTGGGTTTCTGTTTCGGGCAGGGACCTCTTCCCTCCTCGGGGGCAGTTCTGGACATAGCAGGCTGAAGACAAGGTGAGAAGGCAGAAGAGAAACACTGAAAGGATGCTGGCACGCATCTTAGGAAGTATGGCAAGCGGGCACACCTGCTCTTTCGCCTTCTGGCTCTTTCTATCTGCTTCCTGGCTGCATCCCCTGCGTATTTATATGGTTCGCACCCATGGCTTGCAGCCCTGTAATGCTGTGCCCCCCCCCAAATATTGTCACAGGTGGGGCGATCTCTCTTCCCCCGCCCTCCACAGACCTCCCACCCAAAAACCAGCCTCCCGAACGACACCTGTAATTGAATCCACATGGAAGGAAAGGGACTAGCCAGAGAAATCGAGCGGTTAATGGGGGTGAGGTAAGACAGGTAGCCTAATGGGGCATGGAAGGCAAGGGACTAACTCTCCTTCAGATTGACTTCCCAACCGTCACACCCCACCGCGGGGAGGCGGAACCAGATACACCCAGGTGGTTCCGCCCCAGGTGCCTGATGGACCCAGAAGGGTTCCAGAGGGAGCTTGGGCCAATACCTGTGTCCTTGCCCCGCGACTCGACTGAGGACCTAGTGGCCGCATGGTATAGTGCGGCCACGGGGGCCTTGGACCGAGTTGCGCCCTTGCGACCTCCCACGCGGCGTCGATTCACCCAGGCCCCCTGGTTTACTGAGGGGCTGCAGGAGATGAAACGCCGCAAGAGACGCCTAGAGAGTAGGTGGAGATCTTCTTGATCCGAAGCTGACCGAACACTAGTGAGAGACCATATTAGGGCTTACTTAGTGGCGATAAGAGTGGCCAAACGGGAGTATTGTGCCACCCTTATCGCGTCCGCAGATAACCATCCTGCCGCCCTGTTCGGGGCGACCCGCTCCCTCCTTCACCAGAGGCCGTGGGAAGCCCCTTTGCAAGGGCGAGCAGAGGAATTTGGAGCTTATCTGCAGGACAAAATCACTCAGATTCGGAACGAGTTGCCCAGTGGACCAGTCGACCTGTCCAATGCCAGTTTTGTGACAACATCTTGGGAGGAGTTTGACTTTGTTGCTACCGAGGATATGGACAGGTGGTTGAGGAACCTTAGGGCTACCACATGTTTAGTGGACCTGTGCCCCTCCTGGCTTGTACTGGCATCCTGGGAGGTGACACGAGGCTGGCTCCAGGGCATTGTGAACGCATCTCTGAGTGAGGGGTCCTTGCCTACCGTCTTGAAAGAGGCGGTAGTGAGGCCCCTCCTCAAGAAGCCGTCCCTGAACCCAGCATTATTAGAAAACTATCGTCCAGTCTCCAACCTTCCTTTTTTAGCGAAGGTTGTTGAGAGTGTGGCGGCCCAACATTTTCCTCGACACCTGGAGGAAGTTGATTATCTAGACCCACGCCAGTCCGGCTTCCGGCCCGGTCACAGTACCGAGATGGCATTGGTCGCGTTGGTGGATGATCTCTGGAGGGCTCGGGATAGAGGTTGCTCCTCTATCCTAGTCCTATTAGACCTCTCAGCGGCTTTCGATACCATCGACCATGGTATCCTATTGCACCGACTGGGGGGGTTGGGGGTGGGAGGCACCGTTTTGCGGTGGTTCTCGTCCTACCTCTCTGGTCGGTCACAATGGGTGTTGGCAGGAGGGCAGAGGTCGGCCCCGAGGTCCCTCACATGTGGGGTTCCGCAAGGGTCGGTCCTCTCGCCACTTCTGTTCAACACCTATATGAAGCCACTGGGCGAGATCATCCGTGGTTTTGGGGTGGAATACCATCTGTACGCTGACGATACTCAGCTGTACATATCCACCCCAAACCACCCCAACGATGCCGTCGAGGTGGTGTCCCGGTGTCTGTAGGCCGTACGAGGCTGGATGGGTAGCAACAAACTCAGGCTCAACCCATCCAAGACCAAGTGGCTGTGGTTTCCAGCACCCTGGTACAGCCAGATTAATCCAACACTGGCCATTGGGGGCGTCCAACTTGGGTGTCCTCCTGGATTCCCGGCTGACCATGGAGGACCATGTGTCGGCCGTGGCCAGGGGGGCCTTTTATCAGGTACGCTTGATACGCCAGTTGCGCCCCTTACTGGACCGGGGAGCTTTGCGCACAGTCACTCAGGCATTGGTGACATCTCGGTTGGACTACTGCAACGCTCTCTACATGGGGCTCCCCTTGAGGTGCACTCGAAGGTTGCAGTTGGTCCAGAATGGGGCCGTGCGGGTAATTATGGGTGCCGCAACTGGCTACCTGTGGCCTTTCGGGTGCGCTTCAAGGTGCTGACGACCATCTTCAAAGCGCTCCATGGCTCGGGGCCTAGCTATATTCACGACCGGCTCTTGCCCCATACATCCCTTCGACCGATCCGCTCCCACAGAGAGGGCCTTCTCAGGGTACCGTCGGCCGGGCAATGCCGGTTGGCGGTGCCCAGGGGAAGAGCCTTCTCTGTGGCAGGCCCTGCCCTCTGGAATGACCTTCCCCCTGATCTATGCACCATCGCGGACCTCCTCCTTTTCCGCCAGTGTCTTAAAACCTATTTATTCCAACAAGCCGTCCTAGCATAACCCCGTTTCTGATTTTTATAGGGATTATTTTAAATTTTAGAGCGTTATTTTTTCGCACAGGGAATTATTTAATTAGTTTTTAAAAAAATTGTATTTTTGTATTTTGTATGTTTTTATGATGCTTGTGCGCCACCCTGGGTCCTTTTTTAGGAGAAGGGAGGGGTATAAATTTAATAAAATAAATAAGTAAATAAATAACTAGCAAGGAGAAATTGTTGGCCAGCTCGTTCCCGGGCACGCACTATTAAGCAATCCAGGACAGGAAGATCGTTTTATTAAAGGTTTATTGGGAACGTTCGGGTTCAAAAGCATTCCGTCATACAAAGACAGAATTCAAAAGTTACAATCTTTTGTAGTTTAACTCATCACAGGTGTAAGACATTTCTTTCTCCCCTTTCTCTCACACTCATTTTCTCCACCTTCTCCCATCTTTTCTCTACCTTCCCTCACACTCCTTTTTTCCACCTTTCCCTCACACTCCTTTTCTTTTTCCCTCACACACCCTTTCTCTTTCCCTCATACTCCTTTTCTCCACATTCCCTCACACTCCTTTTCTCCACCTCATCTTTTCTCTACCTTCCCTCACACTCCTTTTGTCTTTCCCTCACACTCATTTTCTCTTTCCCTCACACTCCTTTTCTTTCCCTCACACTCCTTTTCTCCACCTTCCCTCATCTTTTCTCTACCTTCCCTCAAACTCCTTTTCCACCTGCCCTCACACTCCTTTTCTCTTTCCCTCACACTCCCTTTCTCTTTCCCTCACACTCCTTTTCTCCACCTTCCCTCACACTCCCTTTCTCCACCTTCCCTCACACACCTTTTCTCTTTTCCTCACACTCCTTTTCTCAACCTTCCCTCACATTCCTTTTCTCTTTCCCTCACACTCCTTTTCTCTTTCCCTCACACTCCTTTTCTCCACCTTCCCTCATATTCCTTTCTCTTTCCTTCACACTCCTTTTCTCTTTCCCTCACACTCCTTTTCTCCACCTTTCCTCACATTCCCTTTCTCCACCTTCTCTCATCTTTTCTCTACCTTCCCTCAAACTCCTTTTCTCTTTCCCTCACACTCCTTTTCTCCACCTTCCCTCACACTCCTTTTCTCTTTCCCTCACACTCTTTTTCTCTTTCCCTCACACTCTTTTTTTCCACCTTCCCTCACACTCCTTTTCTCCACTTTCCTTCATCTTTTCTCTATCTTCCCTCAAACTTCTTTTTTCCACCTTCCCTCACACTCCTTTTCTCCACCTTTCCTCACACTCCTTTTCTCTTCCCCTCACACTCCCTTTCTCTTTCTCTCACACTCCTCTTCTCTTTCCCTCACATTCCTTTTCTCCACCTTCTTTCATCTTTTCTCTATCTTCCCTCAAACTTCTTTTTTCCACCTTCCCTCACACTCCTTTTCTCCACCTTTCCTCACACTCCTTTTCTCTTTCCCTCACAGTCCCTTTCTCTTTCTCTCACACTCCTCTTCTCTTTCCCTCACATTCCTTTTCTCCACCTTCCTTCATCTTTTCTCTATCTTCCCTCAAACTTCTTTTTTCCACCTTCCCTCACACTCCTTTTCTCCACCTTTCCTCACACTCCTTTTCTCTTTCCCTCACACTCCCTTTCTCTTTCTCTCACACTCCTTTTCTCTTTCCCTCACACTCCTTTTCTCTTTCCCTCACACTCCTTTTCTCCACCTTTCCTCACACTCCTTTTCTATTTCCCTCACACTCCTTTTTTCCACCTTCTCTCACACTCCTTTTCTCCACCTTCTCTCATCTTTTCTCTACTTTCCTCATACTCCCTTTCTCTTTCCCTCACACTCCTTTTTTCCATCTTCTCTCACATTCATAATAGATAAGTACAAAGGTCCCAAGCACCTAAGCCAAAACACACACACACACACACACACACACACACACACACACACACACCCTAACCGAGGTTAAAACTAACCAAGGTTGGTGGCTGTGTGAATGCAACTGCTTGTTCTTTGACTTAATTAGGCCTGGTCTTGTGAACACAGAGAGCTGCCCTCCAGTTAAAACTCTGAGGATTGATTGTTTATATTGAAAAAGTTTTATTGAGTTTTACAATTTTTTCAGTAGGGTAGGGTAAGGTGAGATACAAAAATATTTTGAGAGCATTCACATCGAGATCGTTGGCCCCCTCCGGGGCTTCTTAACAAAACATGGATAATATATATTTCAATAGTACTACAAGGTGAAAAGAAGTGGATACATCAGTGTAAATTTTTAAATTCTATGCTAGCAATCGTGTACAAACATCCAAACAAAAGTTATACTGTATTAAAAAAGTCATTTTTTAGATCTAAGTCTCTTGGCAATTGTGTCTTCTTTTTTTTTATATTGAAAAAGTTTTATTGGTTTTACATTTTTCCATAGGATGGGGTAAGGGATACAAAGAAATTTTGAGAGTGTTCACGTCAAAGTCGTCGGCCCTTCCGGGACTTCAAAATACATTGATAACAATAAAAAACATTTTCCGTAACACTACAAAGTGAAAGCAAGTACATATACCTAAGTTCTCTTCTATGCTGTCAGTCATTTACAAAAATCCAAATACAGATATTATGCAATGTTATTCAGAAAAATCAAGGCAAAGTTATTTTTTAGATCTAAGTCTCTTGGCAATTGTGTCTTCAACCTCTTCCTCCAGGCCCCCAGCGGGTGGGGCCGTGGCCCCCCCTGCCCCCCCTGAATCTTCCCCCAGGACAGAGGAGTGTTTTTTGAAAAAGGCTTCCGCCTCGGCAACTGTTTTAATCCTCACTCTTCCTCCTTCCCAGAACACCAGCATCCCTTCGGGTGTCACCCACTTGAACCAAATCCCGTGATCAAACAATGTTTTAGACAAGAAGGAAAATTTCCTTCTTGCATCTCTAATCTTTCTTGGGATCTGCTTCAAGATAGCAACCTCTTTTTGTTGGTAAATTAACGGACTTCCTCTCTGCACTTTCAGGATTTCCTCTCTGGTTGACCTTCTAACAAATTTAACATGTATCTCTCTAGGTACTTCATTTATCCTGGCATATGCTGAGTTTATTCTGTAGGCTAGGTCAATGTCCCCCCTGATCTCATCCTTAGGTTTATGTAAATAGTCTGCTATAATTGTGCTCATGAGATCAGGGAGGCATTCACCGGGTTCCTCAAAAACATTCTGAAATCTCAAAAAATATGTCATTCTTTCCATATCCATCCTAGACACATGCCCGTTTATTTCCACAACCTCATTAGTAACATTTTTAATTTCTCCCTTAGCCCCCACCAGCCCCCCTTCCAATTCTTCATTCTTCTGTGTGTTTTCCAGCACTTGTTTCCGTGTGTCCAATAACTCCTTCTTAAAGTTAATATTTTCTGCCCTCTGGGCCTTAATTTCTTGTACCAAAGTTTATATAACAGATTCAAGAGAAGCCATCCTTTGTTCTAAGCTTGCCAGTGCTGTTTCTTGTGCCATGATTAGCTGTTAAAATCAATGCCACTAAAATGGCATTTTCTGGGTGAGGCTGATGAGGCAGATCAGGAGCCAAAAGTTCCGTTCAGGGTTGTAAAGTTGCAAAGTTCAAGAACCAAGAGAGAAACAATTTTCCAACTCAATAAGTATAATAGCGAAGGTACTCCAGAAAAGAAATCACAAATCAAAAAAAAAAAATTCTTCATTAATAACCAGAGGAAGTCCAAATTGCAAAGAGACGCTGGGAATTTTCCATAAGTGAAATAGTCAGTCAGGAACAAAGAGAAGCCATCTTCCACGCCCAAGCTCAAAGCCCGAAGGAGAGAGTGGTAGAATAAGTTGTTTCAGCCAGACCTAGAGACATTGTTGCAAGCAAACCGCAGATCACTTTCCCTTGCTGCAAACAGTCAGGATTAAAGATTTCCGCTTCCTCGCCACGAGGAGCCATTTTCAAGTGCCGCTTGAGTCCGAGGTTTTTTTTTTACAAACAAACACCCCCCTCCCAGTCCTTTCAGCCCGGCTGACAGCAGAAAAAAAAAGTTTTAAATCACTCACTCTCCCCCTCGCAGCTGAAGCCCCGAGAAGCCTTCCGACTCATTAGATCAGCTCTCTTCATGATCGCGAATGGCGCCGTCTGCCTTTGGCGAAGGGAAAACCCCCCGCAGCATGTTCTCCTTCACCTAAGCCGAGGACAAGGGTCGCTTCCCCCACCGCCGTGGGGGGGGAGTGTCCCAGGCGAGCCGGCTTTACGGGAGACCCCCAAAAAAGGGGGGTCTCGCCCCCGTGGGGGGGCAGAAAAAGCAACAAAACGGTGAGCGAGCGCTAGGCTCGCCCATCGCCGCTGGAGCCGGAACCGGAAGATCAGCAATTGTGTCTTCTTGTTCTCCTCCCTGACCCCCAGTGGGCGAGGCCGTGGCCCCCTCTGCCCCTCCAGTTTCATCCTCCAGGATTGAGGAATGTTTTTTAAGAAAGGCTTCCGCCTCAGCAACTGTTTTAATCCTTACTCTTCCTCCTTCCCAGAACACCAACATCCCTTCTGGCATCACCCACTTGAACCAAATCCCGTGGTTAAACAATTTTTTAGATAAGAAGGAATACTTCCTCCTCACCTCTCTAATCTTTTTTGGGATCTGCTTCAAGATGGCGACTTCCTTTTGTTGGTACATTAACGGATCCTCTCTCTGCGCCCTCAATATTCCCTCCCTGGTAGACTTTCTAACAAATTTAATATGTATCTCTCTGGGTAGTTCATTTATCCTGGCATATGCTGAATTTATTCTATAAACCAGGTCAATGTCCCCCCTGATCTCTTCCTTAGGTTTGTGTAAATAGTCTGCTAAAATTGTGCTCATAAGATCAGGAAGGCATTCACCAGATTCCTCCGAAATGTTCTGAAACCTTAAAAAATATGACATCCTTTCAAAATCCATCCTAGACATATGACCAGTTAAATCTTCAATTTCAGTATTAACATTTTTAAGTTCTCCCTTTGCCCCAGCCATCCCCACTTCCAACTCCTCAGTCTTCTGTGTATTCTGCATCAGTTTCTTCTGTGTCTCCAAAAGCTCTAACTTGGAACTGCAGTGATCTTTTCTAAGCTCTTTAATTTTCAAGACCAAAGAGTGTAACACTTCCTCCATAGCTGTTATTCTTTCTTCTATGCCTGGTTTTTCTGGTTGTTTTTTAGAAGCCATGGTGAGCTGTTTAAGTCAGTGCCACTAAGATGGCGATTTTTGGGTGCGGCCGCTGGAGCAGGTCCAGAGAAAGAGTTCAAATCAAAGTTATAGAAAGTTATCAAATCCAGAGAGAAAAGCAAATTTCACAGTCAATTATGAAGACAAAGAAGGCACTCCAGGGAAGGAATCAATTAATCATTCAGGAAATCCTCCATTAGTAGAGAGAGACAGTCCAAGTCACAAAGGAATGTCGGAAATTTTCCATAAAAAATAGTCACTTAAGAACAAAGGGAAGCCATCTTCCCCCGCCCAATCTGGAAGCCAGCCGGAGAAAGCAACAGAGAAAATTGTTCCAATAAAGCCGGGCTTAGATACATTGTAGCGAGAAACAAACCGCAAAAGACTTTCACTTCTTCAGTAAAGTCCGGATGAGAAATATCCGCTTCCTCGCATTCGAGGAGCCATTTCCAATCGCCGCTGCTGTAAATCCTAGGGGGGGTTTAACAAACACCCCCCTCCATCGTTTCTCTTAATCAAAGCTGCCAGCAAAAAAGTCAAAATCACTTACACTCCACCTCGCCGCCAAAGCCCCGGCAAAGCCATCCGGCTCGAACGCTCCCGCTCTCTCCAAATCCGCTATTTGTTACCGTCCTCCGTTGGCGAAGGGAACCAAGCCCCCCCGCAGCATGTCTTCTTCCTCCTAGACCGAAGAGAAGGATTTCCCCCCGACCGCCGCCAGGCTAGAAAGGTCCAGGCAAGCCGATCCTACGGGGGGGGGGGGGTCCCTAAAAAAAGAACAAAACGGCAGACGAGTCCCAATTTGATATGAAACGGTTCCCATTAACATATTGCAAGATGTGTCATATTATATATACTTCCTAGTTAATGTGTCATACTACACAGACTTGCTAGTTGATAGAAAGTGGGGAACAATATATTGGCTTACAAGGCCGTGTCTAAAAACAGAGCTCCTAGTTGCATAGAGATGGTTGAAGTGAATTTTGCCTTTGAGTGACTTGTAGTAAAAAAAAAAAGGACTAGGGGTGACATGATATTTGAGGGAGTCAACCTATTCTCCAAAGCACCTGAGGGCAGGACAAGAAGCAATAAATGGAAACTAATCAAGGAGAAAAACAACCTCGATCTAAGGAGAAATTTCCAAACAGGAAGAACAATTATTCAGTGGAACTACCTGCCACCAGAGGTTGTGGGTGCTCCATCATTTGGAGGGTTTTAAGAAGAGATTGGACAACTATATGTCTGAAATGGTAGACAGTTTCCTGCCTGAGCAGGAGGTTGGACTAGAAGACCTCCAAGGTCCCTTCCAACTCTGTCACTCTGTTCATTTGTGCCAGAAGAAAACTAGCAGAAATAATGAGATCGGGGAAGGAAAGGTACCAGCTAGGAGAAAGTGAGCGGAGCTAATGGGGGGGACAGAGAAGCCAAAGGACCAGCCAGAGAAATCGAGTGGAGCTAATAGGGGTCAGGGAAGAAAGGGGGCTAGTAGCAAAGCTAATGGGGCATGGAAGGCCAGGGGCTAGCGAGGAGAAATTGTTGGCCAAATCTGGGTCTCCGCTCGTGCCCCAGCACGCACTATTAAGCAACCCAGGAAAGGAAGATTGTTTCATTCAAGATTTATAGAGAACGTTCCAGTCCAAAAGCATTCTTGGAAGAGTGATCTGGGTACAGGGGACATAGTCATCACACCCTTGTCATGGTCAGACCACTCACTTCTCCGACTCGACTTTCCGACCGCTGCTCCCCTCCGCGGGGAGGCGGAACCAGAGTCACCAATCTGGTACCGCCCCAGGCGCTTGATGGACCCGGATGGGTTCCAGACAGCGCTTGGGCCATTTCCTGTATCCCTGACCCGTGCCCCGATGGAGGACCTCACGGCCGCATGGAATAGGGCGGCCGTGGGAGCCTTAGATCGGGTCGCGCCCTTGCGGCCTCTCTCGCGGCGGCGAACCACCCTGGCTCCTTGGTTTACTGAGGGGCTGCGGGTGATGAAACGCCGCAAGAGATGCCTAGAGAGAAGATGGAGGGCTAGCCGCTCTGAATCTGACCGGACATAGGTAAGAGCCCATTTACGGACTTACATTGTGGCGCTGAGGGTGGCCAAACGTCATCATTGTGCCACCCTCATAGCATCCGCAGAAAACCGCCCTGCCGCCCTGTTTAGGGTGACCCGTTCCCTCCTTCAACAGAGGGAGCGGGAAGCCCCGCTACAGGGTAGAGCAGAGGAATTTGTGATTTTTCTGCAGGAGAAAACCGCCCAGATACAGAGTGAGCTAGCCCCCATTCATGGCCCAGTGGGATGCCACGAGAGAGATCTTGTTTGGGAGGAGTTTGACCCCGTTACTTCCGAGGATATGGACAGGCTACGTGGGCGACTGCGAGCCACCACATGTTCATTGGACCCGTGCCCCTCCTGGCTTGTACTGGCATCCTGGGAGGTGACACGAGGCTGGCTCCAAGAGGTTATCAACGCATCCTTGAGTGAGGGTTCCTTGCCTGCCTCCCTAAAAGAGGCTATGGTGAGGCCCCTCCTCAAGAAGCCCTCTTTGGACCCAGCTCTTTTGAACAACTACCGTCCAGTCTCCAACCTTCCCTTCTTGGCGAAGGTTGTTGAGAGTGTGGTGGCACAACAGTTTCCCCGTCACCTGGAGGAAGTTGACTATCTAGATCCGCGCCAGTCCGGCTTTCGGCCCGGGCATAGCACCGAGACGGCATTGGTCGCGTTGGTAGATGATCTCTGGAGGGCCAGAGATGGGGGATGTTCCTCCATCCTGGTCCTATTAGACCTCTCGGCGGCTTTCGATACCATCGACCATGGTATCCTATTGCATCGGCTGGGGGGGTTGGGGGTGGGAGGCACCGTTTTACGGTGGTTCTCCTCCTACCTCTCTGGCCGATCGCAATTTGTGCGGGCAGGAGAGCAGAGGTCGACCCCGAGACCCCTCACATGCGGGGTGCCTCAGGGGTCGGTCCTCTCGCCTCTCCTGTTTAATGCATACATGAAGCCGCTGGGTGAGATCATCCGTGGTTTTGGGGTGGAGTACCACCTGTACGCTGATGACACCCAGCTGTACATATCTACCCCAAACCACCCCAACGATGCCGTAGCGGTGATGTGCCAGTGCCTGGAAGCCGTGCGGATCTGGATGGGAAGTAACGGACTTAGGCTCAACCCGACCAAGACCGAGTGGCTGTGGTTTCCGGCTGCCCGATTCAACCAGCTTTCTCCAACGCTGGCCATAGGGGGCGAACATCTTGCCCCTGTGGATGGGGCGCGCAATTTGGGTCTCCTCCTGGATACCCGGCTGTCTATGGAAGAGCAAGTGACAGCCGTGGCCAGGAGGGCGTTCTACCAGGTTCGCCTGGTTCGCCAATTGCGCCCCCTATTGGATCGGGACGCCCTTCGCACAGTCACTCATGCCCTCGTGACATCCCGACTGGACTATTGTAACTCTCTCTACATGGGGCTCCCCTTGAGGTGCACCCGGAGGCTTCAGTTAGTTCAGAATGCAGCCGCGCGAGCAATTATGGGGACCACCAGGTTTACCCACGTTACACCGCTCTTGCGCGAGCTGCACTGGCTACCTGTCGTCTTCCAGGTGCGCTTCAAGGTGTTAGTTATCATCTTCAAAGCGCTCCATGGCTCGGGACCTAGCTATCTGCGAGATCGGATCCTGCCCCACACATCCTCACGACCGATTCGCTCCCACAGAGAGGGGCTTCTCCGGGTGCCGTCCACTAGACTTTGTCAGCGGGCGACGCCCAGGGGAAGGGCGCTCTCTGTGGCGGGCCCGGCCCTCTGGAACGACCTTCCCCCTGATATTAGAACGACCACTGACCTCCGCTCCTTCCGTGTAAAATTGAAAACCTATCTCTTTCGACTGGCGGGCCTTGAATAGTTCTCTCTGTCTATTGATTCCAAATATTTTAATGGGTTCTTAATCTTATATTTTTAGCACGGGTAATACTATTTAATTCTATTTTAAAGTATGTATTTTGTATTTATTGTATATTGTTTTTAGCTCTGCCTGTGCACCGCCCCGGGTCCCTGTGGGGAGAGGGTGCGGTTAATAAATTTCAATTTCAATTTCAATTCTCTCCTACAAAGAGGAAACCTGGAACTCAAAAGTTACAACCTTTTGTAGTTTAACTCATCCAAGCGCCAAGGAAAGTTTACCTGCATCGGACAGAACATCCTGCCCCCGTTTACATAGAAAGTCAGTGATATAAGCTAAACCGAAGAACTGAATAGGAGAATAACAGAGCTGGAAGGGACCTTGGAGGTCTTCTAGTCCAACCCATTCTCTGCTCAAGCAGAGAACCCTCTTACAGGTTTTCACGGATATTTTTTTAATCTCTTGTGGTTTTTCTAATCGAAGTTCAGTGGAACGACTTGCCTCCAGAGGTTGTGAATGCTCCAACACTGGAAGTTTTTAAGAAGATGTTGGGTGAGCTTTTTGTCCGAAGTGGTGTACGGTTTCCTGCCTAGGCAGGGGGTTGGACTAGATGACCTCCAAGCTCCCTTCCAACTCTTGTTATTCCATTCTATTCCATTCCGTTCCATTCCATACCATTCTCTATTCTATTCTATTCTATTCTATTCTCCAGTATTTATTCTGTTCTGTTCTGTTCTTGTTCTATTCCTGCTCTATTCCATTCCTATCCCTATTCCCATTCTCTATTCTATTCTATTCTGTTCTGTTCTGTTCTGTTCTATTCTTGTTCTATTCTTGTTCTATTCCTGTTCTATTTCTATTAACATTCCCATTCCCTTCCATTCCATTCTATTCTATCCTCCAGTATTTATTCTGTTCTGTTCTGTTCTTGTTCTATTCCTGTTCTATTATATTTCTATTCCCTTTCCCATTCCCTTCCATTCCATTCTATTCTCCAGTATTTATTCTATTCTATTCTATTCTATTCTATTCTATTCTATTCTATTCTAGTCTAGTCTAGTCTAGTCTAGTCTAGTTCTATTCTTGTTCTATTCTATTCCCATCCCCATCCCCATCCCATCCCATTCCATTCTAAATGTGATGTGTACCAAACAATAATTTAATAATTCCATTTCTGGAAGGAAAATCTTTCTACGTCCTAGCTTCCAAAATTATTGACATGCTTTTAACACTACCTTGAACAAGACAAAAAATAAGGCAAATCAAGACTCAAGAAAACCCGTGCTACTTAGCAAGCACAGCAGTATTGCGACCCCCCCCCCATGTGGTCGGTACTACAAAACCTATATCGGGCAGCCCCTCCCCAAAAACCGAGCAGAGCTGATGGAGGGGGCTAGAGGCTTGGCTTCCCTGCAGCAAGCCAGCGATCGCTCAACGACGGCTTCCTCGGGGTTTAACAGATGAACAAGAGTTGGAAGGGACCTGGCAGGTCATCTAGTCCAACCCCCTGCCCAAGCAGGAGACCCTACCTCTGCATTCTACCTAGGATCGAACGCACCACCTCCTGCTTGCAAGGCGAGGGCTCCACCTCTAGGCCACAGTTGTTTTGCTGTCTTTCGGTCTAGGGAGCAGGGCAGGGCACATACCCACACCCACCTCTAGTAAGTCTGGAGGGATGGGTCACACATCGGTCGGTCCGCACAGCATAAATAGGCAGGAAAGAGGCGGAAAGAAGCAAGAAGGCAGGAATAGCTGGGAGCACCTGTTTTGTCGAACTTCCTAAGATGCCTGCTGGGAACTTGGCGGGGTTTCTCTTTTGCCTTCTCGCCATCGGCTCCATCCAGGTCAGCCCCAAAGGAAGGAAAAGGTCCCTGCCTGAGCCAGCGCCAGCTGTCAGAGAGGTAAGACAGACCATCCCAGGTGTTTCTATCTAGAATTCTATCCAGAATCCAGGGTTTTTTTGGGGGGAGGCACCCCTGTGCTAGAGGCCAAAAGCCCCAGCTCCATCTTTGGATTCCCTTGCGATTCAATTCCAGATAGAGCTGGAAGGGACCTTGGAGGTCTTCTAGTCCAGCCCCCTGCTCAAGCAGGAGAACCTATACCATCTCAGACAAATGGCTGTCCAGTCTCTTCTTTAAAAAAAACCTCCCGTGATGGAGCACCCACAACTTCTAGTGGCAAGCCGTTCCACGGGTTAATTGTCCTCATGGTTAGGAAGTTTCCCCTTAAATTCCAGGTTGTTTTTCTTCTTACAATACAATACAATACAATGCAATACAATGCAATGCAATAGCAGAGTTGGAAGGGACCTTGTAGGTCTTCTAGTCCAACCCCCTGCGTGGGCAGGAACCTTATACCATTTCAGACAAATGGCTATCTAACATCTTTTTAAAGAGTTCCAGGGTTGGGGCATTCACAACTTCTGGAGGCAACTTCTGTTCCAGAGGTTAATTGTTCTAACTGTCAGGAAATTTCTCCTTAGTTCCAAGTTGCTCCTCTCCTTGATTAGTTTCCACCCATTGCTTCTTGTCCTACCCCCAGGTGCCTTGGAGAATAGTTTGGCTCCCTCTTCTTTGGGGCACCCTCTGAGATATCGGAAGACTGCTATCATGTCTCCCCTGGTCCTTCTCGTCATCAAACTAGACATACCCAGCTCCTGCAGCCGTTCTTCATATGTTTTAGCCTCCAGTCCCCTAATCATCTTGGTTGCTCTTCTCTGCACTCTTTCCAGAGTCTCCACGTCTTTTCTACATCGTGGCGACCAAAACTGTATGCAGTATTCCAAGTGTGGCCTTACCAAGGCACTATACAGTGGCATTAACACTTCACGTGATCTAGATTCTATCCCTCTGTTTATGCAGCCTAGAACTGTGTTGGCTATTTTGGCAGCTGCTTGTTCTTGTTTAGTTTCCAACTGTTCGTTTCTCGTCCTGCCTTTGCAGAGTAATTTGACCCCCATTTCTTTCTGTCAAGTACTAAAACACGGCTATCAGGTCACCCCTAACTCATTAGACTTTTCCTTAGACTAGCCAGACCCAGAAAAAGGACTTTTTTAAAAAAAATAAAGCACAGGAGATTGGTCTCCTGAGATGGCCATTTGGCCTGAGCCTCCAGGCCGAGCAGCAGTCCACCTCAGATGTTTTGGGATTTAGCAGCGGGAAGGAGCTAGGAAGGCAGCTTAGCAGGGACTTCCAGGTGCTTCCAGATGTTAACCCTCTCCTTTTCCTGTCACCTTATCTTTTTCTTTCAGTGCACCCCTTGTGGTCCCGGCAACATAGGGAAATGCTTCGGGCCTGACCTCTGTTGTCCAGAAAGAGCCTTGTGCGTGGGTGGGCCTGACACCAGGATGAAGTGCCAGAGGGAGAAGGCGTTCCCTTCTCCCTGCAGTGATCCTGACCGGCCCTGCGGCGGATTTTGCAAATCCAGCGGCCTTTGCTGCACTCGTGGTATTTACGGAAAAACCAGTGAGTGGGGAAGTAGGGAGAGAGAGCAAAAGAAAGATCGGACAAGAAATTATATGCAGGGTGGGCAGTGGTGCGTTCCCGATCCGGGTGCAACTGGTTCAAGTTCAAGTTTATTACATTTATATACCGCCCTATCTCCCTGACGGGACTCAGGGCGGTGCACAGGAATAATAAAACACAACAATAAATACAATAGAAATATTAAAAATAAAATAAATTTGGGGCCCGTGCTAAAATGATCATTAAGTGCGACGGGGCCCGGCGTCCACCACATGCAGCGCACGCATGCGTCCTTACCTCCTGCGACGTGCTCCAGCTGCTCGGCGGAGCATTGCCCAGACGCTGTGTGCGCCGTGCAAGGAAGCACCGCAGAGTTCAAATACAGGTAAGGAGGGTGGACAGGTGGGCCCTCTGGAGCAGCATACCAGAACGGTACCTGGTGCTCCCGGCAGGCACTGGTACGCCCGTACCAGACCGTACCGCCTGCAACCCACCACTGATAGAGGGGAATGGAAGGATTAGTATAAGAATCAATCCTTCCATTCCCCACCATCCTGTCAGAGCTGACGAAGATGAAGCATCTTCAGAGAAAAACCAGAAAGTCCGGTTGCCCCCGGGGGTGGTTTTGGTGGATAGGGAGCACCTTTGGGACAACCTTTGGCTGGATACCTCCATAGCAAGGTGACCAGACGTCCTGCTTTTGGCGGGACAGTCCCGATTTTTAACAATTTGTCCCGCGTCCGACGGCGTTTTTAAAAAGTCCCGATTTTTGGAAAGAAGCTAGGGAACGATGGGAGAACGGGAAGGGAATATACGGTTTTCGATGGCTATGTGGCTATTTCACCCGGATATGAGTACTATTTTTGCATTCTATGAAAAAAACGTTGCTCCATATAGACCAAATTTTTAATCAAGAACTCCCCCCCCCCCCTCGGTCAATGGTGTCCCGCTTTACCAATGTTAAAATCTGGTCACCTTACTCCATAGTCATTGTATTTTTATGCTACAGTAGTATTTAGCCAGGAGATAGCAGTGTTTACACGTTGAGATCTGTGGTATATATACTCTATGCCCTTTTGTTCTAAGCAGAGTTTCCTTGGTACGTAGCTGCGCAGTAAAGCACATGGTGATTGTACTCTTTCGTTTGTTCTGTGATGCTTTATGTAAACAGAATGTCTAACAGGGGACCATCCTAACCTCACCCGGAGTGAGTGACTGCTAAAACCACACAACCAAGAGCTAGGGAAAACTTTGTTTGTCTTGCCTGCCCGTCTGGGACTTACCCAGGAGGCATCGCGGCAGTACCAAAACTCAATGGCTTCTTCTCCTTCTCATCCTTTCACAGTCGCCTGCATCCATGATCCTGGCTGCCCCTAAGAGGATAGCGACAGAAGACCGATGTAACCTGAGGGCTGCAGAACATGGACTTTTGCAATACTTGAAATGTGGTTATTGTAATACTGTTTTCCTGTATTCTAAATTTGCTTTTTTCAGTCGTATGGTTGATAATTTCCCGCAAACCTTAAGCTTCCAGAAAAAGCTTCTCTTTTAGGAACCATTGAAGCGCTAATTTCCCAATCTCATTTTGATGTTTTCTCCTTTTCAAAGTGTTTCTTTGACTTTTATTCCAAATACAATGCTCTTTTCTATGGTCATTCTCATGATGTCACCAAACAGATGATTGTTTCTCAGCCAATCAACTTTTCCTTTGAATGTTCTTGGGGGTGCAAACTATAAAAGCAAATGGAATCGATTTCCGCAGATTCCCCCTTTTCATAGGGAGAAGGGAGTTTATCAGAGTAGTTTAAGAAATGACTTTCAACAGAACGTCCGTCTCGGTCGCTTATTGGAAAAGGTAAACTGAGGCAGAACCTTAAGCATCAAACCAAAATCCATAACAGTTTTGAGAATAAAATGAAAATGCTCTAGCCTAAACCTGTTCTAAATTCTTTTTTAAAAAATTCTTGTGTTGGCTAACAAACTTGGTATCCTTTACGATACGAAGCTGTTTGCAACGTCGGGTGGGTCAGGAAGGAGAGGAAATCCCTAAGGGCCCCAAATCCGAATTCTCTCATTGACGTAGAGACAAGAAAGGACATTTGTAGCTATACAGGTTGTCGTATACTTAGGACCACCCCTGAGACCATAATTTCTGCCGTTAAGCGAGGCAGTTGGCCCATATTCACCCAGCCAGTTTTCACATCTAAAGCAGAGGTCAAGTTTCCTAACAATGCCGTAATTGATTCAGCTAGGAGAAAGTGAGCGGAGCTAATGGAGGTCAGGGAAGATAAGCGGGCTAGTAGCAAAGCTAATGGGGCAGGGAAAGCCAGGGGCTAGCGAGGAGAAATTGTTGGCCAAATCTGGGTCTCGGCTTGTGCCCGGACATGTGCTATTAAGCAGCCCAGGACGGGAACATCATTTCATTAAGATTTACTGGGAACGTTCCAGTTCAAAAGCATTCTGTGGTTGGAAGTAATGTCCACCTGGGTTCAGTTCAAAGCGAGGAAACAGACACTGGAAACATGGAGGCTGCTTGGAAAGATGGTTTAATGGTGGACAGGGTCACGTGGCTTGAGCTCCTGAACAGCAAAAGGGGGATCCCACCCTTCCCGATGTGGGGTGAAGAAGAAAAGAGAAAGACGGGGGCTTGCTGGGTTTTTATACTCTGTTTGGCCCCACCTCTCTGTTTCCTGTTCCTGTGTAAGAAATGTATTCCGATTGGTTGTCAGACTCCCATGGGGCCATGCAATGGCAACTCTCTATGTTTTTGAGTCCAGGTTTGGTTGAGCATTGCTTCTTCCCAGATGTTCTACTCCCCCTCCCCATGTGAAAAGAACTCTGTTCCAACTGCCAGTTACCTCAGTTCAAACTGGCGGACGTTCCACTCCTTCCCTCAGGAGCGGTCTGAGGCTACATATAGTACTAAACGTCGGGACCTCATCAAAATGTCTACGCCTTCCATCTATGGAACGACTTTCGGATTCAAGGTGGCGGGAGCGATGTTCCTTTATGTGTTTCAATCACCGACCACCAGTGAGCCGATGGATTGAAACGGATTTCTCCTGCATCGCCCGATCCCATAGTTTCGTTGCACAGGCAGCCAACTAGTATTTAGTATTTAAAGAGTATTAGGACCACCCTGCTGACGGTCCTTGAAATCCAGGACTGAGCTGAAAATAATCTTTGACTTTCCAATTATCAACTTGGGTCTTGCTTAAGTGCCCAATATTAAAACCAGAGACGGCAAGTGCCAAAGGCCACTTTTCAGACAATTAGCTGATCTGAAACAGGAGTGGACAGATTATTAAATCCAACCCTGCAAATATGATTAAGTGTTTCCAGATCTTGTCCAGGGCTGAGAAAGTTGCGAATAAGGTTGACTTTGACGAAGGTCGAACGAAGGAAAGAATCAAAACAGGATTTCAAGCCCAGATCGATGACCCTGGTTAATCGTTGGTATTACTCATTGGCATTCATTCCTGGCTTGGAGGAAGGGGTTTAGAAATGGGAACATCAGGTTAGAAGGGACCTCGGAGGTCTCCTAGCCCAACCCTCCGCTCGAGCAGGAGACCCTTCTATGCCATTCTGGGTAAAATGGTTGTCGCAATCTTTTCTTGAAAACTTCTAGGGATGGAACACTCAAAACTTCTAGAGTGAAATTTTGTTCCCATGGTTCTAGGTTGCTTCTCTCCAGGAATAATTTCCATCTGTGGCTTTTTTTCCTGACTTCAGGTGCTTTGGAGAATAAGTTCATCACCACCACCACATTCTCTGGGACAGCTCCTCAAATGAGGAACGGTTGCAGGAACTGGGTATGTCTAGTTTAATTAAAAGAAGGACCAGGGGAGACATGATAGCAGTCTTCGGATATCACAGGGGTTGCCCCAAAGAAGAGGGAGTCAAACTATTCTCCAAGGCACCTGAGGGCAGAACAAGAAGCAATGGGTGGAAACTAATCCAGGAGAGAAGCAACTTAGAACTGAGGAGAAATTTCCTGACAGTTAGAACAATGAACCAATGGAACAGAAGTTGCCTCCAGAAGTTGTGAATGCCCCAACCCTGGAAGTCTTTAAAAAGATGTTGGATAGCAATTTGTCTGAAATGGTTTAAGGTTTCCTGCCTAGGCAGGGGGTTGGACTAGAAGACCTCCAAGGTCCCTTCCAACTCTGCTATTGTATTGTATTATAAATATTGGAAGACTGCTCTCATGTCCCATCTATATACAATATACAATTGCTGAGCTGGAAGGGACCTTGGAGGTCTTCAGCTCGTTCCACTAACCATGCCTAGCATCGTTGTGTTTTCCAATGACTTTGCCCACATGACGTGACCACATGGCTAAAGAACAGGCAGCTAAAACATAGGAAGAACGGTTGCAGGAACTGGGTATGGCTAATCTAGAGGACTTTACAGAATAACAGAATTGGAAGGGATCTTGGAGGTCTTCTAGTCCAACCCCCTGATTAGGCAGGAAGCCCAACACCACTACAGACAAATGGCTCTCCAACATCTTCTTAAAGACTTCCAGTGTTGGGGCATTCACAACTTCTGGAGGCAACTTCTGTTCCACTGATGAATTGTTCTCACTGTCAGGAAGTTTCTCCTCGGTTCTAAGTTGCTTCTCTCCTTGATTAGTTTCCACCCATTGCTTCTTGTTCTGCCCTCAGGTGCTTTGGAGAATAGCTTGACTCCCTCTTCTTTGTGGCAACCCCTGAGATATTGGAAGACAGCTATCATGTCTCCCCTGGTCCTTCTTTAATTAAACGAGACCTACCCAGTTCCTGCAACCGTTCCTCATAGGTTTTAGTCTCCAGTCCCCTAATCCTCTTTGTTGCTCTTCTCTGCACTCTTTCTAGAGTCTCCACATCTTTTCTACATCGTGGCGACCAAAACTGGATGCCAGATTCCAAGTGTGGCCTTCCCAAGAGATTACAAAAGTGGTATTAACCCTTCACGAGATCTTGATTCTCTCCCCCTCTTGATGCAGCCTAGAACTGTGTAGGTGACACATTAACGTCTTCCCTCAACTTTCCATCGTAGAGTTTTGTATTTCCTCCAGGGGGGGGCAGTGGAGGCCGTTTTTGACCTCCCCAGGCTCCAGGAAAGCCTCCGGAGCCAGGGAAGGGCAAAAAACACCACTTTATAAGGCCTTGGGAAGGCCACACCTGGAATATTTGCATTCAGTTTTGGTCACCACGATGTAGAAAAGACGTGGAGACTCTAGAAAGAGTGCAGAAAAGAGCAAGAAAGAGGATTAGGGGACTGGAGACTAAAACATAGGAGGAACGGTTGCAGGAACTGGGTATGTCTAGTTTAATGAAAAGAAGGACTAGGGGAGACATGATAGCAGTCTTCCAATATCTCAGGGGTTGCCCCAAAGAAGAGGAAGTCCAGCTATTCTCCAAAGCACCTGAGGGCAGAACAAGAAGCAATGGGTGGAAACTAATCCAGGAGAGAAGCAACTTAGAACTAAGGAGGAATTTCCTGACAGTTAGAACAATTAACCTCTGGAACAGCTTGCCTCCAGAAGTTGTGAATGCCCCAACCCTGGAAGTCTTTAAGAAGATGTTGGATAGCCATTGGTCTGAAACGGTATAGGGTTTCCTGCCTAGGCAGGGAGTTGGACTAGATGACCTCCAAGGTACCTTCCAACGCTGCTATTGTATTATTGTAAATAATACAATTTTTCACCCTCCCCAGCCTCGGGAGGCTTTCCTGGAGCCCGGGGAGGGAGAAAGATGCCTCTGGGAGGCAGAAAATCAGCTAGCCGGTGCACTGGAGCTGACGGCTAGTGTGCCAGCAGATATGGCTCCATGTGCCACCCCTGGCAGGTGTGCCATAGGTTCGTCATCACTGTACTATGTGGTTTTTTTTTTTAAACCTGTTTTATTTTAGCACCAAACTGCATCTTATTGGATAGACAGCAGGATAGATTGGAGTCTGCAACGCTCACTTTGCGAAGGAAATGGTTGGTATATGAATAGGATCCGGGCGTCGCAAACATCTGGCTCGAGAATTCCCGACAAAAGGGTCTTGGAAATGGGGTGGTACCTGCCATTTTGGTTGGCTTCAGAATTGGGAAGGCTGCCGTGGCTTAGAGGTGGAGCTCTCGCCTCCCAAGCAGGAGGTGGTGAGTTCGATCCTAGGTAGAGGCCGATGTAGGGTCTCCTGCTTGGGCAGGGGGGGTTGGACTAGATGACCTGCAAGATCCCTTCCAACTCTTGTTCATCTGTTAAAGGTTTGTGAGTTCAATCCTAGGTAGAGGCAGATGTAGGGTCTCCTGCTTGGACGGGGGGTGGTGGACTAGATGACCTGCCAGGTACCTTCCAACTCTGTTCATCTGTTAAGTTCTGGAGATCAAAGACGGAGGCCACCTGCCGGGTGATGGATCGGTTTCCTGGTGCAGTTGGGTGGCCCCTGGGAGGACCGACTGCTGGACTAGATAGCGCAGAGAATCCCGTCTAGGAAGATGTTGCTTATCTTCTTCTGTTAGTTTGGTCGTGCTGGTTGAGAAATTTGGGGACCGAAATCCCAAACTCCTGAAACTGAAGACTGTGGTGATGGTGAAGCTGAAGTCTCATTAAGGAAGACACTAACCGTTGCGGCCCGCCAGCAGCATTCGGACAGTGAGGAGGGTTGGGGAGGAACCTGGGCCAGTCCTGGAGTCTGGAGAAGGCTCTGAGGAGGGCTCTGTGTCGGAGGCAGAGAGGGGGCCAGGGCCCTCTGACAGTTATCAGCTGCCTTCAGAGTCGGACATCGGTGGAGCAGAAGAACAGTTGGAGCCTGTTCCCAGTGTGCGCATGCGCAGAGTTGCCAAATGAAGGGAAGAGCTAAAGAACAGGGGTCAATTTAGGAGTAAAGCCACAGGTGAACGATGAATGGCCTCTCCCAGAGGGAATAAAAGAGGAGCGACAGGGGAGTGGAGCTTGCAGGAGACCATGAGTTCGCTTCATTGGTTCGTGACTCTCCAAGACTCCAGGTTCTGCAGATCTCGGCCTGGCAGATCTCCAAGCCAGATAAGGTCTGTGACCGTAAATCCTCCCTGGAAAGACTTTGCTGGATGGGAATGAGCAGAATTCACAGTCAATTAATAAAAGTGTTTTTTGTCAGGACAAGGAGTTGGCTTCAGGCTCTGGGGAAGCCTCGGTCTTCTAAGTCAGGGGTCTCCAACCTGAAGTCCTTCAGACTTAAAGTTGCAAAGGTTGGAGACCCCTGGCCCAGGCCCTGACACTGACAGCTTTGCTGGCTGGAGAAGTCTGGGAGCTGAAGTCCTTCAGACTTAAAGTTGCAAAGGTTGGAGACCCCTGTTCTAAGTGGTTTCCTCCACTGAGAACTCTTGAAAGGACTCTTGCTCATAACCACTGGGGCAAGAAATTCTGTAAAATGGAGCAAAACTCACTTAACCACTGTCTGGCTTACCAGCAGCAATTTGGGGATCAACGATAGCCGAGGATTACCGGTAACTGGTTTATTCCATCGTGGACTCTTGAAAGTTGCGAAGAGAAACTGTCCAGTTGCTCGTCCCCCAGTGACGTCCATCCTTTCGGGAGTCTCGGTCCTGACTCGTCCTTTCTCCCACTTTGGAGGAGAAACGCACGACCGCAAATTGTCCATATTAGACTGACCTCACGCCTGCGACCTTGGCATATTAGATGAGACCTCTGGCATGGACAGCAATCTCTTGTGCTTTTTAAGAGAGACGGACAAGGAGACTGGTGCCCTGCCTACGCAGAGCCCTCTGCAGTATAAATGCTGGTAGCTGCCGAGAAGAAATCCGGACGAGGATTTTCTGGACAATTCCATAAACTAGGCAACTAGCCGTGGTTGCCAAGATGTCTTACACCGTGTTGACTTTCTGCTTATTTTCGCTGCTCGCATTTTCTTCGGCTTGCTACATCCAGAACTGCCCCATTGGAGGGAAGCGATCCATTCTGGACATGGAAGTCAGAAGGGTAGGTACCTGGGAAATTTGACGCAGAATTGTGGATACAGAGGTAGCCACGCTACAGAATCTATGGACTCATCGCTTTCTTGGCTACCTCTGATATCTAAGGCAGTGGTGGGATTCGATTTTTTTTTTTTACTTTTACGTTATCTGGGCGTGGCCTGCTGGGTGTGGCATTGCTTGGTGGGCATGGCAGGGAAAGGATACTGCAATATCTCCATTCCCTCCCTACTCCAGGGAAAGGATACTGCAATATCTCCATTCCCTCCCCACTCCAGGGGAAGGATACTGCAAAATCTCCATTCCCTCCTCACTCCAGGGGAAGGATACTGCAAAATCTCCATTCCCTCCCCACTCCAGGGAAAGGATACTGCAAAATCTCCATTCCCTCCCCACTCCAGGGGAAGGATACTGCAAAATCTCCATTCCCTCCCCACTCCAGGGGAAGGATACTGTAAAATCTCCATTCCCTCCCCACTCCAGGGAAAGGATATTGCAAAATCTCCATTCCCTCCCCACTCCAGGGGAAGGATACTGCAAAATCTCTATTCCCTCCGCACTCCAGGGGAAGGATACTGCAAAATCTCCATTCCCTCCCCACTCCAGGGGAAGGATACTACAACAACCCCATTCCCTCTCCACTCCAGGGGAAGGATACTGCAAAATCTCCATTCCCTCCCCACTCCAGGGGAAGGATACTGCAAAAACCCCATTCCAATCAGCTGGGACTCAGGAGGCAGAGAATAGATGGGGGCGGGTTCAGTCAGAGGTGGTATTTACCGGTTCTCCAAACTACTCAAAATTTCCGCTACCGGTTCTCCAGAACTGGGCAGAACCTGCTGAATACCACCTCTGATTTAAGGATATCCTTTATAGACATGAATACCAATTCTCCCAGAGTCAAGAGGAATGTTGATAGAAACGGTCTGAATTGAAAGATGAAGGTGAATCATCGTCAACCAGAAATTCTGTTTAATGGCGCAATTATTTGACAGGCTCAAAGGATATCTTTAGCTGCATTGGCCAAGAAGGCAAATGATTCCTTTGTCAATTATAGTTTTTATAGAAGCAGTCCTCAAACGACAACCATTTATTCAGATTGTCCGAAGTTACAACAGCCCCGGGAAGAGTGACTTACGACTTTTGTTCATACGGCCGTTTCATTTTAATTATTGTGCATGCTTGTGCGGGAATTAGCTAGATCCGGTTTTGCCCTCGCCGGTGCCGAAATGATGTACCCGATAAAGTTTTGCGTTCAGAGATTGGATCGTCTCGACCCTGCTCGCTTTGGTTGGGTCCATCCGGTCGGCACACTGACCCCCTGGGCTACGTTATTTAAGTTCTATTTTGATCCTATCGTGGCGGTTTTATTTTATTTATTTTATTTTATTAAATTTATAGACCGCCCCCTCTCCCCAAGGGGACTCGGGGCGGTGCACAGGAAATTAAAAATCATATAAATACAGCAATATACAAATATTAAAACTGAATTAAATTACCCCTGTGCTAAAATATCAACATTAAAACCCTTAAAACCCTAAAAACTGTATCCCTTACAATCCCAATTCAATAATTTATTTCTGCAGGCTAGGTATGAAAGGTTAGGCCAGGCCGGCCTGATGGAAGAAGTAAGTCTTTAACTTCTGGCGGAAGGAGCGGAGGTCCGTCATTGTTCTGATTTCGGGGGGTAGGTCGTTCCAGAGGGTTGGGCCCACCACAGAGAAGGCCCTTCCCCTGGGCGTCGCCCGCTGGCACAGCCTAGTGGACGGCACCCGGAGAAGTCCCTCTCTGTGGGAGCGAATCGGCCGAAGGGATGTATGGGGCAGGATGCGATCCCGCAGATAACTAGGTCCCGTGCCATGGAGCGCTTTAAAGATGGTGACCAGCACCTTGAAGCGCACCCGAAAGGCCACAGGCAGCCAGTGCAGCTCGCGCAGGAGCGGTGTTACGTGGGCAAACCTAGAGGTTCCCAAAACTGCCCGCGCGGCTGCATTCTGGACTAGCTGCAGTCTTCGGGTGCACCTCAAGGGGAGCCCCATGTAGAGAGCATTGCAGCAGTCTAGACGGGATGTCACGAGTGCATGAGTGACTGTGCGAAGGGCGTCCCGGTCCAATAAGGGCCGCAACTGACGTACCAGGCGAACCTGGTAGAACGCCCCCCTAGCCACGGCTGTCACTTGCTCTTCCATGGACAGCCGGGTATCCAGGAGGACGCCCAAGTTGCGTGCCCTATCCATGGGGGCTAGGTGTTCACCCCCTATGGCCAGGGATGGAACAAACTGGTTGTACCGGAAAATGTACTAAATTGTATTTACTAAACCTTCGGGTGTCCGTGTTTCTCGCTAGTGCATTTCCTGTGGACCTAGGAATAGAGGCCACTGCTTCGGGCCCAACATCTGTTGCGGAGAAGAGCTGGGTTGCTTCTTCGGCACAGCAGAAACCTTGCGATGTCAAGAAGAGCAATTTCTCCCTACCCCTTGTGAGTCTGGCAGGAAACCATGTGGGAGCAATGGAGGGACATGCGCTGCCTCTGGCATCTGCTGCAATCACGGTGAGATATTGGGAAACTGCCATCCGCCCCCCCCTAGTCTAGAAGAGAATAAACTAGATGGCCAAAAGTGTTTGCTCACCCATCCAAATAACCAGAATCAGGGGTTCCAATCCCTTCCATGGCCACGGGTGTATCGAATCAAGGACCCGGGTATGCAGATTGTTGTGACAAACGTGTGTGAAAGAATGGGTGGCTCTCAGGAGCTCAGTGTGGAATTGGGATAGGAGGCCACCTGGGCAACAAATCCAGGCGTGAAATTTCCTCGCTCCTAAATATTCCACCGTCCACTGTCAGCTGTGTTATAAGAAAGTGGAAGTGTTTGGGAACGACAGCAACTCAGCCACGGAGTGGGAGGCCACGTAAATGGACAGAGCGGAGTCAGCGGATGCTGAGGCGCCTAGTGCGAAGAGGTCGCCAACGTTCTGCAGAGTCCATCGCGACAGACCTCCAAACTCCACGTGGCCTTCAGATGAGCTCAAGAACAGGGCACAGTGGACCGACGTCCTGTTGAACCCTCTGGCTTAGGAGCGGGAGGTCATTTACTGTAAGCTCGTATGCGAGTAAAGGCAGGAGAGCGAATACTTTTGGCAATAGAGTGTAGAATAGAATAGAATAGCATAGCATAGCATAGCAGAGTTGGAAGGGGCCTTGGAGGTCATCTAGTCCAACCCCCTGATTAGGCAGGAAGCCCAACACCACTACAGACAAATGGCTCTCCCACATCTTCTTAAAGACTTGCAGTGTTGGGGCCTTCACAACTTCTGGAGGCAACTTCTGTTCCACTGATGAATTGTTCTCACTGTCAGGAAATTCCTCCTTAGTTCTAAGTTGCTTCTCTCCTTGATTAGTTTCCACCCATTGCTTCTTGTTCTGCCCTCAGGTGCTTTGGAGAATAGCTTGACTCCCTCTTCTTTGGGGAAAACCCCTGAAGTGTTTGTGATTATAGCCAATCTCAATAAAAGTGATTCTAATCCTTCTGTGAAGATGATTTTCCTTATCCGGTTTACCTATTGGGCAGAGAAAGTTACTTTCGCTGTGCTCTGATATCTAATCTAACCTGCAATTCTTCAAGGCCCAAAGATTGCAGCTAATCCTAAATTAAAATTTTCCACTTGAACTCTGTTGTTGATATATTCGCTTCTTTACCATGGCTTTTTCTTTTCTTCTTTTCCAGAGGGTTGCATGGTTGATTCCGTATGTGATCAAGAATGAGAAGACGCAAGGAAGAACACGCAAAAACAATTTTAGATTATGAACTGGTAGATCATACCGAACTGATGCGACAGATAGTTCTGAAGTGTTTGCTAGAAGCCTGCAATTCATACATTTGTGCAAAATAAAAGTTGAGCAGCCATTAAAATCCAAAGTACGTCTTCTTTAGCTTTCCAATAATCAATAGAGCCCCTTCTTGCGGGAAATGGGCAGATGAATGAATGAATGAATGAATGAATGAATGAATGAATTTATAGATGTACATTTATTTTATTTATTTATTTATTTATTTATTTCGATTTATATAACCGCTCCTTCTCCATCGAAATGGACCCAGGGCGGTGCACAGGGAGTTAAAATCAATAAATAACAATAAATATAGTAATAATGTCTAAAATGAATTAAACTAAGGTGTGCAGCAGCTGCCAAAAAAGCCAACACAGTTCTAGGCTGCATAAACAGAGGGATAGAATCTAGATCACGTGAAGTATTAATGCCGCTGTATAGTGCCTTGGTAAGGCCGCACTTGGAATACTGCATACAGTTTTGGTCACCACGATGTAGAAAAGACGTGGAGACTCTGGAAAGAGTGCAGAGAAGAGCAACCAAGATGATTAGCGGACTGGAGACTAAAACATATGAAGAACGGTTGCAGGAGCTGGGTATGTCTAGTTTGATGAAGAGAAGGACCAGGGGAGACATGATAGCAGTGTTCCGATATCTCAGAGGGTGCCACAAAGAAGAGGGAGTCAAACTATTCTCCAAGGCACCTGGGGGCAGGACAAGAAGCAATGGGTGGAAACTAATCAAGGAGAGAAGCAACTTAGAACTGAGGAGAAATTTCCTGACAGTTAGAACAATTAACCTCTGGAACAGCTTGCCTCCAGAAGTTGTGAATGCCCCAACCCTGAAAGTCTTTAAGAAGATGTTAGATAGCCATTTGTCTGAAATGGTATAAGGTTCCTGCCCATGCAGGGGGTTGGACTAGAAGACCTACAAGGTCCCTTCCAACTCTGCTATTGTATTGTAAGGACCTGTGCTAAAACATCCCATTAAAATTCTAAAATACATTTACTCGTTGGCTAAGATTGAATTATATCAGAGCTCTAAGCTCTAAGCTAGACCGGCCAATTAGGTCCAATTAGCAATAGCAATAGTACTTAGACTTATATACCACTTCACAGTGCTTTACAGCCCTTGCTAAGCGGTTTACAGAGTCAGTATATCTGGGCCCTCATTTTACCCACCTTGGAAGGATGGAAGGCTGAATCAACCTTGAGCCTGGTGAGATTTGAACTGCCAAATTGCAGGCAGCCAGCAGAAGTAGTCTGCAGCACTGCACTCTAATGCGCCACCGCAGCTCGTAGACTTGTAAGGAGTGAGAAAATGAGAAACGTGTTAAAAATTCAGATCAAACAATGAAAATAGCCAGCGTTGGATATAATCAAGGTAACAAATACTTCCAAGGCTAAATGAGAAGTTGCTTATTTGATTGGAAGAAGAAAATATTCCATACCTTAGGCTTGCAAGACCTACCTTTGGAATATGGGCAGTCCTCAGTTAATGACCACAGCTAAATTTCCATTGCTAAGGGAGTCGGTTGCTAAGCAAATTGTGCTTTATTTTACCTTTTGTGTCACCGTTGTTAAGAATATCATTGCATTCACTGTTAAGTGAATCCTGTGGCCCTTAAAGCAAATCTTTGTCCTTCCAATTTTTAGAAGAAATGTCCCCCTGGGTTCAGTTCCAAGTGGGAGGGAAAGACACTGGAAATGGAGGCTTCTTGGAATAATAATAATAATAATAATAATAATAATAATAATAATAATAATAATAATAATAATAATAATAATATTAATATTAATAATAATAATAATAATAATAATAATTATTATTATTTCAATTTATAAACCGCTCTCTCTCCCCGAAGGGACCCGAGGCAGTGCACAGGGAATTTAAAAATACATATATAAAACCATAACATAATACAATATTAAAATGAATTATACTAAAACCCTGCGCTAAAATCCCATATTAAAACTAAAACTAAACCCCTAAAAACAGTTCTATTATAAATGGTTTAATGGTGGACAGGACCACGTGGCTTGAGGTCCTGAACAGAAAAGGGGGGAATCTCAGGCTTCCAGATGTTGGGTGAAGAAGAAAAAGAGAGAGAGAGATGCTGAAAGTCCCTGGTTTTATGCCTTCAATCTTGATCTTTATTCTGATGCCATGACTCCCATGGAGCCATGCATCCCATTGAGTCCATGTTTGGTTGAGCATGGCTTCTTCCTAGGTGCCCTGTGGTGAGATGGCTAAAGGGCTAATACTATCATACCTTTATTCCATCACCCTGGAGATGGGGGAGAGGATCTTTGTTATGTAGATCGCATGATGCGAGATCGCATCCTGCCCCATACATCCCTCCGACCGATTCGCTCCCACAGAGAGGGACTTCTCCGGGTGCCGTCCATTAGGCTATGCCAGCGGGCGACGCCCAGGGGAAGGGCCTTCTCTGTGGTGGGCCCAGCTCTATGGAACGACCTACCCCCCGACCTCAGGACAACCACGGACCTCTGCGCCTTCCGACAAAAGCTCAAGACTTATCTATTCCAACAGGCCGCCCTGGCCTAATCTATCTTCCAGCCTCTCAGTCTGAACATTTAATATTGTTTTAATTGGGTTTTTAAGGGGTTTAGTTTTTTAGTATTTTGGGTTTTAGCGCAGGGATAAATTGTTTAATCTGCTTTTATATATATTTATGTATTTATGTTTGTATGTTTTTTAATTCCCCTGTGAACCGCTCCGAGTCCCTTCGGGGAGAGGGAGCGGTCTACAAATTAAATTTAAATTATATTATTATTATTATGTAGAATAGAACGGCTCAGGCCATTTAATGGCCCATGGACAAAGATGGAGGCTACTAAGAGAGAGCCTGCTTCCTGCCTAAAAAACCCGTTTCTCCATTTCTTATCCAGGGAAATATAATAATAATAATAATCTTTATTGTCATTGTAAAAATTACAATGAAATTGGTTATAATATTGGTTATATAGAATATAATATTCTGCCTTTTCAATATTTCCCAGGATATTTCATTTTGAAGTTACCACGGCAGTGGAAAAGGCACTTACGACCATTTTTCACACTTACGACCGTTGCAACATTCCCCATGCTCACGTGATCACAATTCAGCAACTGACTCATATTTATGACGGTTGCAGAGTGTGTGTGTGTGGGGGGGGTGTCACGTGATCCCCTTTTGCGACCTTCTGACAAGCAAAGTCAATGGGGGAAGCCGGATTCACTTAATGACTGGGTCACTAATTTGACAACTATAGTGATTCACTGAATAACAATGGCACGAAATGTCCTAAAGTGGGATAAAATTAAATTAACGTCTCGCTTAGAAACAGGACTCAATTGTGGTCGCATGTCGAGGACTACGTGCATTGGCCAGAATTCCTAGGTGATTGAGATGACGCATTTCCGCCGCTCGACCGGAAGTTCCCCGCGCGTCCCGTCATCCCTGACGTAACGTCCGGTCTGCGGTCTTGGAAGTAGAGCGGGGCGGCGTTTCTGTTCGCTCTTCTTGCGGTCGGCGGAACTGCATTTCCCGGCGTCCCTGGCGCCATTTCCGGATCCGGCTCAATTTCCGGTCGTACCGCGACCGTTATTCCCGTCCGATGCTGGCGGCGGGGCTGAGAGGCCTTCCCGGCCGGGCCGCCCTGCTGGGCCGCGGCGCCCCGAGCCTGGTCCCCGTGCGAGGCCGCAAGACCCGCTTCGATCCTCCGGCCAAATCCAAGGCGGACCGGATCAAGGTGCCGCCGCCCGTCGACCCGGCCGAGCTGCTGGTGGTTATTAACCGCTACGGGCAGTACAAGCGGGTGTTGAAAGCCCTCAGGTGAGGCCCTCCGGGACTTCCGAGCCCATCATCCCCAGCAGGGAGGGGTCCTTGGAAGGGCAGGGAAGGGTCTTGGGGGGCCTGTGAGGCTCTCCGGCCTGCTGAAGAGGAACCTCTCTCTCCCTTATTTCTCTATCATCTTTCTAGGGCCGTCTGCCTATCTATCCTCCGTCTGTCTCTATGATCTACGTAGGTCTATTATTTCTCTCTTATTTATCATCTACTATCTATCCATCATCTTTCTTTCTCTCTCCCTCTCCATCCCTCCCTTCCTCTATAATCTATTCTATGGGATCTATATCTACCTATTATTTCTCTATTATTTATCATCTACTATCCATCCGCTTTCTTTCTTTCTTTCTTTCTTTCTTTCTTTCTTTCTTTCTTTCTTTCTTTCTTTCTTTCTTTCTTTCTTTCTTTCTTTCTCTTGCTCTTCCTTCCTCCCTCTATAATCTACGGAATCTATACCTATTATTTCTCTATCATTTATCATTACTATCCATCTATCATCTTTCTTCCTTCCTTCCTCTATAATCTACGGGATCTATATCTACCTATTATTTCTCTATCATTTATCATTATCCGTCTGTCCATCCATCCATCCATCCATCTATCTATCTATCTCTATCATCTATATTTGTCTGTCTATCTGTCTGTCTATCTATCTATCTATCTATCTATCTATCTATCTATCTATCTATCTATCTATCTATCTATCTATCTAGTCTGTCTAGTCTGTCTAGTCTGTCTGTCTGTCTGTCTGTCTATCTATATCTATCTATCTATCTATCTATCTATCTATCTATCTATCTATCTATCTATCTATCTATCTATCTATCTATCTATCTATCTATCATGTCTGTCTATCATGTCTGTTTATCTATCTCCATCCATCCATATACCTACCTACCTATCATCAATGGAATCTATATCTACCTATTATTTCTCTATAATTTATCTTCCGTCGATCTATCTATCTCTATCATGTCTGCTGTCTGTCTGTCTGTCTATTTGCCTACCTAACCTACCTACGTATCTCTCTATATGTTCCTCTCCAACCTTCTCACTGTCCGACTCTGCTGCCAGCTGTGCTGGAGGGCTGCAACACAAGCTGTCTAAAGAAATTCACCGCCCCATCCCCACCTTGTCTTTCAGTCACATTGTATTTGTCAACTTGTCAACAAGTTGGAAAGGAAAGGTGTGGGGGAGTGCATTCCATGCCTACCTTTGGCTAGAGTTGTATCTCAGATTACCACAGCAGGCTTGTGATGTGTGCACCTCATTGATGAATGTGATTTATGGCACAGATTGAGGGGAGGGGAGGAACAGGGGTAAAGTTCACCCATACTTCAATTGAGGTTTAGATCTGACTGAAAAGTGGTATTGCTGGACACGATGCTCCTCATAAATGACTGGATTTCTTTTGAAACTCGGCTCGAGGCTCATTTATTATTTATTTTATTTTATTAAATTTATACCCCGCCCTTCTCCTTGGTAGGACCCAGGGCGGCGCACAGGCATCATTTAAAAACACAAAATACAATAAATATCAATTAAAATGTATTAAATTAGTAAACCCGTTATGAATTAATTAGGGCATCTTTCGGAAACCTGACAGACTTTTCCCGACAGGGCCTTTGGTGTCCCCACAACAAACTTCTGAGGGAAGTGACACGACAGCGCTTAGGGGCACCGAAGGACTCCCTTGTATCTGGGAAGGAAATCTTTTCACTTTCTGTCCTGGCCTCTCTGCTAGATTTGAGATGAAGGAAGAAATACGGTTTAAAACCTACGATCTCAGGCACGGGGAGACGGCGAAGCTGATGAAGACAGCTCGGGACGAGGAACATCAGCACCTCATGGCCTTGAACGACGCAGAAAATAAGCGTTTACTGGAGCGGAGGTAAGAGCAGTGTGCGCCTGCCTCATTCCACTCATTAGACAGAGGAGGGATAGCATTTCTCTGTGTTGCCCTGGAGAGACCAGGCTAGGATTAATGCATCTAAATCTGGTTGCAATGATACAGAAGTAATGTGGAGTTCTACTTCTAGGCTGCATCAACAGAGGGAGAGAATCAGGATCCCGTGAAGGGTTAATACCACTTTTGTAATCCCTTGGGAAGGCCACACTTGGAATATCTGCATCTAGTTTTGGTCACCACAATGTAGAAAAGACATGGAGACTCTAGAAAGAGTGCAGAGAAGAGCAACCAAGAGGATGAGGGATGGGTGTGGCTATGTAGTCATGTGACTGGGAGGGTCAAAAGGGAAACTCGCTTTAACAGTGTCCTGCTGGAGCAGGAGGTTGGGGTAGATGACCTCTAGGTCCCTTCCAGGCCGAGATTAATGTGCTATGTCAAGGTGTCCTCTGAAACTGCATGATGCCTTCCTTTCTCCCTCTCCCCCTCCTTTTCTATATATAAAGCCTTTAACCATTCAGCCAGCCAGGCTCTCCCAGCTGAGACAGGAGGATTCGTATCTGTAATTGTTCCACAACATATATATCGAATCCCAGTAAGTATGGCTAGCTGATGAGAGCTAAAAAGCTCAAAATAGATCTATACTAGTCTCCCTGACTTATTTATTGATCAACTCAAAAACATAACATACATACATACATACATGCATACATACATACATGCATACATGCATATATACATATATATTTGTGTCACTTAGTGGCTAAAACATCTGCCTAACATGTAATACAGCCCCGGTTCAAATCCCAGTCAGGGTATGGCTAGCTGATGAGAGCTAAAAAGCTCGAAATAGATCTATACTAGTCTCCCTGACTTATTTATTGATCAGCTCATAAAACTAACACACACATTAAAAAAATCACACAACGGAACTCATGGCTTTCTGTCTAGATGGTCTCTGGTGATGAGCCGAAAGGCAGAAAAGGAAACAGTATGTCTCCTCCCTTAATTGGGGCCTTAACAGGGTGTTGTGGAATAATTATAGATACTAATCCTCCTGTCTCAGCTGATGCAATTGGGAGAGTCTGGCTGTCTGAATGGCTAAAGGCTCTTGCCTGATATGCAATACAGCCCCGGTTCGAATCCCAGTAAGGGTATGGCTAGCTGATGAGAGCTAAAAAGCTCGAAAAAGATCTATACTACTCTCCCTGATTTATTTATTGATCAGCTCATAAAACTAACGTGTGTGTGTGTGTGTGTGTGTGTGTGTGTGTGTGTGACATTGTGAACAGTAGGCCATCTCTTTCTTCCTTGTTCCCATGCTAGATTGGAGCGTCTCCAGCAAGTGGAAATACTGGAGAAAGCCCGCAAGCTTCAAAGCTCCCAATACAGGGTCAACTATCAGGAGGAATTTCTCAAGAAGAAAGAGATGGAGGTGCTTCAGTTACAGGTAAAGCAGCCTGTTGTGGCCTGTTGCCCGCTAGCCCCTCTAGCAGCCAAACCAGAGGAGGCATGGGAGTCAGGGTCGACATCAGGGCAACCTGAGAGCTCTGAGGGGGAAGAGGGAATGGAGCTGGCAGAAGAGAAGGGGGAGGGGGAGCCTGGGCCGGCCGTCAGTCCCCAGATGGAGAGTCAACAGCCCCCAGGTCTAGAGGTGGCTGATGAGGAAGAGGAGGAAGAGCTGGGTCTAGTGTCTGACGCACAGATATGCAGAAGGCAGAGGAGAGGAGAACAGTGGAAATCTATGGGCTGGTCCTTGAGACGGAAGAGCCACCGCTGTTACTGAAGCCCCACCCAAGCTCTGGGGATCAAAGGCAGGGGGCAGGGATGAATAGATGGGGCAGAGGAGAGGAGAGCAGTGGAAATCTATGGGCCGGTCCTTGGGACGGAAGAGCCACCGCTGTTAGTGAAGCCACACCCAAGCTCTGGGGATCAAAGGCAGGGGGCATAGATGAATAGATGTGGGAGAGGAGAGGAGAGCAGTGGAAATCTATGGGCCGGTCCTTGGGACGGAAGAGCCACCGCTGTTAGTGAAGCCCCACCCAAGCTCTGGGGATCAAAGGCAGGGAGCAGAGATGAATAGATGGGGCAGAGGAGAGGAGAGCAGTGGAAATCTATGGGCCAGTCCTTGGGACTGAAGAGCCACCACTGCTAGCAAAGCCCCATCCTAGCTTTTTCAAACCACACACAACTCACAGCAATTTTATGGTTTGCCCTTGCGTAATCTTTCCTGTGGCGTTTCCTTGGCCCCGTTCCCACATGCGTTCTTTCCCTTCCACTTCCCAATAATTGTGGGAGTCTCCTTTAGTGGCCATTGGGGGATTTCCTAGTGGTCTCCTATCTCCCCCCATGCAAAGCAGTTCCGACCCGGTGTAGCTTTTTCAAGATCCACAACCAGAGGTGGCCTGCCGTTTTACAAGCGATGGCTTTAAATTAGAGGGTTAGAAGATTGCTTTTACAATTTGCGTATTGGCTTTGTGTTGGTTTTTGTTTTTGTAAGCCGCCCTCTCTTAATTTCTCGTGACTTACCGTATTTTTCGGTGTATAAGACGCACCTTTCCCCCCCCCCCCCCAAAAGAGGGAGAAACTCTGGGGGCGTCTTATACACTGAATACAGCATTTTTGGCCTCCTGAAACTCTGCCCACTTCACCAAAATGCCCTTGCATAGGCTTTGGGAGGCTTATAGAGTGCTCCTGGGGGCTGGGGAGGGCAAAAACGAGCACAAAATGGGCCTGTTTTTGCTCATCCCCCCCCCCCCCCCCCCAGCCCCTAGGAGCACACTACAAGCCTCCCAAAGCCTATTTGTGCTGTTTTTTGCAAAAACGGGCCCGTTTCACAAAACAACGGGCTGGTTTTTGCTCATTTTAGGTCCCCCTCCCAGCCCGGAGCACTTTACAAGCCTCTCAAACTCTTTGCATTCCCTGTTTTTCACAAAAAACGGGGCTTGCAGAGGGTTTGGGAAGCCTGCAGAGTGCAAAATCTTTTTTTTTTTTTTTAATTTACCTCTTCGCAATCTTGGTGCGTCTTATACTCCGGTGCGTCTCGTACTCCGAAAAATACGGTAATCGTAATCTTTAAGGATACCATCTGGTGTCGTTTCGTTTGGATCTCATTCTTGCGTCCTCTTTGCCCTTTCCGTTGCTCCAGGAGGAATCCAAGAACTTCATCACCCTGGAAAACCTGGACCAGCGCATCGAGGAGTGCCTCAACAAGACGCAGAACTACAATTTTGCCGTCGATAAAGAGGGGAGGATAGTTAAGAGGACGGCCATATCGTAGTCCCCCCCCCCACCCGTCCCCTTCGCGGTCACGGGGGAAGGAGCGTTCCATCCAGACCCCGAGGGTTGGCCACGAGCGATCGAGGGATGCCGTACGGCTCCACCCCATCAGCATCACTGCCCTCCAAGGGGGAGTGGCGGATAATTCATGCTTTTCAAACTGGGCAAGTCTGGTGGGGCAGCTGCTCCAGCTCTTTTTCAGGAAGAAATGGATCATCTTTCAGAGATTTTGGGTGTGTGTGTGTGTGTGTTATTTTGGCCTCTCATCCTCGGTTGCTCCTGCATTTCCGATCTCCGTTTTTGAAAAAAGGGATCCTGCCTCTGTAGGTGTGAAAAACCGTTTTGCTACTTCCTTTTTCACAGATTGGTTTCGTTGGAAAAAGGAAATGGTCTGTTTTTTGGGGGGGGGGGGGAAACAATTGGTTTATTCGTTAGGGTCTCTGGATTGCTCTGTAATTAAATACAATATTTTATTTTCTGGCTCCGAGCTGTTTATCTCAACTCTCAGTGTTGTCATGGGGATCGGGAGCCGGTTTGGGATGGGTGCATCTTATAGGGTAATGTGATTTATGACACAGACTGAGGGGAGGTTGATGCATGCACAGTTGAATGGAAATTGTTCTGTGCATGCGCAGAACCCCCCAAAAAAAAGATGGGGGTAACGGGACCGGGGAACAGGTTCGGGGGCGTGGCCAACCTGGGTCGCTGCCGGTTCTGTGACCCAGGCCGGCATACCACTACCGGTTCGTGTGAACTGAGCTGAACTGGTAGGAACCCACCTCTGCTCTGGTCTAGAGGTTAAGGCAGCAGGCTAGAAAGTGGGAGAAGCTGAGTTTGAGTCCCGCCTTAGCCATGAAAGCTGACTGGATGACTCTGGGCCAATCACCAGGAGTCAGCGAGTTCTAATTCTGCTGCCAACTCTCCCATCTTGTCATGGGGACAGAATGAGTGGGAGTGCATTCCACACATACTGTCGGCTGGAATCGTATCTCAAGATTACTGCTGCCGGGTTGGGAGGGATGTATCTATTGGGTAACGTGATTTATGACACAGACTGAGGGGAGGGAAGGAACAGGGGTAAAGTTCAGAGATAAATCAAAACAAAGCAGAGGCTTGACTGCAAACAGATCTTGCCTGATGGTGCTCCTAATAAATGACTGGTTTTGTATTGAAAACTTGACTCGATGATTATGAATCAATTAGGGCATTTTTAGGAAATCTTGACTGTTTTATTTGTCCTTTTTTTCTCTTTTTCCAGCACCGACTGAGTCCTTGGATGGTTAATTCCTAAGCCCGTGATGGCGAACTTATGGCACGCCTGCCACAGATGGCACGCAGAGCCCTTTCTGCAGGCATGCCCAGTTGCATGCACACGCACTGGTGGTGCTTCTGTTGCATTTTGGGGCCTCATGCATCACCCCTGCACCCCGTTCTGAGCCTGGAAAGCTACCTGCACCAACCTGGAACCCAAAAATGGGCAAAGGGGTGCAGGGTGCATACGCAGAGGGGCGCATGGGGTGGTGGTGGTCGTGTGGACATGCGGGGGGTGGGGGGGAGGGAATCCATTCTTGTGGATCTTTGGCCTGCCACACTTTCTATTATTCTGCTGTGCATTTTCTATTGTGGGAAAATGAGACGGGGGATTGTACGGAGTGTGATGCGATGTAGCCAAAACAAAATTCCTTTCTAGAAAGCCACGGTCGTTAAGTGTGAAAAATGGTCCCAAATTCCCTTTTTTTCAATGCCGTTATTACTTTGAATGGTCACTAAACAAACTATTTGCACCTTTTCCATCTAACCGGCTTAGCCTAGTCCTCGGGCCCATTGAATATAGACTGTGTTAAATTAGGTGAGGTTTTAATTAGGGGATTTTATTAAATTTTTAGCACAGGACTTATCACATTTAATTAGTTTTTACTGTAATATATTCTGTATGGTTGTGTATATTTATTTATATTTATAATTGTTTTAACTTCCTGTGCACCGCCCTGAGTCCCCTCGGGGAGATAGGTTGCGGTTTATAAGTCTAAATAAATTAAATTAAAATTAATAAGTCGAGGACTACCTGTATATTGGCTTTTCCACATTCACAAAGGAGTTTGTTCCAATTCATGTAGTTTTCCCCCCCAGCCTCCTCCTCCAGCCTTCTGTATTTAGTGTTTTAATATAGGGAATCTAATTGAGTGGTGCAGTGGCCTAGAGGTAGGTCTCTCGCTTCACAATCAGGAGGTCTGTGAGTTCAATCCTAGGTAGCAGCAGATATTTCTCTCTCAACATGATGAGAATTTATCTGCTGAATATAACTCCACCCTGGCAACAAGAAGGGCAGCTGGCCAGTAAACAAAAGAAGCTGGAGGGAATCTAATGTCGGCTTCGTAGTTCAGAAGATCTCAAAATGTGCAAAGGATGTTTTACGGCAACCAGTTGTCCAAGGGAGAAAAACTCCCCAAGAACGCATCATTTCCACACACAAAAAAAGCACGCAAACTATTATTTCTTTGTGTACTTTGTATTTCATTTATATACTTTGATTTCGTGTTTCCAGGCCGCCCGTCTTCCTCGAGAAAATGGTTCTCTTTTTTTCCCCCCTTCATTTCTTTTTCGGAAGTTGCCCAGTCAGGATCCCAGCCTGATAAAAATTGGAAAATACAAATCGTGAGATCCACAGGACTGAATTGCGTGGCTGCATGTTTAACTTTGAAAGAAAAGTTAAAAATGTGGTGTTTTTTTTTTTTAAATTGTTCCTGGGCTGATTCAACTTCTCCGGTTGGAAACCAAATATAAAAAGCCAATCACAGCGCATGGAATCGACAAGGTAGATTATACACCCGTAATGGCGAACCTGTGGCACGCGGAGCCATTGGTTAAGGCCCGCGAGGCGTTGCCCTGCCAGCTCCAGTGCGCATGCGCCAGGGGTGAGTTCAGGATCCTGATGCAACCAGTATGGTGCAACGGGGCCGGCATGCACCACATGAACCTGTGCAGCGCGCGCATGCATCCTTAACTCCTGCAACGCCTCCGCGATGTTCCAGCTGCTTGGTGGAGGGTCTCGCTTGCCTTTTATCAGGCTGTATTCTCTACTCCAGTCAACTTGCCTCATCTTACTCTCTTTAAGAAGAGTTGCTCTTGTTTTACTCTGCCGAAACCTTGAATGATCTGTTCTGACCTGAAGCCAACTCCTTGTCCTGACCAAAAATCCCCTTTTATGAATTGACGGTGAATTCTGCTCCTTCCCACCCAGGAAAGTCTTTCAAGGGAGGATTTACGGTCACCGACCTTATCTGGCTTGGAGAGCTGCCAGGCCGAGATCTGCAGAACTTGGCCAGGAAACTCAGAGAGTCACGAAGCAATTAAGTGAATTAATGGTGTCCTGCAAGCTCCACTCCCCTGTCGCTCTCCTTTTATTCCCTCTGGGAGGGGCCATTCATCCTCCACCTGTGGCCTTACTCTCAAGTCGACCCCTGTTCTTGAGCTCTTCCCTTCGTCTGGCAACTCTGCGCATGCGCACACTGGGAACAGGCTCCAGCTGTTCTGCCCCACTGATGTCCGACTCCAAAGGCAGCTGATCACTGTCAGAGGGCCCTGGCCTCCTCTCTGCCTCCGACACAGAGCCCTCCTCCGAGCCTTCCCCAGACTCTAAGACTGGCCCAGGTTCCTCCCCAACCCTCCTCACTGTCTGCCTCTGCTGCCAGCTCCACTGGCTGCTGGCAGGCCACAACATTATCTCTAAACACCCTCACAATTATATTTGTGTGTTGCCTTTTTGGAATATTGTTTAGTCCAGGGGTGGGCAAACTTTGCAACTTTAAGTCTGAAGGATCTCAGACTTAAAGTTGCAAAGGTTGGAGACCCCTGGCCCAGGCCCTGACACTGACAGCTTTGCTGGCTGGGGAATACTGGGAGCTGAAGTCCTTCAGACTTAAAGTTGCAAAGGTTGGAGACCCCTGAGCTAAAGGATTCTGGGAGTTGAAGTTCAGCTTTGCTGGCTGGGGAATACTGGGAGCTGAAGTCCTTCAGACTTAAAGTTGCAAAGGTTGGAGACCCCTGAGCTAAAGGATTCTGGGAGTTGAAGTCCAGCTTTGCTGGCTGGAGAAGTCTGGGAGCTGACGTCCTTCAGACTTAAAGTTGCAAAGTTTGCCCACCCCTGGTTTAGTCTGTCTTCATGCCTTGCTCCTTGGGCAACCTATTTTCCTCAAACATTGTAAGAACGCAAAGGGAGTGTTCTCTCATTGAAGGCCATCCTACAACCCATCTCGCTAAAGATGTACCGAGAAGCTCTCCTACAATGGATCTTTTCATCCCGTAGCACGATCTTCTCCAGAAGGATCCAATGTTTTGGCCCAAAGGGGCTTTTCCGAAAATCAAGTGGGTTTTTCCCCCCTGGAAAATGTATCGCGTCTCATCCAAGAAACTTCTTCACAACTTCGTTGAGAAGCGAACCGTTTTCCAAGGAAAAGAAAGCCCAGCTGAAAAGAGAGCAACTTTGAGGGACAACCATGACCTGGAAGGTGGAGGATCTCCCCAGACAAAAATCCAGTGGGCTTACCAGTAAGTGCTTCACCACTTTATCACTCGGGACCTCTGGAAATGGGCAGCCTCCGCCCTCACAAAGTTTGCTCACTTCCGAGTCCTGGAAATGAGGCGACGGTAGAGAAAATGGCAGATTAACAGAGTTGGAAGGGGCCTTGTAGGTCATCTAGTCCAGCACCCACCCACCCACCCAAGCAGGAGACCCTACACCAGTGATGGCAAACCTTGTCGGCACCGAGTGTCCAAACTGGAACATCTGTGCATGTGTGCTTGTTCATGCGTCGTAACATCAGAAACGCGAAGACCAGCTGACTGGCGTGCATGTGTGTGCAGGCCAGCTGATCTTTGGGTTTCTAGTATTTGTGCCGGCCAGCTGGTCTTCTGTTTCATGGGTGGATTGTTCTCACTGTCAGGAAATTCCTCCTTATTTCTAGGTTGACTCTCTCTTTCGGGTGCTTTGGGCAATAGCTTGACCCCCTTCCTCCTCTCTGGGTCAGCCCCTCAAATATTGGAAGGCTGCAATCCTGTCTCCCTTGGTCCGTCTCTTCCCTAGACTGCCCATGCCCAGTTCCTGCAAGCGTTTGTCATATGTTCCATCCTCCAGTCCCCTCAACATCTTGGTTACAGATTAACAGACTTGGAAGGGACCTTGTAGGTCATCTACTCCAACCCTCCCATCCAAGCAGGAGACCCTACGCTGTTTCTGACAGATGGCAGTCCAGTCTCTTCTTGAAGGCCTCCAGGGATGAAGCTCCTACAACTTCTGAAGGCAACTTCTGTTCCACTGGTTGATTGTCCTCACTGTCAGGAAACGTCTCCTTGTTTCTTGGTTGAATCTCTCTTTGGTCAGTTTCCATCCATTGTTTCTTCTCTGGCCTTCAGGGGCTTTGGAGAATAGCTTGACCCCCTTCCTCTGTGGGGCAGCCCTTCAAATATTGGAAGGCTGCTCTCCTGTCTCCCTTGGTCCTTCTCTTTCCTAGACTGCCCATGCCCAGTTCCTGCAACCGTTCGTCATATGTTTCATCCTCCAGTCCCCTCAACATCTTGGTTACAGATTAACAGACTTGGAAGGGACCTTGTAGGTCATCTAGTCCAACCCTCCCATCCAAGCAGGAGACCCTACGCTGTTTCTGACAGATGGCAGTCCAGTCTCTTCTTGAAGGCCTCCAGGGATGAAGCTCCTACAACTTCTGAAGGCAACTTCTGTTCCACTGGTTGATTGTCCTCACTGTCAGGAAACGTCTCCTTGTTTCTTGGTTGAATCTCTCTTTGGTCAGTTTCCATCCATTGTTCCTTCTCTGGCCTTCAGGGGCTTTGGAGAATAGCTTGACCCCCTTCCTCTGTGGGGCATCCCCTCAAATATTAGAAGGCTGCTCTCCTGTCTCCCTTGGTCCTTCTCTTCCCTAGACTGCCCATGCCCAGTTCCTGCAACCGTTCGTCATATGTTTCATCCTCCAGTCCCCTCAACATCTTGGTTACAGATTAACAGATTTGGAAGGGACCTTATAGGTCATCTAGTCCAACCCTCCCATCCAAGCAGGAGACCCTACGCTGTTTCTGACAGATGGCAGCCCAGTCTCTTCTTGAAGGCCTCCAGGGATGAAGCTCCTACAACTTCTGAAGGCAACTTCTGTTCCACTGGTTGATTAGAAATTCCTCCTTATTTCTAGGTTGAATCTTTCCTTCGGATGCTTTGGGGAATTGGCTAGCCCTCTCCTCTCTGGGGCAGCCCCTCAAATATTGGAAGGCTGCTATCCTGTCTCCCCTGGTCCTTCTCTTCCCTAGACTGGCCATGCCCATTTCCTGCAACCGTTCATCATATGTTTTAACCTCCAGTCCCCTCATCCTCTTGGTTGCTCTTCTCTGCTCTCTTTCTAGAGTCTCCACAGCTTTTTTTTACAGTGGTGACCAAAACTAGAACAGTAGATTTAGGCCTGCCTTCCCTGAGCTAGCAGCCACCCAAAGTCTTGGTCCATAGCTTCTGTCTTGTTTTGACTAGCTGGCTACCTGGGGGATGAGACCATCCGTTTAATGCCTCTGGAATGAGCAATGTGGAGAGGGGATCGAGGCCAGCGTTGATGTACCTCAAGGCTTCCAGGGAGCGCCATTTCTCGCTTCCCTCCGGGATACCAGCCGTAGGACCAGTGCTGAGAGCTTGCCAGCTGCACCCCGATAGAAAAAACGATGCAGAAGAAGACCAAGAGGGATCTTGCGTAGGCCATGATGCGGTCTTCCACCCCGCTCTCCCTGCGGAATCTGGAAGGACGGAGAAGAATGGACATTGGGGAAATCTTTCTTGGCTGGGTTACCGTCGGTATTCAAGTCTCAACCCAGCCCTATTGAAAGATGTGGGAAGTTAGCACCCACCCCTCTCCTAGGAGAATGAACAGAGTTGGAAGGGACCTTGCAGGTCATCTAGTCCAGGGGTCTCCAACCTTTGCAACTTTAAGTCTGAAGGACTTCAGCTCCCAGACTTCTCCAGCCAGCAAAGCTCCTCCTCAACAGCCCCCTGGAGATGTCAGCCCTTAAGAGACAAAGAGGTAGATAGCTCTATTCATAAGCAAGTGCCCTCACCCAAGATCCCGCAGAGGTAGGATTAGCCCTCGACCCATCTAGCAACAGAACTGCCCACCAGGCAACCTGGGGAGATTACATCACCCAGCAAGGCTCAACCAAGCTTGGGACTCAAGACACTACAAAGCTACCCCTGCATGGCCCCATGGGAGTCCGACAACCAATCAGAATACATTTCTTACACAGGAACAGGAAGTTCTAAGGCAAGGCCCAAGAGAGTGCATTAAAAATTGCAAAAATTGCAGACTACAAGAACCATTTGCAGCACTCAGAGATAAACCTCCAAGTGGCCTCAAGGACCCTCTCAAAGGATGCAAAGGACCAGCTGCCTGCAAGGAGCATCAATCCTTCCTTTCCCCACTATCCAGTCAGAGCTGAAGAAGCTTCTTGGAGGAGAAGCGAAACGTCTTCAAAGAAAAACCAGAAAGTCCAGCTGCCTCCTGAAAAAGCACCTTTGAGGCTAGATTAGGAGGCAGCCATGCGCACTGAGGCATCCTTGCTGCTTTCTGGTGGTTTTCTTGAAGTAGCATTGATAATATTCCCTAGTTTGGGTCATGAAACGTCTGCCAGAAAACAACCAAGCTTAGAGAGCACCCAGGACCCTCCAGGCCTCTTCCTCCTTCAATCCCATTCCCTTGTAGCATGGATGACGTTACCTAGTTGGGTCACAAAATATCTGCAAGAAAACAACCCAGCACAGAGCACCGAGGAGCCTTCATTCCAACCCTGAGCTACAAATACTCTCCTTTATTGGTAGTAATCTATACTGCTGGTACCACAACCAATTCTTTCTTTCTTTCTTTCTTTCTTTCTTTCTTTCTTTCTTTCTTTCTTTCTTTCTTTCTTTCTTTCTTTTTTTAATTATTATTTTTATTATAATTTTCCACAAATTATACATCTACACATAAAATTTACTTTTTTTTAAACAATAATCCACCCAGTGCTATACAAAACGAAAGGAAGAGTTGGTTCTTTGGATATCTTCAATTGTCTTTAAGATCTCCAAAATCCGCGTTCCCTGGGTACAGGTGTCGAGGCATCCAAAGTTCCAAGTGCATAGTCCACAAATGGGTTCCAAGTCTTCCAGAAAATGTCTTTTTTATAGACCCCCTCTCTGAATTTAATATCACAAGTCATTTTATCATTTAAGGCTAATTTCCACATTTCACAATACCACTCTTCTATTTTAATATTTACCTCTATTTTCCAATATCTTGCTATTATAATTCTACCCATTATAATCATAATTCTAATCAGTTCTTTCTCATATTTTGTTAATTCTAATTCCTTAATTATCAGTAATAATATAGTTTCTGATCTCAAAGTTATTCTTTTCTTCATCATTTCAAACATCATTTCCTCCAATTGTTGCCAAAACTTTTTAATTTTTTCACATTTATACCACATATGTTCATAAGTTCCCACTTCCATATTACATCTCCAATATTTATTACTAATTTTTTTATCCATCAATGATAACCTTAATGGAGTCCAATACCATTTCCAAACAACCTTAAAGTTGTGCTCTTTAATCCTTATAGACAATATCCTCATAATTCGACTTTTCCAATTCACATTCCAATCCGAGTCTAATATTTTAATCTTAAATTCTTCCTCCCAATTCGTCTTCATTACCATTTGTGGATTTCCATCAAAGTTTATAATCTTATATATCTTACTAACGAGTCCCTTTAACCCAATTTCATCCTTGATAATTTGAGATACTAAACTTTCAAATTCAGTTTTACTTCTGCCTATTTTACATGTTCCCCTTACTTCCGTAGACCATTTTTCTACCTGTATTTTTTCAAACCAATTCAACTCCAATTTTTCAATTATTTCTTTTTTTCTGCTCTCAATTTCTAATGCTCTTAACCAATTTACTATACTTCCTATATTTTCATCCTCAATTACTTTATCTCGACTTATATTTGTTTAAGTGTCTTCCCCAAGAAGGATATATCCGGAATCAATATTTTAACAAATTTATTCCAAATTTTACTCAATCCCTTTAGCCAATAACTGTTAATTGCCTTTTTTGTTTTTATTTTATCTAAAAACCATGTAGGGCCAAATCTCTTAATATCCTTTAACTCTAGATCTCCCCAATGTCCGTCTCCTCCTTTAAGTATTTTTATTACAGTTCGAATATTATAGGCCCTATAATAATTAAGTAGATTGGGAATTCCCAATCCACCTTCCTTTTGACTTTGATACCACATTTTCTTCATTAATCTAGGTCTTTTCCCACCATTGCAGAATTTATCTAATTTCTTCTGATATCCTTCCATATCCTTCTCTGTCAAATTTAATGGTAGCATCTCAAATAAAAAATTAAACTTTGGTAACAGCATCATCTTACACATTGCAATTCTGCCAAACCAAGACAACTTTATCTCTTTATATTTATCTATCTTTTTCTCTATTTCATTCAACATCACATCATAATTAATTTTTTTCAATTCTCTAACTTTAAGTGAAAGTGTTATTCCCAAATATTTCAGTGTATTTTTAATTCTTATCCCAAATTGTTCTTGCATACTCTCCCACTCTTTATCATTTTTATTCATTAATAATTCAGATTTTGACCAATTTACCTTTAAACCTGTCATTTCTTCAAATTCTTTCAAATGTTTATTTATCCTCTTCAAATCTTTCTCTATATCTTTCAAAATAATCAAGGTATCATCCGCGTACAAATTTATCTTATATCCCTTGTATCCTTCCACTTCTTCATCTTTTTCTATCAATTTAGTCAAAACTTCCATAATTAATAAAAATAATGTTGGGGACAAGGGACATCCCTGTCTCGTACCTGCTTCCAATTTAATCTCTCCCGTCATTATTCCATTCACCTTCACTTTTGCACTACTTTTTTGATACAATTTTGAAATAACATGTATAAACCTATTACCGAAGCCTAATGCCTCGATAATTACCCTAATAGTTTCCCATTGTACAGAATCAAAGGCTTTAAAAATGTCTAGTGATACTATACCTATTTTATCCCCATTACTCTCAGCTACATCTATAATATTTAATACTCTTCTAATTATATCACTCATATATCTACCTTTAACAAAACCTACCTGATTATAGCTTATATACTTATCTATAAATCTATTTAACCTATTACTTATAATGGCAGTAAATATTTTGGCATCCTGGTTAATTAAAGAAATGGGTCGATAGGACTCGATCCTCTCCAAATCTTTATCAGGCTTAGGAATTATAGTTATTACCGTTCTATTCCATGACATCGGGACTTCTCCACCGTGTAAAATTCCATTAAATAATTTTTGCAATTTTGGTATTATTATTTCTTTAAAATCTTTATAAAATTCAGCAGGTAACCCATCTTCACCTTCTTTCTTTCTTTCCTTCCTTTTTTTTCTTTCTTTTTCTTTTTTTCTTTTCTTTTCTTTCCTTCCTTCTTTCTGTCTCTTTCTCTTTCTTTCTTTCTTTCTCTTTCTTCCCTTTTCCTTCTTCCTTCCTTCCAATTTCTTCCTTTCTTTCTCTTTCTTCCTTCTTCCTCTCTCCCTCCCACCTTTTTCTTTCTTTTCTTCTTTCCTTCCTTCCTTCTTTGTTTCTTTTTCTTTCTTCCTTCTTTCTCTTCCTCCCTCCCCTCTTTTCTTTTTCTTTCTTCCTTCTTCCTCCCTCCTTCTTTTTCTTTTTTCCTTCCTTCCTTCTGTGTCTTCCTTCTTTCTCTTTCTTCCCTCTTCCTTCTTCCTTCCTCCTTTTCCTTCTTTCTTTTCTTCCTTCCTTCCTTCTTTCTCTACCTTCCTTCCTTCCTCCTCCCTCCCTTCCTCCTCCCTTTTCTTTCTTTCTTTCTTTCCTTCCTTCCTTCTTTCTTTTTTTCTTCCTTCCTTCTTTCTCTTCCTCCCTCTCTTCCTTCTCTTTCACAGCATCTACTGCTCACATCAGTTGTTTCAAGAGCCCGGCTGCTCCTAAGAAGGAACTTTTTTTCTTTCCTTCAAAAAAAAAATATTGCCACACGCTGGTTGTTTTCCTAAAGCTGAAGAAACTTTAAATGATGCCAAGCAAAGAACAACCACCCCAATGGAGCAACGAACCATACAGGAAAACAGGCACGTTGCTGCAACCAATCCTGGTTTAACAGCAGACACCTCCCCCCCTTGTTTCAATAATCCAATAATCCAATTTTGCAAGGCTACAAGGGCACGTTTGTTTCACCTGTGCCCCCTGGTCCAGCAACCACCCAGGTCTCTCTGCAAAAACTCTGCACTTTTGCAATCTTGCATTGCTTGCAATTGCAATAATCGCATCTGCCCGTTTGAACACCCAGGTTCGTATCCCTCCCTTCCCCCAAGCTGCTAAGAAGATGCAAACTTTGCAAGAGAAGCTCAGCCCAAATAATTCTACTCACCTCCGACGGATTCTTAAGTTCTCCTCCTTCGTCCGTAGATCTGACCGACGCTCACCAAGCACGATGCTGTGGATACTTATAGCCCTTCCCGTGTGTCATTGGTCACCCAATTTGACGTTCGCTGCATCTTAAGGTCTTTTGAGTCTCCGGGATGTTTTGCTGAGGTTGTGCAACGCTGGGACTTTTTCAGTCGTTTGTGTTTTTGCAAAGGCTTAATGAAAAAGCCTTATAAAATATTTAGCATCAATTGGTCTCAGCCGGCAAGTGGCCTAGATTAAGCTTGCAAGCTAAGCAAGATCGGCTGTGGGGAAAATTTGGATGGGACAATAGCAGTAGCTCTTAAGACTTATAGACCGCTTCGTGGTGCTTCACCGCCCAATCTTAAGCGGTTTACAGAGTCAGCCTCTTGCCCCCCCCCACACACACAATCTGGGTCCTCATTTTACTGACCTCAGACGGACGGAAGGCTGAGTCAACCTTGAACTGGTCAGGATCAAACTGCTGGCAGTCGGCAGAATTAGCCTGCAATACAGTCTTCTAACCACTGTGCCAACACAGCGCCTTCCTTCCTTCCTTCCTAAATAGCAGGAGCAGACGTATATACCGCTTCACAGTGCTTTACAGCGTTCTCTTCAGTGGTTTACAGAGTCAGCGTATTGCCCCTCAATAATCTGGGTCCTCATTTTACCAACCTCGGAAAGATGGAAGGCTGAGTCCACCTTGAGCCAGTCAGGATCAAACTCCTGGCAATGGGCAGAAGTAGCCTGCAATGCTGCATTCTAATCACTGAGGCACCAGGATGGAAAATGAGAAAGGGGATTAAGAGAGGAAGGAAGGAAGGAAGGAAGGAAGGAAGGAAGGAAGGAAGGAAGGAAGGAAGGAAGGAAGGAAGGAAGGAAGGAAAGAAGGAAGGAAAGAAGGAAGGAAAGAAGGAAAGTAGCAATAGCCCTTAGGGTAACAGCAACAAATTAGAAATTTCTTCAAGATCTGTGAAGTGTTAATACCACTTTTGTAATCCCTTGGGAAGGCCACACTTGGAATTCGGCATCCAGTTTTGGTGGCCACGATGTAGAAAAGATGTGGAGACTCTAGAAAGAGTGCAGAGAAGAGCAATCAAGAGGACTAGGGGACTGGAGACTAAAACATATGAGGAACGGTTGCAGGAACTCGGTATGTCTAGTTTAATGAAAAGGACCAGGGGAGACAGGATAGCAGTCTTCCAATATCTCAGGGGTTGCCCCAAAGAAGAGGGAGTCAAGCTATTCTCCAAGGCACCTGAGGGAGGCAGTTGGGCTTGCTGGTTATATACCTGGCTCCTCGCTATGTAGCAGCAGCCCTGCCCGAGCTCCTGGAGGTGATCGCTACGGTGGCAGTGGAGACCCCCAGACTTATAGTCATGGGGGACTTTAATCTGCCATCGTTGGGCGAATCATCTGAGGTAGCTCGGGAGTTCATGGCTTCCATGACGGCCATGGACCTGACCCAACTAATTCAAGGCCCCACCCACGAGGGTGGTCACACACCGGACCTCATCTTTGTCTCAGGCCAATGGAAGAGTGATCTGGGCTTAGGGGATATAGTCATCACACCCTTGTCATGGTCAGATCACTCACTTCTCCGGCTCGACTTTCCGACCGCTACCCCCCGCCGCGAGGAGGCGGCACCAGAACCACCTATCTGGTTCCGCCCCAGGTGCCTGATGGACCCAGATGGGTTCCAGATGGCGCTTGGGCCACTTCTTGTACACCTGACCCGCGCCCCGATGGAGGATCTCGTGGCCGCATGGAATACTGCGACCACGGGAGCCTTGGATCGGGTCGCGCCCTTGCGCCCTCTCTTGCGGCGCCGAACCGCCCCGGCCCCTTGGTTTACCGAGGAGCTGAGGGCGATGAAACGCCACAAGAGATGCCTAGAGAGAAGATGGAGGGCTACTCGATCTGGATCTGACCGGACACAGGTAAGAGCCCATTTACGGACTTACATTGTGGCGTTGAGAGTGGCCAAACGCCATCATTGTGCCACTCTCATAGCATCCGCAGAAAACCGCCCTGCCGCCCTGTTTAGGGTGACCCGTTCCCTCCTTCAGCAGAGGGTGCGGGAAGCCCCGTTACAGGGTAGAGCAGAGGAATTTGTGACTTTTCTGCAGGACAAAATCGCTCAGATACAGAACGAGTTAGCCCCCATTCATGGCCCAGTGGGATGCCACGAGAGAGATCTTGTTTGGGAGGAGTTTGACTCCGTTGCTTCCGAGGATATGGACAGGTTACGTGGGCGACTGCGAGCCACCACATGTTTATTGGACCCGTGTCCCTCCTGGCTTGTACTGGCATCCTGGGAGGTGACACGAGGCTGGCTCCAAGAGGTTATCAACGCATCCTTGAGTGAGGGTTCCTTGCCTGCTTCCCTAAAAGAGGCTATGGTGAGGCCCCTCCTTAAGAAGCCCTCTTTGGACCCAGCTCTTTTAACAAACTATCGTCCCGTCTCCAACCTTCCCTTCTTGGCGAAGGTTGTCGAGAGTGTGGTGGCACAACAGTTTCCCCGTCACCTGGAGGAAGTTGATTATCTAGACCCGCGCCAGTCCGGCTTTCGGCCCGGGCATAGCACTGAGACGGCATTGGTCGCGTTGGTTGATGATCTCTGGAGGGCCAGAGATGGGGGTTGTTCCTCCATCCTGGTCCTATTAGATCTCTCGGCGGCTTTCGATACCATTGACCATGGTATCCTATTGCATCGGCTGGGGAGGCTGGGGGTGGGAGGCACCGTCCTACGGTGGTTCTCCTCCTACCTCTCTGGCCGATTGCAATTTGTGTTGGCAGGGGAGCAGAGGTCGACCCCGAGACCCCTCACATGTGGGGTGCCTCAGGGGTCGGTCCTTTCGCCTCTCCTGTTTAATGCATACATGAAGCTGCTGGGTGAGATCATCCGTGGTTTTGGGGTAGAGTATCATCTCTACGCTGATGATACTCAGCTGTATATATCTACCCCAAACCACCCCAACGATGCCGTAGCGGTGATGTGCCAGTGCCTGGAAGCCGTGCGGATCTGGATGGGAAGTAACGGACTTAGGCTCAACCCGACCAAGACCGAGTGGCTGTGGTTTCCGGCTGCCCGATTCAACCACCTTTCTCCAACGCTGGCCATAGGGGGCGAACATCTTGCCCCTGTGGATGGGGCGCGCAATTTGGGTGTCCTCCTGGATACCCGGCTGTCTATGGAAGAGCAAGTGACAGCCGTGGCCAGGAGGGCGTTTTACCAGGTTCGCCTGGTTCGCCAATTGCGCCCCCTATTGGATCGGGACGCCCTTCGCACAGTCACTCATGCCCTCGTGACATCTCGACTGGACTATTGTAACTCTCTCTACATGGGGCTCCCCTTGAGGTGCCCCCGGAGGCTTCAGTTAGTTCAGAATGCAGCCGCGCGAGCAATTATGGGAACCACCAGGTTCACCCACGTTACACCGCTCTTGCGCGAGCTGCACTGGCTGCCTGTCGTCTTCCGGGTGCGCTTCAAGGTATTAATCATCATCTTTAAAGCGCTCCATGGCTCGGGACCTAGCTACCTGCGGGATCGGATCCTGCCTCATACATCCTCACGGCCGATTCGCTCCCACAGAGAGGGACTGCTCCGGGTGCCGTCCACTAGACTCTGTCAGCGGGCGACGCCCAGGGGAAGGGCTCTCTCTGTGGCGGGCCCGGCCCTCTGGAACGACCTTCCCCCCGATATTAGAACAACCACGGACCTCCGCTCCTTCCACCTGAAATTGAAGACTCATCTTTTCCGCCTGGCCGGCCTAGGGTAGTCTCTCTGTCTATGGGTTTTTAAATGCATACTATATTTATTGGATGTTTTTAGTTAAGGGGATTTTAGCACAGGATTGATTGAGTTTAATTCGTTTTAATTTGTATGTATTTTGTATATTTTTCGTTTTTTAATTTTCCTGTGCACCGCCCCGAGTCCCTGTGGGGAGAGGGTGCGGTCAATAAATGCAACTTTATTATTATTATTATTATTAATCAAGGAGAGAAGCAACCTAGAACTGAGGAGAAATTTCCTGACAGTCAGAACAATTAGTCAGTGGAACAGAAGTTGCCTCCAGAAGTTGTGAGTGCCCCAACACTGCAAGTCTTTAAGATGTTGGAGAGCCATTTGTCTGAAGAGGTGTAGGGTTTCCTGCCTAAGTAGGGGGTTGGACTAGAAGACCTCCAAGGTCCCTTCCAACTCTGTAATTCTATTCTATTCTATTCCATTCTTGTTTTCTATTCTATTCTATTCTATTATTCTATTCTATTCCATTCCATTCCATTCCCTTCTATTCTATTCTATTCCATTCCATCTCCTTCCTTCTTTCCCTATTCTATTCTATTCTATTCTATTCTATTCTATTCCATTCCATCTCCTTCCTTCTTTTCTTCTTCTATTCCATTCCATTCCATTCCATTTCCTTCATTCTATTCTCTTCTCTTCTCTTCTCTTCTCTTCTCTTCTCTTCTATTCTATATGTTTTAATGATGACCAAAAGAGAGGTGGACACAAAGTTGACCAAAACAAGAAGCATCATCTACTGCCCCCTCCCTTTGCTCCCTCTGCAATGGAAACCTTGAGGATCTAATTTTAAGCGAGGCCAGGGGCTAATCTTCCGAAATTGTGTATTTTAAGAAAAAGCAGAAGCAGCAGCAGCAGCCAACACAGCTACCCAAACAAACGCTCCGTCCAGAGGTCGGGATGCCAAGAAGCGCGTCACGGCTCCTGAGGCCTGGATTCGAGAGGGTAAACAAACATCCGCCAGACGGACAAGGGGGCCGTTTCGGCTTGCGAAGGTAGCCGTGGCGCATAGAACTAATTCAGGAGACCCGTCTCGTTTTGGGAAATCGGTTGCTGAGGTTTTTGATCGCCCGAAAAGCAAATACCACATTGGAGCTGGGAGTTAGGAAGCGTGGCTTTTTCCGCGGCGGCCCCTGGCCTATGGAACTCTATGCCTCATGAAGTTAGGCAGGACTCCATTCTTTTCGCCTTCTGCTAAAAGTTCTGTATCACAGCCTCAGATTGTGAGTGATGCCATGGATGTCCGGTCCAAGTGCTTGGCTTGGCTCAAAGTCCCCCAGCCGGCTTTCATGCCTAAGGCAGGACTAGAACTCACCGTCACCTGGTCCTTGGTCCAAAGCCATCCGGCTGGCTTTTATATCTAAGGTGGGACTTGAACTCACTGTCTCCCTGTCATTGGCACAAAGTCCACCAGCCGGCTTTCATGCCTAAGGCAGGACTAGAACTCACCGTCACCTGGTTCTTGGTCCACCCAGTTGGCTTTTATGCCTAAAGTGGGATTTGAATTATCTCCTGGTCATTGGCCCAGTCCCAGTCAGTCAGCTGGCTTTCATGCCTAAGGCGGGACTAGAACTCAGAGTTGCCTGGTGATTGGCCCAAAGTTATCCAGGAACATTTCATGGGACTAGAACTCATCGTCTTCTGGTGATTGGCCCAAAGTCACCCAGCTGGCTTTCATGCCTGAGGTGGGGCTAGAACTCACCATCTCCTGGTCATTGGCCCGAAGTCATCCAATCAGTTTTCAGGCCTAAGATGGGACTAGAACTCACGGTCCCCTGGTGATTGGCCCAAAGTCACCCTGTTGGCTTTCATGCCTAAGGTGGGACTAGAACTCACTGTCTCCTGGTGATTGGCCCAAACTCATCCATGAACCTTTCATGGGACTAGAACTCACCATCTCCTGGTGATTGGCCCAAAGTCACCCAGCTGGCTTTCATGCCTAAGGTGGGACTAGAACTCACGATCGCCTGCTTTTTATCCTGGTGCCTTCATCAGTTGACCAAACTGGCTCAATTGTACCCATGAGGCTAGTAGTCACTTGGCCCCCAAATATCAACCTAAAATGTATCAAGGACCTTGTCTGTGTGTCTTCAAATAAGCCAAGATGGGCTAATTAGGATGGGCTGTTTTGTCACCTCTCTGTCCAGGGAGCAGAGCAAATGTTCCTTACCAAGTATCGAGCAATGATCAAATCAGCCCCAATGTTCTGACCGAGGCTTCCCGAGAGCATGAAGCCAACTCCTTGTCCCGACAAAACCCCCTTTTATTAATGGACTCTGAATTCTGCTCCTTCCCATCCAGCAAAGTCTTTCCAGGGAGGATTTACGGTCACAGACCTTATCTGGCTTGGAGAGCTGCCAGGCCGAGATCTGTAGAACTTGGCCAGGAGTCTCGGAGAGTCATGAACCAATGAAACGAACTCATGGTCTCCTGCAAGCTCCACTCCCCTGTCGCTCCTCTTTTGTTTCCTCTGGGAGGGGCCATTCATTGTCCACCTGTGGCCTTACTGGTGACTGAAACATCTGCAGGGCTTCCAAATTCAAATTAATCCATCATCCATCTATTAAACCAGGGGTCCCCAACCTTTGCAACTTTTAAGTCTGAAGGACTTCAGTTCCCAGAATTCTCCAGCCAGTGGAGAATTCTGGGAGCAGAAGTCCTTCAGACTTAAAAGTTGCAAAGGTTGGAGACCCCTGAGCTAAAGGATTCTGGGAGTTGAAGTCCAGCTTTGCTGGCTGGAGAATTCTGGGAGCTGAAGTCCTTCAGACTTAAAGTTGCCAAGGTTGGAGACCCCTGAGCTAAAGGATTCTGGGAGTTGAAGTCCAGCTTTGCTGGCTGGAGAATTCTGGGAGCTGAAGTCCTTCAGACTTAAAGTTGCAAAGGTTGGAGACCCCTGAGCTAAAGGATTCTGGGAGTTGAAGTCCAGTTTGTTGGCTGGAGAATTCTGGGAGCTGAAGTCCTTCAGACTTAACGTTGCAAAGGTTGGAGACCCCTGAGCTAAAGGATTCTGGGAGTTGAAGTCCAGCTTTGCTGGCTGGAGAATTCTGGGAGCTGAAGTCCTTCAGACTTAAAGTTGCAAAGGTTGGAGACCCCTGTATTAAACAATGTCTTGATTGGAAGACCGAAACGAAAATACGGCCCTAAGAGCATCCAAGGGTAATCGAGGGCTTGTGCCCTCCCTCCATGGGTGTGTTTAAATCCTTCTTCTAACTAACCAAGCTAGTCCTGGACTTACAATCATTCCTTTAGTGACCGTTCCGAGTTACGACAGCACGGACAAAAGTGACTTACGACCATTTTTGACACTTATAACTGTTGCATTCCCAGGATCACCTCCTCCAAATTTGGACGCTTGGCAACTGGTTCATATTTATGACGGTACCAGGTGTGTGTGTGTGTGTGTGTGTGTGTGTGTGTGTGTGTGTGTGTGTGTGTGACAGACATCATCCCCTTCTGACAATGTGGAAGCCTGATTCACTGATTCACGTCCTCGGTGCTAACGGACGACAGCCGTGTTCGCTTAACAACGGTGGCCGGAAAGGGGGCAAAGCTTGCCCGTGTCTCGCTTAGCGATGGAGCGTTTGGCCTCGGCGGCGGTCGCGAAGGCGAGGAGGATCCCGCACATGACCTCCATTGGCGTGGCGGTAGAAGAAAGAACCAGTCCAGTTAAAAAATAAAAATAAAAGCATTTACTTGGTGGACAAAAATAAATACAAGATATTAAGACATTCGGAACGAGGCAGAGAAGAAGTAAAATTACAGAGAGAAATGGGCGGGAGGGAGACACAGTTTGCACAGACAGCCTCGGTGTAATCCCGGCGGGGGGATGGGGGACAAGACACTCGGTTTTGGCACAAAGCTGGACCCCTCTCTGGTTAAGGCAGCTACGATGCCCCCTCGAACTGCAATTCCAACGAGAGAGAACAAAAGCGAAACGAAAAGTGTTTATATACGAGCCTACCGGCACCACGATCTGTTTATAATGTGTAGCTTCAGGATGGAGAGAGGCATGTATATAAGGTAGCTGGGATCCCACTAATCAGTTGCGCCAATAAAGGAGGGTAATTTGCAGCTCAGGGTTGAAATGCTGCTCTTCGAACTTGGCGGTTCTCTTGCAGACGTTTCGTGACCCAACTAGGTAACGTCATCAGTGCTAGAAGGGAGTGGGGTTTGAAGAGTGGCGGAAACGAGTGGGGGGTGGGAGGAGAATGACTGTGGGGGTCCTTGGTGCTCTCTACGCCTGGGTGCTTCCTTGCAGATGTTTCATGGTCCCACGAGGTAACATCATCAGTGCTAGAAGGGAGTGGGGATTGGGAGAGGGAGGAGGAGGGACTGTGGGGTCCTTGGGGCTCGCTAAGTTTGGTTGCATTCTTGCAGACGTTTCATGACCCAACTAGGTAACACCATCAAGGCTACAAAAGAGATTGGCTCTCTTGGTAGTTCCTTGATAGGGTTAATGGAACTCGGTAGGTGGAACTACCAGCTCAGACAAACAGTAAACTTACTCAAGGAACTACCAAAAAGAAAACAATACTCCCATCTGCTCCAGGTTTCAGCAAGGGGGTACGCCTCTGTAGTTTGAGATGTACCAACGTTGAGGGAGGGACTTCATGTACCAAGGTCTCCTCATTCACGTCCCACATCAAATGGACCACAAGAACCTTCGCTTTTACTCAGTAGTTTCTGTGATCTAGTAAGATCAGCCTTGCTTCTTTCTAGACTGGCATGAACTTCCAGATGCTTCGGCTAGGGAAGAGCGAGAAGATCTAGGATCTCCCAAACTCTTGGACGAGGTTCTTCCACATCCCAGATTCAGGGCCTCCTGCCCAGTTGACGTCTTCCCAAGCAAATCTCACAGTTGAGATGGGCCACATCTGGAAGGCACCGAAACCCAGGCAGGAGGGCAGCAAAGGTGGGTTTCTACCGGTACGCTATGGTACTGTTCGGCTGAATAGGTAGGAACTCCGGCGGACATGTGAACGTACCGGTTCTATCCTCGGTGGCGCTATTTTGATTTTCTGTTCTCCGCATGCGCAGAGCAATCTTCATTGGAAAAAAAATGTACATTTTATTCCTTATATAATGTTGTGCCCATGTGCAGACCGCTTAAGTGCAAATGTGCATTTGGTACGCGAGCGAGCAAGCAAAGGTAGCGCCCACGCGCTAACTATTTCAGGTGCCGAACCGGTAGTAATGGCGGCGGGAAGCCACCTCTGGATGGTAGGTGCCTCCATCACCCATGGTCGCACTTAAGGACCGATCCTTCTCTGGGTGCTTGAAAGGCACCCAGCTGAGGTCATGAACGTGGCGGCTGGAAGAATCACACGGGGCAGCTGAACCCAAAGGTAGCCCTTAAGGGGGGTCTCTTTAGCATCCTTTTTGGGGGGCAATCTTTCCTTTCCTGCCTTGAAGAGACCGGGTGGGTGGAAGATGGGAAAAAGAAGCAGCAAAAGTCTTCCATCTTGATGTCCATCAAGGCTGATGGGAGTTAACCTCAGGAGTAAATGAGCTCAGCGCCTCTATCCTGGCAACTTTCAGATGGGTGGACTTCAACTCCCAGAAGTCTCCAGCCAGTATCTATGCATTTCCTGCTTGAGCAGGGGGGGATTGGACTAGAACAGGGGCCTCCAACCTTTGCAACTTTAGGTCTGAAGGAGCTGAAGTCCTTCAGACGTAAAGTTGCAAAAGTTGGAGACCCCTGGACTAGAAGACCTTCAAGGATCCTTCCAACTCTTGTTGTTCTGACTTCAACTCCCAGAATTCCCCAGCCAGCATGTGTGGATTTCTATTCCCAGAATTCCCCAGGAAGTGTCATTTGAGATGTACCGCAAGGGGGATGCCCTATGCCAAGATCTCTTCATCCATGTTGCATATCTTCTTTGGAGTTGGATGGACTACGAGACTCTACTTTATACTTAACTACTTTGGAGTCACCGAAGCAGCCGGCGCGAGCTAAAATGGACTCCAGAGGATGGTAGAGGACAGGAAGGCCTGGAGGAACGTTGTCCATGGGGTCGCGAAGGGCCGGACCTGACTTTGCAACTAACAACACTTTTGGGATCCAGTTAAGATCAGCCCTTCCAACTCGGGAATTCTGGGAGTTGAAGTCCACCCACTTTCAAAGTTGCCAGGGTGGAGAAATACTTAAGACCTAGCTGGACTGGTTGAAATAATAAATCGCCACTAGAGGGCGATGTAGAGATTCAAACCAATTTACTCTTTGGTGCCCCTGCTGGTCACTCTGGATCATTGCAGCACAGATTTTTACTGTCTACTAATTTCACTGAAGGGAAGCCGCATGTCAGGCAGAGAGGAAGAGCCAAGATGCAGCTGGGGTTGGGTGAGAGCAAAATTAAGACCATTTTTTAAAAAATGAATTAAAAATGCTCCGAGCAGAAAGAATGCCTGTGTTAGAAGCGGGAGACGACCCCAAAAAGAGGCTTTGGATGCATTTTTGTTTTGAAGGGGGTGTGAGGAAAGGGTAGAGGAAAAAAGAGGAATTACGGGTAAACTGGTAGAAACTCAACCTTTTCTTCATTATGTGGGGGCTGAAAGAGAATGATGGAAAGGCAGATGCTCGTAGATTACGAGAGAATGAACGCACGGGGGAAAAAAAGACAAAAGGTTGAACAAAACGGGAGAAACCCGTTCTTTGGGCAGGAACTTCCTCCTTGTCTGTCCGTAGCCTCCAAAATTTTTATTTCCTCCTAAGTAACGGCCCTTGGACACATCCTAGGACAGTAGATAATTTTAATTATTTTAAAGTAGGTGGTATTTTTAATGGTTTTTAAATTTTGTACAGGGTAGTTTAATTCGTTTTTAAATTTGTGTGTATTGTATGTTTTTAGTTGCTTTTTAATTTTCCTGTACACCGCCCCGAGACCCTTCGGGGAGAGGGGGCGGTTTATAAATGTAATAAATTATTATTATTATTAGATGGCGAACCTTTTCTGCCTAAAAGATTGTATGGGAACGTCAAACATGCACTCGTCAGGGTCTGGAAAAGACGAACTTCGGGTTCTAGTGTGTATGCGTGCCCGACGGTCAACTGGCCAGTGTTCATGCACACACCGGTTTTCGGCACTGCTGCATGCACTTAAGGCAGGGGTCTGCAAAGTTGGTTCTTTTAACACATGGCTGGCTGGGGAATTCTGGGAGTTGAAGTCCACCAGTCTTAAAAGAGCCAACGTTGCAGACCCCTGCACTAAGGGATTGCGCTCCGGAAAAGCCAAACTTATAGGTTCTGGCGTGCATGCACCCCTGACAATCAGCTGGCCGGCACGCATGCCCACAATGATTTTTGGCATTGCCGCATGTGTGAAGGGCAGCTAGTCGTCATGCGCACCAGAAACCCGGCAGAAAAACATGCCGGGTGACATGGCTTTGCATGCTACTTTCTGCCATAGGTTCGCCATCACAGTCCTAGGAGGAGTTGCAATGGATAGTATGCTTCTAACAAGAGATGGGGGAATGGAAAAAGGAGGGTGGGAAGGGAATTGGGGTGGGCAGGAAGGGCCACCTCCAAAACGCGTTGGGGAATGTCGCCACCACTTGCGTTGCAGAAGGAACAAATACAAATGATTAAGGTCCACAAATGAAGATACTTTTGGTCTTCACATAAGGTATTAACAGACAAACAAGAGTTGGAAGGGACCTTACAGGTTATCTAGTCCAACCCCCTGCCCAAGCAGGAGACCCTACATTTGCCTCTACCTAGGATCGATCTCACAACCTCTTGATTGTAAGGCGAGAGCTCCAGCCCTGCCCGTCCGCCCCAGCTCTATAGCATCCAATTTTGGTCTGTCTTAGCCAAAAGAACATGCGCGGAAGGCTTAATGCAAACACACTCAACATTTGCCAGAGTTTGAAGACGCACTTTTTCCATCAAGCCGGCTTAGCGTAGGCCCCTGAGATCATCTTATCAGACTGTGTTTTAAATTAACATAATTAGTGGGACGTTATTGAACTTTAGCACAGGGTATTCTAATTTAATCAGTTTTTATTGTTGTAGTATTTATGGCGTTTTTATTTATTTATATGTTTATATTTATTTTAATTGCCTGTGCGCCGCCCTGAGTCCCTTCGGGGAGATAGGTGCGGGATAAAAGTCTAATAATAAATAAATAAATAAAAATTTGCAAACCAGTAGGGAATACCACCCTTTCCCTCTATGTAGATCATGAGAAGACACAAGGTTGGGCTACGTGTTCCTTCAGCACCCAAAGATCCTTGCCATCCAGGTAGCGCCATGGGAGAAGCCATCCTAAGGTGGGCCCAACGAGGAGAAGAGATGGTCTCCTCTTCTCTCTACCCAGAGATGGAATCCCTAAGCCAAGGACTTCCTGAGCACATGTGGTGGGATTCAAATGATGTCATAACCGGTTGGTTTTGCCCAACGCGCATTGCATTTGTAATCCGCACCAAGCCTTACCTTTTCCTGCAGCGCCGGTGAGTATAGAGCAGGGGCGGGTGAGCGGGGCCAACCCATCACCGGTTCGAAGCGGGCTGAGTCCCACCCCTGCGCTTAGCCCCACAGAGAGAGCGAGAGCATTTTGCCTCCAGGAGGGAATTCCATTGTTGAGCTAGGGCAGGGGCTCTGCAAAGTTGGCTCTTTTAAGCCGGGTGGACTTCAACTCCCAGAATTCCCCAGCCAGCGTGGCTGGCTGGGGAATTCTGGGAGTTGAAGTCCACCCGGCTTAAAAGAGCCAACTTTGCAGACCCCCTGACCTAAGGGAGGTTGACCTAGGCCTACCGGTGTCCAAATGAAGGTGTTTATTTCGGACCGGGGGGCATCCGATCCCATTTTGGGATCAGAGCTGATGGTGGATTTTGGACGAGATTATCTACTTTTGAGGAGTTCGTCTCGCCTCTTTTGACAGATTTCCGGGTCGCCCTGCAGTGTTTGGCTAGCTGTTTTACTTAATATTCCTGTTGTGCCACTTTTCAAGGCTCCCCTCCGCCCCCCACTTCTTTTTTCTGGTGTGTAATTTTCAGTGAAGTTTTAAAAAAATACGAGCGTAACCCTTGTAAATGCCCCGAGTCCCTTCGGGGAGAGGGTGCGGTTTATAAATCAAAATAATATAATATAATAATATAAAAAGCTGCGCTCCCGACCAACAGGGAGAATGAAGAGACAGAAAAATCATCTGTGTTGGGGGGGTGTGGGGGAATGTTTTTTTTCCCTTTTTTAAATTCTTTCCGGGGGAGTGGGGGGGGAAATGCTCTGAATGCTACCAGTTTTCTTCTCGCGCGCTTCCGTACCGCAGGCGGTAAGAAGCCTTTTCTGAGTCTGAGTAGAACAGCAGGTGGGTGGGGGGAACATCTGTGCTGCACGATATCGTTTCGCTAGAAAGCGAGTGGGTGGGTGGGTGGGTGGGAGGAGAACGACTGTGGGGTCATTGGTGCAGACGTTTTGTGACCCAACTAGGTAACGTCGTCAGTGCTAGAAGGGAGCGGGGTTTGAAGAGTGGCGGAAAAGAGGGGGGGGAGGACTGGAGGTTCCTTGGTGCTCTCCGAGCTTGGCGGTTCTCTTGCAGACGTTTCGTGACCCAACTAGGTAACGTCGTCAGTGCTAGAAGGGAGTGGGGTTTGAAGAGTGGAGGAAACAAGTGGGGGGTGGGAGGAGAACGACTGTGGGGGTCCTTGGTGCTCTCTACGCCTGGGTGCTGTCTTGCAGACGTTTCATGGCCCCACGAGGTAACGTCATCAGTGCTAGAAGGGAGTGGTGATTGGGAGAAGGAGGAGGAGGGACTGTGGGGTCCTTGGGGCTCGCTAAGTTTGGTTGCATTCTTGTAGACGTTTCATGACCCAACTAGGTAACGCCATCAAGGCTACAAAAGAGATTGGCTCTCGTGGTAGTTCCTTGATAGGGTTAATGGAACTCGGTAGGTGGAACTACCAGCTCAAACAATAACCAGCCACTTACTCAAGAAACTACCAAAAAGAAAACAACACTCCCATCGACCGAGCAAGCCACTTCTATATACACAAGAGAGCAAACCCCGCTTCCTATTAGCACTGATGATGCTACCTAGTTGGGTCGTGAAATGCCGGAAAGAAAACTACCCAGCTCAGGGAGACCTCATCTGCTCCAGGTTTCAGCAAAGGCGTACGCCTCTGTGGTTTGAGATGTACCAACGTGGGAGGAGGGACTTCATGTACCAAGGTCTCCTCATTCACGTCCCACACCCAATTTTCCACTACCGCTTCAGGCGAACCGGCCCCAAACCGTAGCATTTTACCCCTGATTCCTGCCATATCCGTTGTCAACAACGGAGTCCGGGAACTTTGGGAAGCTGCAATCCCAGGATATTGGGAACCATCCGCGGTTAAGAAGGATCACTCGCGACGGCCAAGATATGCCAGGTTTAAGAGTTCTCGCTTGAAAAAACCTTAGCTAAACTTCTGGAAATCGGGATTTTCCTATAAAGAGAGAAAGAGCTGCGAGCCCAGCGAGAAGAGGAAAATCATCATCGCCGCCACCACCAAAACTCTTTCGGCGAAGTTTAGGGTGCTGCAAATTTGGGGTGTGTGTGTTTCAATGGCGAAAAGAGTCAGGTTCTACATTTAGGCAACAAAAATGAAATGCACAGGGACAGGATAGGTGGTACCTTGCTCAATAGTAGCAACTGTTCTTGCTACTTGGAGTCATAGTGGACGACCATTGAAATAGGAGCCAGCCGTGGGCAGCAGCTGCCAAAAAAGCCAACACAGTTCTAGGCTGCATAAACAGAGGGAGAGAATGAAGATCCCGTGAAGGGTTAATACCACTTTTGTAATCCCTTGGGAAGGCCACACTTGGAATATCTGCGTCCAGTTTTGGTCACCACGATGTAGAAAAGATGTGGAGACTCTGGAAAGAGTGCAGAGAAGAGCAAGAAAGAGGATGAGGATAAAACAGATGAAGAATGGTTGCAGGAACTGGGTAGGTCTAGTTTAATGAAAAGAAGGAGTCAAACTATTCTCCAAGGCACCTGGGGGCAGGACAAGAAGCAACGGGTGGAAACTAATCAAGGAGAGAAGCAACTTAGAACTAAGGAGAAATTTCCTGACAGTCAGAACAATTAACCTCTGGAACAGCTTGCCTCCAGAAGTTGTGAATGCCCCAACCCTGGAAGTCTTCAAGAAGATGTTGGATAGCCATTTGTCTGAAATGGTATAGGGCTTCCTGCCTAGGCAGGGAGTTGGACTAGATGACCTCCAAGGTTCCTTCCAACTCTGCTATTGTATTGTATTGCTCACGATGCATAATGAGCAGGGAAGGATGAGAAAAGATGGAAGTCATCCAGGATACTTCGGGTTAAAACTGCAGGAAGGTTGCATGGCCCACAAGGAGAAATTTCCTGACAGTTAATCGGTAGAACCACTTGCTTCTAGAAGTTGTGGCTACTGCATCCCTGGAGGATTTTAAGATGAAATTGGACGCTCACTTGTCTGACATGGGCTAGGCGTTTCCAGCTTGAGCAGAGGGGCGGGGTAGAGGGTTGGACTAGAAGACCTCCAAGGTCCCTTTCCCACTCTTGTTCTGTTAAAATTCACGCCCTGTCCCGCTTCCAAGTTGAGAGACGAGAGTGAAACGGACGGGAACGCAAAGCGGAGTTGCGATTCCATTAAAGAGGCAGGTCGGGCCAGTGTGCGAAAGCGCGATGAATTCGAAAGGCAAAACAGTTTAAGGTTGAAGGATTTCGACATCCAGGGAATTGCGCTGGAAAACTGGCCAGTCGACCGAAAGACCTAAGGAGATAGGTCCAGCACCCCTGTACTAGGCCAGGGGTCTGCAAAGTCGGCTCTTTTAGGACTGGTGGACTTCAACTCCCACAGTTTCCCAGCCAGCTATGCTGGCTGGGGAACTCTGGGAGTTGAAGTCCACCAGTCTTAAAAGAGCTGACTTTGCAAACCCCTGTGCTAGGCCCTAAGAGGGATCTTTGTAGATGATCTCCCCCCCCCCCAACCCCCAAAAATGGAGCACCTTCTCCATCACAGTTGGGATCCTCAAAACTCTCCAAATATGGTTGTTTATTTTCATTTATTTTTAAAAAAAAAAGAGAGATCCAATCTAGAACTAAGGAGAAATTTCCTGACACGGAGAACAAATCGTAACATTCGTAAATGGACGTTAGGTTTTTAGTGGGAATTTTAGCACAGGCCCTTAATTTAATTCTTTGTATTCATATTTATTGTATTGTATACTATTTATTGGTTTTAATTTCCTGTGCACCGCCCTGGGTCCGTTTCGATGGAGGAGGCGCGGTATATAAATCAAATAAAATGAAAAAAATGAAATGAAATCAATCAATGGATTCTGGATGATTTCCAGAGGTTGTGGAGGTTTTTAAGAAGAGACTGGACAGGCCTGTGCCCAGAATGGTATTGGGTATCCTGCTTCAACAGGGGGTTGGACTAGAAGACCTCCAAGGTCCCTTCCAGCTCTCTGCTTCTGTTATATTTTATTTATTACATTCCTATGCTGCTGAGCTCCTTACAATCACCCCCCCCCCAATGCTTATTATAAATTCATATTCTCCAAGGCACCTGAGGGCAGGACAAGAAGCAACGGATGGAAACTAATCAAGGAGGGAAGCAACCTGGACCCAAGGCGGAATTTGCTGACAGTTAGAAGAATTAATCAGTGGAACGACTTGCCACCAGACGTTGTGGATGCTCCAACATTGGAAGATTTTAATAAGAAATTGGATAACCGTTTGTCTATAATGGTATGCGATTTCCTGCCTAAGCAGAGGGTTGGACTAGAAGACCTCCGAGGTCCCTTCCAGCTCTCTTTTTCTGTTATTATATTTTATTCATTACATTCTTATGCCGCTGATCTCTCCTAAAAGATGGTGCTGGCATATTACAAATTATATGGGTAGGTCTAGTTTAATGGAAAGAAGGACCAGGGGAGACAGGATAGCAGTCTTCCGATATCTCAGGGGCTGCCCCAAAGAAGAGGGAGTCAAGCTATTCTCCAAAGCACCTCAGGGCAGAACAAGAAGCAATGGGTGGAAACTAATCAAGGAGAGAAGCAACCTAGAACTAAGGAGAAACTTCCTGACAGTGAGAACAATTCATCAATGGAACAACTTGCCACCAGAAGTTATGAATACTCCAACACTGGATGTTTTTAAGAAGATGTTGGATAGCCATTTGTCTGAAGTGGTGTAGGGCTTCCTGCCTAAGCAGGGGGTTGGACTAGAAGTCCTTCACGGTCCCTTCCAACTCTGTTATTCTATAGTCTATGTATCTATCAAATATATCAATCATCCACGCTGCTTATTATAAATTTACATGTATGGCAATTTCCAGATATGGGGACTTTTAACTGCCGGAATTCCCTATTATTCTAGGTTTTATAATATCACTCAGGAACCTCCGGTCTGAATTCCAAAGAGCAAGTTAAGTTCCACCCTTTGAATTACTTATGGTGAAAAGGTTTGGAAAAGGATTCAAAACTTTTTTTTCTCGTCCACCAAAAACTCTGCTTAAATATTCTTTAAAACAAAAGCAAACCTGTCAAATAACGAAACTCCCAGAGGTTTCCCCAGGGAACGAAAAAGAAAGAAAAAGCGATTTTTCAAAAAAAAATAAAATGTTATTGGTGTGCCATTTTTTTTCTTTTGAAAGAAAATCCCTGATAGGAAGAAATCTCGTTTTGGTTTTTAAAAAGCATTTACTCCCTCGAGGGGGAAAAATAAAAATAAAAGAGATTTACAAAAAAAAAACAAAAAAAAAAGCCCAGTCTGCATAAACTCTTCAGGACATAATTATTTTGATTTGTTTTCCTTTTTTCGACAATATTAATCCAAATATCACACGGTTTAATTCCCCAATAAAACATTGGAAAAAAAAAAGTGCCTACAATCTTCTTTATAGCTAACACTTTTTTTTGCTACATATAAAATCTCAAAGCTAATTAATAGCAATCTTATGGTACCAACCCTTCTAGAACAGTTAAGATTATATACACATTTGAGAGGGTGTGGGGTGGGGTGGGGTGGGGGTTGCGATAGGGGATATTAACAAACAGAATATTACAAAGTATTAAAGAAGGCAACTTTTCGTTCTTCCGGATGGGATCGGCTTCACTTGAAGTTGGCGTAATCTGAAAAGGCATCTATATATTCCTGGACTACCTTGTAGCAGAATTCGTACTGTTCCTGCGGATTAGACAGAAGAGAAAGAAGGGGAGGTGAGCGAGCAAAGTCTTTCGAGGGAGGATTTACGGTCACAGACCTTATCTGGCTTGGAGAGCTGCCAGGCCGAGATCTGTAGAACTTGGGAGTCTCAGAGAGTCACGAAACAATGAAGCGAACTCATGGTCTCCTGCAAACTCCACTCCCCTTCCGCTCCTCTTTTATTTCCTCTGGGAGGGGCCGTTCATCGTCCACCCACTGTGGCCTTCCTCCCTGTTCTTTAGCTGTTCCCTTCATTGGGCAGCTCTGGGAACAGGCTCCAGCTGTTCTTCTGCCTCACTGATCTCCGACTCCGAAGGAAGCTAATAACTGTCCGAGGGCCCTGGCCCCCTCTCTGCCTCCGACACAGAGCCCTCCTCCGAGCCTTCCCCAGACTCCAGGACTGGCCCAGGTTCCTCCCCAACCCTCCTCACTGTCTGAATCTGCCGCCAGCTCTGCAGGCAGGCCACAACCCCATGGTTATCTTTTGAGAGCAGAATGCAAGGAGATTTCATTTTAATGTATGCTGATTAGTCTACATTTAAAGTGACAATAAAGTTCTATTCCTATTCCATTCCATTTTTTATTCCTAATTCAATTCAATTCTATTCTATCTATTCTATTCTATTCATTCTTTATTCTATTCTGTATTACTTCATTCCATTCCATTCATATTATATTATGTAATACGTAATATAATGTAATACTGGTATTACATTATATTACATATTACAATATATGTTCTATTCTAATTCTAATTCAATCCTATTCTATCTATTCTATTCTATTCTATTCATTCTTTATTCTATTCTGTATTTATTCCATTCATATTATATTACGTAACACGTAATATAATGTAATACTGGTATTACATTATATTACATATTACATGTTCTATTCTAATTCTAATTCTATTCTATTCTATTCATTCTTTATTCTATTCTGTATTACTTCATTCCATTCCATTCATATTATATTATGTAATACGTAATATAATGTAATACTGGTATTACATTATATTACATATTACAATATATGTTCTATTCTAATTCTAATTCAATCCTATTCTATCTATTCTATTCTATTCTATTCATTCTTTATTCTATTCTGTATTTATTCCATTCATATTATATTACGTAACACGTAATATAATGTAATACTGGTATTACATTATATTACATATTACATGTTCTATTCTAATTCTAATTCTATTCTATTCTATTCATTCTTTATTCTATTCTGTATTACTTCATTCCATTCCATTCATATTATATTATGTAATACGTAATATAATGTAATACTGGTATTACATTATATTACATATTACATGTTCTATTCTAATTCTAATTCTAATTCTATTCTATCTATTCTATTCTATTCATTCTTTATTCTATTCTGTATTACTTTATTCCATTCCGTTCATATTATATTACGTAATACGTAATATAATGCAATACTGGTATTACATTATATTACATATTACATGTTCTATTCTAATTCTAATTCTAATTCTATTCTATCTATTCTATTCTATTCATTCTTTATTCTATTCTGTATTACTTTATTCCATTCCATTCATATTATATTACGTAATACGTAATATAATGTAATACTGGTATTACATTATATTACATATTACAATATATGTTCTATTCTAATTCTATTCTGTTCTATATTTTCTACTCCATTCTCCTTCTATTCAATTCTATTCTGCATTCTATTCTGTTCTGCATCCTATCTGATCCTATACTATGCTGTCCTCTTCTATTTCTATTTTTAATATTCCGTTCCATTCTATTATTTGTGTTCTGTCGTCTTCTCTTCTCTATATTCTACATTCTATATTCTACTCTGAAAGCATCTTTCTAATTTCAGGGATCCAAACCAGGCAATTATTTATGGAAACATTTGCAGGTTTTCCTCGACTTATGATGGTTCGTTTTGCGACCGTTCAAAGTTACGACGGTGCGGATGACCGGGTCTGGGCACTTACTATGGCACCCTCCTCAGAATCAGGGGTTCGTGGCAACGGGCGGGTGTTAAAAATCAGAACGATTTCATTATCCTACAGCCACCCAGTTTGCCTTTTGTAACTTTCCCAGCTGGCTTCTGGGGGAAGAGGGATCCATTTAAGGACCCGGTGATTTGCTTAACGACTGTGGCAAAAGGGCTGTAAAATCGGGTGTGATTTAATGATGCCTCATTTAACGACCACATCGCTCGGCGGTGGTTGTAAGCCGAGGACTTTCTACAACTCAAAGGAAAAAAAATGTATGAAGGCACGCAGTCAATGGGGGAAGGTGGATCCATTTAATGACCCAGTGATTTGCTTAACGACTGTCGGGGGAAAAAGGCTATAAAATCGGGTTTGGTCACAGGGTGCAGAACACGGGGTGATTCACTTAACGGCCTCATTGCCCAGAATTAGTCATAAGTCAAGGACTGGCTATATCTCAAAGGAAGAAGTGATCACAAAGGACCAGTTAAGCTCACGCAGGAGAGAATTTTGTGGTCCATTAGAGGCAGTCCTCGACTTACGACCACAATCGAGCCACCCCCCCAAATTTCCATCGCTAAGTGAAACGGTTACAGAGCGAGTTTTAGCCCCATTTTCGGACCTTTCTCACCACCGTTGTTAAGCGAATCGCTGCAGGTGTGAAAGTTACTGACAAGGTTGTTAAGGGAATCCAGCTTCCCCAACGTGACCCTGGGACACTACAACAGTCATAAGTCCATGCCAGTTGCTAAGCCTCCGAATTTCGATCGCACGCTAAGCATCTAAATTGTGAGCATTGTGACCAGGGAGAGGCAGCGACGGGTGTTAAGTCTGAAAAAATAATCATCGGTCCCTTTCCCCCCCCCCCACCCCTGGTGTTGTTATAACGTCGCACACGGTCGCTAAACGAGCTGTTGTAAGTGGAGGACAACCTCAACTAAGCTTCGGGGGAGGGAGGGGGGATCCCGTCGCCATGGTGGCCGAGGCTTACCAGTGTTTGCACCATGTGCGGCCTCTGTAACCTCAAACTCTTCACCGTCTGGAAGACGTCCAGAATTCCTTCCGCCTTGACCCGCTCCAGGACGGTGCCCAACGCGCAGAAAGTCCCCGTCCGGCCAGCGCCGGCACTGTGAAGGAGACAGAAGAGGAGACGAATGGGGCCCGAACCTATGCCACGCGTGCCACCACGGAGCCATTTGTTAGGGCATGCAAGGCATTGCCCTGGCAGCCCCAGCGCATGCCAGCTGACTTCAGCCTTCATTTTCGGCTGTTTTTCGCCCTCCAGAGCTTCAGAGAAGCCTCCGGAAGCCTCTAGTCGAGGGGTCGGGAACCTTTTTGGCTGAGAGAGCCAGGAACGGCCCATATTTAAAAATGTCATTCCGTGGGAGCCACGAAATAGGTTTAAAACTAAATACAAGTAAACGTTTGCCTTTTATGTAAGACCAACCCTTTTAAAGTACAATAAGGTCTCTTAATTCTCTTTCTTTCTTTCTTTCTTTCTTTCTTTCTTTCTTTCTTTCTTTCTTTCTTTCTCTCTTTTTCTGTGTGTCTCTCTCTCCTCCCTTTCTCTGTCTGTCTGTCTGTCTGTCTGTCTCTCTCTCACTCACTCAATACAATACAATACAATGCAATACAATAGCAGAGTTGGAAGGGACCTTGGAGGTCTTCCAGTCCAACCCCCTGCCTAGGCAGGAGCCCTATGCCATTTCAGACAAATGGCTCTCCAACATCTTCTTAAAGACTTCCAGTGTTGGGGCCTTCACAACTTTTGGAGGCAAGTTGTTCCACTGGTTAATTGTTCTCACTGTCGGGAAATTTCTCCTCAGTTCTAAGTTGCTTCTCTCCTTTGATTAGTTTCCACCCATTGCTTCTTGTCCTGCCCCCAGGTGCCTTGGAGAATAGCTTGACTCCCTCTTCTTTGGGGCAACCGGAGAGGGGTTAATCACTCACTGTGTGTGTATGTGTGTTTGTGTCTGTCTGTCTCTCACTCACTTAATCACTCACTCTCTGTCTGTCTCTCTCTGTGTCTGTCAGTCTCTCTCTGATTCCCTCCCTCCCTCCCTCTCTCTCTCTCTGTGCCTGTCTCGTCTTCCAGCCACAGCCCCACTCCGTGGAAAACATAGCCGCGCGCACGCCGAACAATTACAGCCCGGAGCAGGACCACAGCCCCTCTCCCAACTGGTCCTTCCTTGCTCGGAGGGCTTCGGAGGGAAGCTTCTGCAGAAGCCCAACTTCCCGTCATTATGAAGTCTCCGAGGCTGTAATTGTATGGGCTGTGCGTGCGCACCTATGTTTTCCATGGCGTGGAGCACCGGCTGTGGAAAACATAGGCGCATGCGCACAGCCCATACAATTATAGCTTCGGAGACTCGTAACGGCGGGAAGTTGCTCTCGCTCGCCTGGGCTGCTGCAGAACCTTCCCTCCGAGCAAGGAAGGACCAGTTGGGAGAAGGGCTGTGGTCCTGCTCCAGGCTGTAATTGTGCGGTGCGCGTGTGCGGCTATGTTATTTATCTAGATTTGTCTGCGAGCCAGATGCAGCCATCAAAAGAGCCATATCTGGCTCGCGAGCCATAGGTTCCCGCCCCCTGCTCTGGAGGGTGAAAAACCGCGGAACTCCGTTCTCAAACCTCCCGGTTGCCCGTAGGGCCATTTTGCCCCCTTGAGTTATTTGTAAAAAATAGTAAAGGCAAGATACAAATAATATTTTCATATTATATGAAATATATTCTAATATATTTAATATTCTAATATTCTCATATTATAATAATATATTCATATTATAATCATATTTTTGAGGCCAATGGAATCGGTCCGTGGTGCTCTTCAACAACCTCAGGGATGCAAGTCGCTCATCGCAAACGGGCGTGCCAGTGGTGAAAGTCAAAAATTTTTTTTACTACCGGTTCTGTGGGCGCGGCTTGGTGGGCATGGCAGTGGGAGGATCCTGCGAAATCCCCATTCCCTCCCGATCAGCTGGGGCTCGGGAGGCAGAGAATAGATGGGGGCGCGGCCAGCCAGAGATGGCATTTGCAGGTTCTCCCAACTACTCAAAAATTCTGCTACCGGTTCTCCAGAACTGGTCAGAAGCGGCTGAATACTCCCTCTGGATTGGCCCTGCGGAGACCCAGGGCGTGGCTTGGTGGGAGAGCAGGGGAAGGATCCTGCAAAATCCCCATTTCCTCCCAATCAGCTGGGACTCGGGAGGCAGAGAATAGATGGGGGCGCGGGCAGCCAGAGGTGGTATTTGCCGGTTTTCCTAACTACTCAAAACTTCCGCTACCGGTTCTCCAGAACCTGTCAGGACCTGCCGAATTTCACCCCCGGGGCGTGCCCTCCGAAACCCCCCCTTGCCCCCCCCCCTGCTTACCTGCAATGCACCGTGATGGGGTGATTGCCCGACTGCTGCTGCTGCTTCTGCACCGCTGCTATGATATTGATCATGCCTTTCCCGTCGGTGGGGATCCCCACTTCCGGCCACCCGTGGAAGTGGAACTGTCGGATTTGCCGGCTTTTGTTTTCCTGTGGGGGGAAAAAAGAGGAAGGAGGGACACTGAAGCAAGCTGAATCCCCACGGGACACAGAGTAATAAGAGTTGGATTGTCTCTCTGGGGAAGCCAGCGGGAAAGGTTGCAAATGGCGATCACAAGGTCACTCTGCAACCAGTCTTAAGTGTGAGCTGATTGCCGAGCAACCAGATTGTGATCTCGTGAGTCTGGGAATGCTGGGATGCCAAAAACTCAGAGCTGTACTCAGTTGTAAGCACTATTTACTCATAACTTTGGTCATAACTTTGGTCATTTAACGTATAACTCTGATCGTCAGTTGAGGACTAGCTGTACAGCGTATCATCAGCTCTGGAGCCTTTCCCAGAGACCGGGAACCTGTCATGGCCCGTGGGTCCCTGCAGGCCTAGGCCAGATTTCTCAACACATACCCTGTTGTTGGTGACCAGCAGATCCCGCACTGTGTAGCTCTCACACTCTTCCTCCTTCTTCAGTTCTATGGTGATGTCTCCGTAAGATACAGAGCCGTCCGAAGGCCAGTACTGACCACACTTCTCCTAGCCAGCCAGGAAACAGGAAAGACAGGACCATTGAGAAAGCTCACCGAGAATGTCAGAATATTCATGAACTGGCAGAGACATGGTAACAGGTCAGCCAATGAGGCTTATTTGGAAACGGAAACTTAAATAAGAAGTCTGGGCATGGCTTAGCTGTATTAAGCTCTGAAGTCTGAAACCAATCTCTCCTCTGACTGTGTTTTGTCTGTAGCTACTACCATGTATTAGCTACGTGGTAGTAGCTATTGGTATTGTACATTTACTCATGTGCTATTATGTACCATATTTTTCAGAGTATAAGACGCACCGGATGAAAATCTGGGTGCGTCTTATACACTGAATACAGCAATTTTTGCTTCCCGAAACCCCACCCCCCTCACCAAAATGGCTGTGCAATGCCTTTAGGAGTCTTGAAGAGTGCTTCTGGAGGGCAGAAATGAGTGGAAAACGGGCCGTTTCCCCCCTCAATTTTGCCCCCTATCCCCCAGGAGCACTCTATAAGCCTCCTAAAGGCTATGCATGTCCTTTTTTTGACCCAAAACGCACCTGTTTTTGCGAAAAATGGGCCGCTTTTTGCTCATTTTGAGGGGCACCCTATCCCCCAGGAGCACTCTACATGCCTCCTAAATGCTATTCATGCCCTTTTTTTGACAAAAAATGGGCCTGTTTTCGCAAAAAATCCAGGCCGTTTTTGGGAGGTCTACAGGTGTTTTTTTTAAATTTGCCTCTTCAAAATCTTGGTGCGTCTTATACTCCGAAAAATAGGGTACATGAAGATGTTGGTGAATTTTGCTGAATCAGTTATGCGTGTGTGCTTTCTGGATTTGTTGCTTTCTGCAACAAACTCTGACCGAGAGGAGGTCCTCTCATGCTGAGCCACGGCGGAGAAAGAGAAAGCAATCTCCATCTTCTCCTTTTGCAGGAACCTCGGAGGTATCTGGTTGGCCGTTGCAAGAAAAGGAAACGATGGAGTTGAGAGAGTTTTTGCCTGACCCAGGAAGCGCCTGGATCCCAAGACCACTTGTTCCTCTGGAGGTTCTTCTCCAAGGTGTCTCACCTGGCCCCTCTCTTCCAGCTCTGTCAACATCACGATGGAGCAGGACTTCCACTCCCAGATCATCCGCCAGAAGTCCTCAATGGTGTGCTGGAGGGGTCCTTGGCTGGCGATGTAGGAATCCTTTTGACGGTAACCCTGGGAACGTCGAAACGGGCGTCACAAAGATGGACAGGAATAGCAATAGCCCTTAGACTTACACCCCGCTTCACACTGAGAATGTATGTGCCGAATGTAACTCCACACTGGCAACAGGGAAAGGCATCTGGCCAGTAAATACTCAGCTCCATTCTGTTGCTCAGACTCCACCCCCACAAGGGATTATGGGGTCGTTAACGACAAACTGCAGAGTTTAAAACAAGGGGTGCGGTGGCCTAGAGGCGGAGCTTGCGCCTCACAATCAGGAGGCTGTGAGTTCGAGCCTAGGTAGAGGCAGCTATTTCTCTCTCTGGGCACAATGAGAATATATATCTGCCAAACAAAACTCCTCATTGGCAACAGGGAAAGGCATCTGGCCAGTAAATACTCAGCTCCATTCAGTTGTCCAGAATCCACCCCGCAAAGGGATAATGGGGTCTTTCAACGTCGAACTGCAGAGTTTAAACCAAGGGGTGTGGTGTCCTAGAGTCGGAGCTTGCGCCTCACAATCAGGAGGCTGTGAGTTCGAGCCTAGATAGAGGCAGCTATTTCTCTGTCTGAGCGCGATGAGAATGTATCTGCCGAATATAACTCCACACTGGCAACAGGGACAGGCATCTGGCCAGTAAATACTCAGCTCCATTCAGTCACCCAGACTCCACCCCCGCAAAGGATTATGTGGCCGTTAAAAGAAGATGGTGGAAGTATAAGACTCACGTCAATAAAAGAAGCATTGACGTAATCTGTGTTTTCCTCGCCTCTCTTCACTGGAATGATTACTCGGTTGAACTCATCTGCGGGGGGAGGGAAGAAGAGAAAAACATTTTAGAAATGTTTAATTAGAGGCATTTAAGGAAGGATTCTGGAGTGGCACGATGTGGCTCAGAAATGATGGGTTTCCATAGCAACCCCCCTCAAATCGGTGACGTCTCCCTGCAAGCCATTCAGACGAGCGCAGCGATGCCCACTTTGCAAAACTAAATGGCAGAAAACACAGGTTGGTCCTCAGCGTACGACCGTAGTGGAGCCCAAAATTCCTGGCGCTAAGCAAGACACTTCCCCTGTTTTACAGCCTTTCTTGCTGCGGTTTGTTCACCGAATCGCTGCCGTTAGGGATACGGTCGCTAAGCGAATCTGGCTTCCCTATCGACTTTGCTGGTCAAAAGGTCGCAAAAGGGGGGGGGCGTGTGATTCCCCCCCCCCAACCTGGACATTGCAAGCGTCATAAATATGAGTCCGTTGCCAAGTGTCTGAATTTTGATCGCATGGCCGGTGAGGATGCTTGCAACGGCCGTTAAGTGTGGAAACAAGTCGTACGTTTTTTTTCCAGTGCCTTAGTTACTTTGAACGGTCACTAAACGAATGACCGTAAGTCAAGAAGCCTCTGTACTTTTCAAAAAAAATAATCCCAAAACAACAGCTGATAAAATATTTAAATAACCGGTTGCTTCTCTGGGACATCAAACCACGATTCATGGTTTAAACCGATGAAGCTGTCAGGGTTCCAACTAGCATCCAAAATTAAATCCGAGTCCGAGGCAAAGGGTTCCAATTGACGAAGAGAGCCATGTTGGCACATCTGGGGAAAACCCGAATCCGGAAGCTTCCCAGTTTTCCCCACCCAGTTGAAAGTTCAAGATCTTTCCCCCCACACCCACCAGTCCATCCCACGGTCCAATCTCCCACTGCCACACTGGCAGCTTCCACCCATCCAGTTCCGGTCAGGTGCAGAGGTGCAGAGACAAAGGATGACCTTGGCTTTCTAGAAAGAACGTTGTTATGGCTGCCTGTCATCTAACTCCGTACAATTCTCCCCTCCCATTTTCCCACCCTAGAAAAGGCATAGTAGAGTAATTCCTTACATGGGATTATTTGGAGCACCCGGTTCTTCTTCATGTTCGCCGGCAAGTTGCCCGTTCGCATTTTGTCATTCTGGATTTTGATGGAGGTGAGTTTCTGCAGAGAGAGAGAGAGAGGGAGGAAGAGAAGCGGGGCGTAAGCATCGAAGGGCCAATGAGAGGTGGCCATTTAAAGGGGGGGGGGGCTCCACACAGCGCAGAACCAGGTGTAATTGCACCTTAGCTTCCCCCAGTTATTCAATCTCTCATCCCACTTTAGGCATGCTAGCTGGCTAGGTGACTTTGGGTCAATCACCAGGAGACGGTGAGTTCTAGTCCTGCCTTAGGTGCACTAGACAGCTGGGTGAATTTGGGTCAATCACCAGGAGAAAATGAGTTCTAGTCCTGCCTTAGGCATACTAGACGGCTGGTGACTTTGGGTCAATCACCAGGTGACGGTGAGTTCTAGTCCTGCCTTAGGCGCACTAAACAGCTGGGTGAGTTTGGGTCAATCACCAGGAGAAAATCAGTTGTAGTCCTGCCTTAGGCATACTAGACGGCTGGTGACTTTGGGTCAATCACCAGGTGACGGTGAGTTCTAGTCCTGCCTTAGGCGCACTAAACAGCTGGGTGAATTTGGGTCAATCACCAGGAGAAAATGAGTTCTAGTCCTGCCTTAGGCATACTAGACGGCTGGTGACTTTGGGTCAATCACCAGGAGAAAATGAGTTCTAGTCCTGCCTTAGGCGCACTAAACAGCTGGGTGAATTTGGGTCAATCACCAGGAGAAAATGAGTTCTAGTCCTGCCTTAGGCATACTAGACGGCTGGTGACTTTGGGTCAATCACCAGGTGACGGTGAGTTCTAGTCCTGCCTTAGGCGCACTAAACAGCTGGGTGAATTTGGGTCAATCACCAGGAGAAAATGAGTTCTAGTCCTGCCTTAGGCATACTAGACGGCTGGTGACTTTGGGTCAATCACCAGGTGACGGTGAGTTCTAGTCCTGCCTTAGGCGCACTAAACAGCTGGGTGAATTTGGGTCAATCACCAGGAGAAAATCAGTTCTAGTCCTGCCTTAGGCATACTAGACGGCTGGGTGACTTTGGGTCAATCACCAGGTGACGGTGAGTTCTAGTCCTGCCTTAGGCGCACTAAACAGCTGGGTGAATTTGGGTCAATCACCAGGAGAAAATCAGTTCTAGTCCTGCCTTAGGCATACTAGACGGCTGGGTGACTTTGGGTCAATCACCAGGAGAAAATGAGTTCTAGTCCTGCCTTAGGCATACTAGACGGCTGGGTGACTTTGGGTCAATCACCAGGTGACGGTGAGTTCTAGTCCTGCCTTAGGCGCACTAAACAGCTGGGTGAATTTGGGTCAATCACCAGGAGAAAATCAGTTCTAGTCCTGCCTTAGGCATACTAGACGGCTGGGTGACTTTGGGTCAATCACCAGGAGACGGTGAGTTCTAGTCCTGCCTTAGGCGCACTAAACAGCTGGGTGAATTTGGGTCAATCACCAGGAGAAAATCAGTTCTAGTCCTGCCTTAGGCATACTAGACGGCTGGTGACTTTGGGTCAATCACTAGGAGAAAAATGAGTTCTAGTCCTGCCTTAGGCGCACTAAACAGCTGGGTGAATTTGGGTCAATCACCAGGAGAAAATCAGTTCTAGTCCTGCCTTAGGCATACTAGACGGCTGGTGACTTTGGGTCAATCACCAGGTGACGGTGAGTTCTAGTCCTGCCTTAGGCGCACTAAACAGCTGGGTGAATTTGGGTCAATCACCAGGAGAAAATCAGTTCTAGTCCTGCCTTAGGCATACTAGACGGCTGGGTGACTTTGGGTCAATCACCAGGTGACGGTGAGTTCTAGTCCTGCCTTAGGCGCACTAAACAGCTGGGTGAATTTGGGTCAATCACCAGGAGAAAATCAGTTCTAGTCCTGCCTTAGGCATACTAGACGGCTGGGTGACTTTGGGTCAATCACCAGGAGAAAATGAGTTCTAGTCCTGCCTTAGGCATACTAGACGGCTGGGTGACTTTGGGTCAATCACCAGGTGACGGTGAGTTCTAGTCCTGCCTTAGGCGCACTAAACAGCTGGGTGAATTTGGGTCAATCACCAGGAGAAAATCAGTTCTAGTCCTGCCTTAGGCATACTAGACGGCTGGGTGACTTTGGGTCAATCACCAGGAGACGGTGAGTTCTAGTCCTGCCTTAGGCGCACTAAACAGCTGGGTGAATTTGGGTCAATCACCAGGAGAAAATCAGTTCTAGTCCTGCCTTAGGCATACTAGACGGCTGGTGACTTTGGGTCAATCACTAGGAGAAAAATGAGTTCTAGTCCTGCCTTAGGCGCACTAAACAGCTGGGTGAATTTGGGTCAATCACCAGGAGAAAATCAGTTCTAGTCCTGCCTTAGGCATACTAGACGGCTGGTGACTTTGGGTCAATCACCAGGTGACGGTGAGTTCTAGTCCTGCCTTAGGCGCACTAAACAGCTGGGTGAATTTGGGTCAATCACCAGGAGAAAATCAGTTCTAGTCCTGCCTTAGGCATACTAGACGGCTGGTGACTTTGGGCCAATCACCAGGAGACGGTGAGTTCTAGTCCTGCCTTAGGCGCACTAGACAGCTGGGTGAATTTGGGTCAATCACCAGGAGAAAATCAGTTCTAGTCCTGCCTTAGGCATACTAGACGGCTGGTGACTTTGGGCCAATCACCAGGAGACGGTGAGTTCTAGTCCTGCCTTAGGCGCACTAAACAGCTGGGTGAATTTGGGTCAATCACCAGGAGAAAATGAGTTCTAGTCCTGCCTTAGGCATTCTAGACGGCTGGGTGACTTTGTGCCAATCACCAGGAGACGGTGAGTTCTAGTCCTGCCTTAGGCATGCTAGACGGCTGGGTGACTTTGTGCCAATCACCAGGAAACGGTGAGTTCTAGTACCCCCTTAGACTGGGTCATCTTGCACCAATCACCGAGAGACCGCGCAGTCTCTCCCTCTCAGCGCAACCCACCTCACAAAGTTGTTGCTGTGAAGCAGTGGGGGAAAGAAGGCGGGTTTTACTGGTTTGAATTATGTTTTGTTTAAAATAGTAAAGGCAGGACACACACACACACACACACACACACACACACACACACACACAACCCCAGACCCATTCCAGCCACCTCTTTGCTCCCTAGTCTTCTACGATTTGCAAGGATGGCCTGGCATTTAATACCATCCATGTTAACAACTGCAAACAGGCCAAATCTACTATTTGTTCGTGGCGAAAGAGACGAGATCCTTTGGCCGAATCGATCGGTTCGGTCACCAGACCTTGATCTGGAGATCTTGGGCCTCCATGAGCGACGTCGGCTCCCACCGATCCCCCCGTGCTCCCTACCTTAAACTCTTCCTCCAGTCCGTTGCTGCTGCTGCCCGAAATTTTGTTGTAAATCTTCTGGAGGTGGACTTCGAGCGAGGTCACCTCCAGCTCGGTGTCTCCGTATAAGTAATGCTCCAGCAGCGCCTGGTAGATGAATACGTACTGCATCTAGGAGGAGAGAAAGTTGGGCTCTTGAGTTTTATTTGCTGGGTTTTATTTTATTCATTTGGCTTCTTTTGGCTCGGTGGTTTTCTTGCAGACGTCTCACGACCCAACTAGGTCATGGCATCAGTGCAGAAGGAGTGGGGTTTGTGGAGAGGAGGAGGAGGAGGAAAAGGATCCTAACTCAAGATCACCTCTATAATCCCAATATTCCTAATCCCACCCCCATAATCCCAATTCCAGGATTCCCGATATTCCTAATCCTGCCCCCATAATCCAAATCCCAGGATTCCCGATCCCAGGATTCCCAATCTCACCCCCATAATCCCAATTCCAGGATTCCCAATCTCAGGATTTCTAATCCCACCCCCATAATCCAAATCCCAGGATTCCCGATCCCAGGATTCCCAATCTCACCCCCATAATCCCAATTCCAGGATTCCCAATCTCAGGATTTCTAATCCCACCCCCATAATCCCAATTCCAGGATTCCCGATCCCAGGATTCCCAATCTCACGCCCATAATCCCAATTCCAGGATTCCCAATCTCAGGATTTCTAATCCCACCCCCATAATCCCAATCCCATGATGACTAATCTCAACCCATAATCCCAGGATTCCCAATCCCATACTGCCAATCCCAGGATACGCATCCCAAGATTCCCGCTCCCATAATCCCAATCCCATTAATCCCAATCCCATAATCCCATCCCCAGGATTATGAGTAGAGGAAGAACGAGTGGAGAATGATAGAATCTTGGGGGGATGGGGGGGGGGAATATGGATCCCATCCGAGACGGGTCTTACATCAGTCTGTACCATCTGGCAACGTTGGGCCCGGATTCGGCTCACAAACCCATAAACATCCACCTTCTTCTCGGCGTGCATCATGTCCAGCATGGCATCGATCACAATGAAGGTCCCCGTTCGCCCCACACCAGCACTAAAGGAGAGGGCGGTGAGGAGGGAGAAGGAAATATATATATATATAACACCCCCACAACATGAATAAACGTGACGATACCTCCTGCCTACCAGGCAACTGGAAACCAGCCCTAGTCAACAAACAAGCTCTACCCACCACCCAGGCCGTTACAACACAAAAGAACAACGGACACAGCCAGCACCAATCAGCCACACAGGATGATACGAAACAGCCGACCAGTCTACAAACATCAACTCCATCTACCGATCATGATGCAACTACACAGCCAAGCAACAAAGCCAGCACTCCACACACACCCCACACCAAGATTTATAGACAGGAACCAGAAGAGCATCACCCAGTGCGACCGGCCACCTGGCCTTCTGGTTTCTCCCGCTCATGCGCGTGGACAAGATCATCTTCCCGGTCCGGCTGCTCTTCTGGTTCCTGGTGTTCTCACACGGGGTGAAATCCAGTTGGCTGGCACACCGGAACCCGGGAGAGCAACGGGCGACAGCTCCCGTGCCTGGAGAGACGCCTCTGTGTGCCCCTTCCGGCACGCCTGACGTAAGTTTGCCATCACGGTTTTAGATCATAGCTCGCAGCGGGTGAACAGGATAGACCAGTGATGGCGAACCTTTTTTGGCTCGCGTGCCAAAAGTGGGGTGAGCGAGTGTGCGGGCTTGCCACACCCATAACGCACGACCCCAGCACACATGCCCACATGACCAGCACAAAAAACCGGCCCTACGGGCAAACCGGAAGTTCAAGAACGGACTTCCAGTTTGCTTATAGGATCGTTTTTCGCGCTCCGGAGACTTCAGGAAAACGTGAGGGCTCCTGAATGCTCCGGAGGGCTAAAACCAGCCCTATGAGGAACCCGGAAATTGGTTCCCGCACTTCCGGTTTGCCGCTAGGGCTGGTTTTTCGTGCTCCGGAGGCTTCGGGGAAGCTCCTGAAGCCTCCGGAGGTCGAAAAATGGCCTCAAAAGAAGGCCGAAGTCAGCTGGCCAGTGCCCGCATGTGGCCTGGCCAGCTCACAGGGCAAGCCTCGCCCGCCCGGGCAAATGGCTCCGCGTGCCACCTGTGGCACACGTGCCATAGGTTCGCCATCACGGGTGTTGAGGATATCTCCGTTAGGAGACCGAGAGATGTGCAACGGAATTGCAGCAAGAGATATGTTGCTAGATCTTCACACTATTAGTCACAGACACCGATGGTAAAAACAAGTAGGCCTTTACTTGCGGTGGAAAAAATAAAGTAAACTATTTCTTCACAAACAGTGATAGTCTTGAATCAAAATATAGTTTATAACTCAAACAGTTGGCTTACAGTTGCTCAATCCACAATTCTTCCTGCCTCTTCGCTTTTCGCTGATCTAACCCCGACATACAGAAGATCAGCATCTAACTGTGCTTCTGGCTCCCTCTTATGGCTGACTGAGGAAGCAGCAGCCAATCACATTCTACTGTATCAGTTAAAGTTACAGATACCAATTTCAATCACGGCTTATATATATATATTGCCAACCCAACACTAGGATCATATTCCCAACAACGGGTATAGACCATGGCGCTTGGCATGCTCGGAAATGGTCCTTGTCCTCTGCAAAGGAGCTGCACTGACCTGCAGTGGACCACAATGGCGCCCGCATATTGCGGATTGCAGGTCTTCACCTTCTTCAGGAACTTCAGCATCCCGATGGGCGTGAAAGGCACCCCAAAATCCGGCCAACTGGTGAAGTGGAACTGCGTCACCAGGCGCTGGGGCTTTTTATTCGTGACGTCGCCCACCTGGGTGAGAAGGGGGCAAAGATTAGCCCTGAGAACATCTGGAAGCCCCCCAAGGACCTCCGTGGCTTCGCGCAGGGATAGAAGATTGAAGGAGGGAAGGAAGGAAGGGAGGGAGGGAGGAAGGAAGAAAGGAAGGGGGAAGCTGGTGAGGAGAAGGAGAGGAGAAACACAGGATGGGGAAAGGGGCTTCTCTGCTTTATTTTTGTCAATGTTTGTTTTATTTTTTAAATAAACAAACCAATAAATCATATTTTGGCTTTGTTTATCAATAGCCCCATCTGCCCCTGGGTGGTACCTTTTTGTTTGGAAGGGGGGGGAGAGACAAAGGATCACTCTCTCTTTTTTCTCTTTCTCACTTTCTCTTCTTTTCTTTCCCCCTCTTTCTTATTTTCTCTCTGCTTTACTCTGTCTTTCTCTCCTTTTCTCCTCTCTCGTCTCTTTTTTCTTTCTCCTTTTCTCTGCTTCCTTCTTTCCTCTATCTCTTTTTGTGTCACTTTCCTTTGTTCTTCGTTTCTCCCTCCTTCCTTCCTTCTTCCTTTTCTTTTTCTTCCTTCCTATTTCCTTTTCTTTCTCTTTTTCCCTTCCTTTTTTTTCCCTCTTTCTTTCCTTTTTTCTTCTTTTCGTCCTTCCTTCCTTCGTCTCCCTCTCCATTTCTCCTCCTTTTTCTTTCCTTTTCTCCTCTTTTGTTCCTCCTTTTCTCTCCTTTCCTTTCTTTTTGTGTCTCCTTACTTCTTTATTTCTGCCTCCTTCCCTCCTTTTTCCTTTTCTTTCTTTTTCTTCCCTATTTTATTTTCCTTTCCCTTCCTTCCTTCCTTCCTTCCTTCCTTCCTTCCTTCCTTCCTTCCTTCCTTCCTTCCTTCCTCTCCCTCTCCATTTCTTCTTTTCCTTCTCTCTCCATTTGCTTTCTCCTTTTTTCATTCTCCCTTCCTTCCTCTATCTCCCTAGTTCAGGTCTGGCTAGGACTCTTTCTCTTTTTGTGTCTCCATTCTTCTTTCTTTGTTTCTGCCGCCTTCCTTTTTTCCTTTTCTTTCTTTTTCTTCCTTCCTATTTCCTTCTCTTTTTTCTTTCTCTCTTCCTTTTCTTCTCCCTCTTTCCTTCCTTTTTTCCTTTTCTTTCTTTTTCTTCCTTCCTATTTCCTTCTCTTTTTTCTTTCTCTCTTCCTTTTCTTCTCCCTCTTTCCTTCCTTTTTTCCTTTTCTTTCTTTTTCTTCCTTCCTATTTCCTTCTCTTTTTTCTTTCTCTCTTCCTTTTCTTCTCCCTCTTTCCTTCCTTTTTTTCCTTTTCTTTCTTTTTCTTCCTTCCTATTTCCTTCTCTTTTTTCTTTCTCTCTTCCTTTTCTTCTCCCTCTTTCCTTCCTTTTTTCCTTTTCTTTCTTTTTCTTCCTTCCTATTTCCTTCTCTTTTTTCTTTCTCTCTTCCTTTTCTTCTCCCTCTCTTTCCTTCCTTTTTTCCTTTTCTTTCTTTTTCTTCCTTCCTATTTCCTTCTCTTTTTTCTTTCTCTCTTCCTTTTCTTCTCCCTCTTTCCTTCCTTTTTTCCTTTTCTTTCTTTTTCTTCCTTCCTATTTCCTTCTCTTTTTTCTTTCTCTCTTCCTTTTCTTCTCCCTCTCTTTCCTTCCTTTTTTCCTTTTCTTTCTTTTTCTTCCTTCCTATTTCCTTCTCTTTTTTCTTTCTCTCTTCCTTTTCTTCTCCCTCTTTCCTTCCTTTTTTCCTTTTCTTTCTTTTTCTTCCTTCCTATTTCCTTCTCTTTTTTCTTTCTCTCTTCCTTTTCTTCTCCCTCTTTCCTTCCTTTTTTCCTTTTCTTTCTTTTTCTTCCTTCCTATTTCCTTCTCTTTTTTCTTTCTCTCTTCCTTTTCTTCTCCCTCTTTCCTTCCTTTTTTTCCTTTTCTTTCTTTTTCTTCCTTCCTATTTCCTTCTCTTTTTTCTTTCTCTCTTCCTTTTCTTCTCCCTCTTTCCTTCCTTTTTTCCTTTTCTTTCTTTTTCTTCCTTCCTATTTCCTTCTCTTTTTTCTTTCTCTCTTCCTTTTCTTCTCCCTCTCTTTCCTTCCTTTTTTCCTTTTCTTTCTTTTTCTTCCTTCCTATTTCCTTCTCTTTTTTCTTTCTCTCTTCCTTTTCTTCTCCCTCTTTCCTTCCTTTTTTCCTTTTCTTTCTTTTTCTTCCTTCCTATTTCCTTCTCTTTTTTCTTTCTCTCTTCCTTTTCTTCTCCCTCTCTTTCCTTCCTTTTTTCCTTTTCTTTCTTTTTCTTCCTTCCTATTTCCTTCTCTTTTTTCTTTCTCTCTTCCTTTTCTTCTCCCTCTTTCCTTCCTTTTTTCCTTTTCTTTCTTTTTCTTCCTTCCTATTTCCTTCTCTTTTTTCTTTCTCTCTTCCTTTTCTTCTCCCTCTTTCCTTCCTTTTTTCCTTTTCTTTCTTTTTCTTCCTTCCTATTTCCTTCTCTTTTTTCTTTCTCTCTTCCTTTTCTTCTCCCTCTTTCCTTCCTTTTTTCCTTTTCTTTCTTTTTCTTCCTTCCTATTTCCTTCTCTTTTTTCTTTCTCTCTTCCTTTTCTTCTCCCTCTTTCCTTCCTTTTTTCCTTTTCTTTCTTTTTCTTCCTTCCTATTTCCTTCTCTTTTTTCTTTCTCTCTTCCTTTTCTTCTCCCTCTCTTTCCTTCCTTTTTTCCTTTTCTTTCTTTTTCTTCCTTCCTATTTCCTTCTCTTTTTTCTTTCTCTCTTCCTTTTCTTCTCCCTCTTTCCTTCCTTTTTTCCTTTTCTTTCTTTTTCTTCCTTCCTATTTCCTTCTCTTTTTTCTTTCTCTCTTCCTTTTCTTCTCCCTCTTTCCTTCCTTTTTTCCTTTTCTTTCTTTTTCTTCCTTCCTATTTCCTTCTCTTTTTTCTTTCTCTCTTCCTTTTCTTCTCCCTCTTTCCTTCCTTTTTTCCTTTTCTTTCTTTTTCTTCCTTCCTATTTCCTTCTCTTTTTTCTTTCTCTCTTCCTTTTCTTCTCCCTCTTTCCTTCCTTTTTTCCTTTTCTTTCTTTTTCTTCCTTCCTATTTCCTTCTCTTTTTTCTTTCTCTCTTCCTTTTCTTCTCCCTCTTTCCTTCCTTTTTTCCTTTTCTTTCTTTTTCTTCCTTCCTATTTCCTTCTCTTTTTTCTTTCTCTCTTCCTTTTCTTCTCCCTCTTTCCTTCCTTTTTTCCTTTTCTTTCTTTTTCTTCCTTCCTATTTCCTTCTCTTTTTTCTTTCTCTCTTCCTTTTCTTCTCCCTCTTTCCTTCCTTTTTTCCTTTTCTTTCTTTTTCTTCCTTCCTATTTCCTTCTCTTTTTTCTTTCTCTCTTCCTTTTCTTCTCCCTTTCTTTCCTTCCTTTTTTCCTTTCCTTTCTTTTTCCGTCTCTCTCTCCCTCCCTCCTTCCTTCCTTTTCTTTCTCCCTTTCTCTCTCTCTCCATTTCTCCTCCTTTATCTCTCTCTCTCTCTCTCTCTCTCCATTTTCTCTCTCCTTTTCTCATTCTCTCTTCCTTCCTTCCTCTATCTCCCTAGTCCTGGTCTGGCTAGGACTGCAAGCATTATATATGAATTTTCACAGCACTTTATGCATCCACAAATAAACCAGCAATCAAACAAGGCCGTAGGGTCAATAGCCCTATTCCAGGGGTCTGCAAAGTCGGCTCTTTTAAGACTGGTGGACTTCAACTCCCAGAGTTCCCCAGCCAGCTATGCTGGCTGGGGGAACTCTGGGAGTTGAAGTCCACCAGTCTTAAAAGAGCCGACTTTGCAGACCCCTGCCCTATTCCAAGGCCAGGCAGCCCAAACACCGGGGAGGCCTACCTGTTGAATGCAGAACTTCCGCACGGTGTAGTCTACGAGGATGGTCATATCTTCCACGGAGACCCGGATATTCCCGTACGTCCAGCAGCCCTGATCTGGCCAATACTGGGCACATTTACACTGAAGAGAGAGCACACAATAGACCAAGATTCAGGGCAGGAGAGGAGACCATCTAACCACCATCTCCTCAGGGTCAGAGGTGAACTTCACTTGTAGGTTTTTTATAGGGATTTTTATAGGGATAATTTTAAATTTTAGAGTTTTACTAATTTTAGCACAGGGAATATTTAATTAGTTTTTTAATAATTTTGGATTTTTGTATTTTGTCTGATTTTAATGATGCCTGTGCGCCGCCCTGGGTCCTTTTTTAGGAGAAGGGCGGGGTATAAATTTAATAAAATAAAATAAAATAGGTTTAAAAGCTTTTCCAAAATTGGGCCGGGCAGCCTCACTGTGGACGTGACCCGATGGGTTAACTGCCCGAGTCTCTCTGGGGAGTGGAATGGCAGAAGAAAAGAGACCACTCGGTGATCCAACAAGGCAAGCTGGTTGAGGATGGACCTGCAACCCTTGCAAACCCCAATATGGCGGGCCTAAGGCAGGAGTAGAACTCCCTGTCTCCTGGTGATTGGCTCGAAGTCATCCAGCCAGCATTCATGCCTAAGGCGGGACTAGAACTCCCCGTCTCCTGGTGATTGGCTCGAAGTCATCCAGCCAGCATTCATGCCTAAGGCGGGACTAGAACTCCCCGTCTCCTGGTGATTGGCCCAAAGTCATCCAGCCAGCATTCATGCCTAAGGTGGGACTAGAACTCCCCGTCTCCTGGTGATTGGCTCAAAGTCATCCAGCCAGCATTCATGCCTAAGGTGGGACTAGAACTCCCCGTCTCCTGGTGATTGGCTCAAAGTCATCCAGCCAGCTTTCATGCCTAAGGTGGGACTAGAACTCCCCGTCTCCTGGTGATTGGCTCAAAGTCATCCAGCCAGCTTTCATGCCTAAGGTGGGACTAGAACTCCCCGTCTCCTGGTGATTGGCTCAAAGTCATCCAGCCAGCATTCATGCCTAAGGTGGGACTAGAACTCCCCGTCTCCTGGTGATTGGCTCAAAGTCATCCAGCCAGCTTTCATGCCTAAGGCGGGACTAGAACTCCCCGTCTCCTGGTGATTGGCTCAAAGTCATCCAGCTGGCTTTCATGCCTAAGGCAGGACTAGAACTCCCCGTCTCCTGGTGATTGGCTCAAAGTCATCCAGCCAGCTTTCATGCCTAAGGCGGGACTAGAACTCCCCGTCTCCTGGTGATTGGCTCAAAGTCATCCAGCCAGCATTCATGCCTAAGGCGGGACTAGAACTCCCCGTCTCCTGGTGATTGGCCCACAGTCATCCAGCCAGCGTTCATGCCTAAGGCGGGACTAGAACTCCCCGTCTCCTGGTGATTGGCTCAAAGTCATCCAGCCAGCTTTCATGCCTAAGGCGGGACTAGAACTCCCCGTCTCCTGGTGATTGGCTCAAAGTCATCCAGCCAGCATTCATGCCTAAGGTGGGACTAGAACTTCCCGTCTCCAGGCGGAGACTGGTGCCTTACCTCTTTCCTCTCCTTCAGATTGGTCACCATGACAATCGTGGCGGTGTTTTGCTCCCAAATCATCCTCCAGAAGTCGTTCACCGTTTCTTCTTTGGGCCCTGCCGAGACGCCAGAGGTGAGAAGCCCCCTCAGAGAGGAACAAGATGAGCTGCTTCTTCTATCCTTCCCCTGCCATGCCCGCCAAGCCACGCCCAGAGAACTGATAGTAAAAAATGTTCGAATCCCACCGTGCCCCCCCCCCCCCGCGATTTCCGCTCCCAGTTGGGGCGAACCGGTTCTGATCCGGCTGAATGCCAGAAAGGGTTATTTCTTGCAGTGTAGAAATTTGAAAGGAAATACATCTTACCTTGTGCAGCAATGAACCTGTTCTTCTCCTGATACCCCTGCAAGAACAGAAGTGAGACAGGAATGGGGGGGAAAAAAGTTTTATTTCTGGTGTTGGTCCAAGACGAATTTTTCTTTTTATTCCCACGGGGTTAATTAATACAATACAATAGCAGAGTTGGAAGGGACTTTGGAGGTCTTCTAGTCCAACCCCCTGCCTAGGCAGGAAGCCCTATACCGTTTCAGACAAAGGGCTATCCAACATCTTCTTAAAGACTTCCAGTGTTGGGACATTCACAACTTCTGGAGGCAACTTCTGTTCCACTGATTAATTGTTCTCACTGTCAGGAAATTTGTCCTCAGTTCTAAGTTGCTTCTCTCCTTGATTAGTTTCCACCCATTGCTTCTTGTCCTGCCCTCAGGTGCTTTGGAGAATAGTTTGACTCTCTTTTCTTTGTGGCAACCCCTGAGATATCGGAAGGCTGCTATCATGTCTCCCCTGGTCCTTCTTCTCATTAAACTAGACCTACCCAGTTCCTGCAACTGTTCTTCATCTGTTTTAGCCTCCAGTCCCCTCATCCTCTTTCTTGCTCTTCTCTGCACTTTCTAGAGTCTCCACATCTTTTCTACATCGTGGTGACCAAAACTGGATGCCGTACTCCAGTTCTTTACCTTGCAAATATTGTCACAAATCTTACAGCCCGGGAAAATAAGATTTATCTGTGGATGACCTCACTCTACTTTTCTTCCTTCCTAAAACACTCAAATCTCTCAGAATGCAGGCAGTCCTCAACTTACAACCACAACCAAGCCCAAAATTTCCGTTGCTAAGTGACACATCGGTTGAGTGAGTTTTGCAACCCCCGTTTTATGACCTTTCGGGCCACCGTTGTTAAAGGGAATCCCTGCAGCTGTTAAGTTAGTAACCTGGTTGTTAAGTGAATCTCGCTGCCCCGTTGATTAGTCAAAAGGTCGCAAAACGGGATCGCGTGACATCCCCCCCCCCGGGGGACATTGCAACCATCATAACTACGGGTCAGTTGCCAAGTCTTTGAAATTCAATTATGTGACCATGGGGACACTTGAACGGTCGTAAGTGTGGGAAACGGGTTGCAAGTCGTTTTGTTTTCAGTGGCGTCATGACTTGGTCATTAAACGGTCATTAAGTGAACCGTTGTTACTTGGTCATTAAACCGTCATTAAGTGAACCGTTGTAAGTCAAAGACCACCTGAACCTTGGGAATGTTGTTCCTAGCCTTTAGCGTATACTTACATTAATGAACGAGGCGTTGATATAATCGGAGTCTGGAACTCCTTCAATGGGAGTCAGGTGGACTCTGGAATGGTCATCTAGAAGAGAGAAGACGACCATGAGCGGCAAAAACACCAGGACAATGGAGGACCTTCAACGAAAGTCAGACAAATCTCCAAGAAGGTCAAGCTTCACAAGGTCTGGTTTTCAGTGCAGAGAAAAACTGGACAAGTGACCACCCATTATCACCTATCATTGTCCTGCAAGATCCAATCTGGGTCGGTGACCGGGATTAGACGTTTTGTCTTCCGAGCTTCTGAGTCGTCTTAAGCTACTTAGATTGTTGGACGAGCAGGCTCAAAAACAGCCTGATTGAAGCCTGGGAAACGGGAGCCTTGTGGGTTTACAGCAGTGGTAGTCAACCTGGTCCCTACCGCCCACTAGTGGGGCGTTCCAGCTTTCATGGTGGGCGGTAGGGGTTTTATCCGATACTGAAGCACTTTCCTTTTTTAAAATTTAACTGACTTTTAAAAAAAAATTCACAGCATTATTTAAAAACATTTTAATTAGGTTTTCATAAAATCACCAATTACTGTGAAACCGGTGGGTGGTTAGAAAATTTTACTGCTAACAGAGATACAAAAGAGGGTGGTAGGTATAAAAAGGTTGACTACCCCTGGTTTACAGGAATGTTGATTTAGGTAAAGGTAAAAGTTCCACTCGCACAACATAGGTGCTAGGTATTGCTGACTCAAGGGGCTGGTGCTCATCTTCATTACAAAGCCGAAGAGCCAGCGCTGTTCGAAGAACTTCGTGGTTGGTTTGGATTTTTGACTTCTTGAAAGATCTACCATATTTTTCGGAGTATAAGACGCACCGGAGTATAAGACGCACCCAGGTTTTGAAGAGGCAATTTTTTTTTAAAGTAGGTAGGTAGATAGAGGGATAGAGAGGGAGAGAAAAAGAGAGAAATACAGTAGGGAGGGAGGGAGGTAGAGGGGGAAGGGGAGAGAGAGAAATACGGTAGGTAGGTAGGGAGACAGAGTGTGTAGTTAGGTAGGTAGGTAGATAAAGGGATAGGGAGAGAGAGAGAGTGTAGATAGATAGGTAGGTAGAGGGCTAGAGAGAGAGAAATAGAGAAAGAGAAATAGTCGATAGGTAGGGAGACAGAGAGTAGGTAGGTAGGTAGATGTTTCCAGGTGTATTTACCCATGTGCTGGAGAAGGAAATCACTGACCACCTTTGGAACAAACCCTGTTTTTTGCTCATTTCTGCCCTCCCCAGCCCCAAGGAGCTCTCAGGTATACGTTTGGTGAAGGGGCGGGGTTTCAGGAGGCAAAAAATGCTGTATTCGATATATAAGACGCACCCAGATTTTCAGCCTCTTTTTAGAGGAAAAAAGGTGCGTCTTATAGTCCAAAAAATACGGTAATCTCTTTTCAGCTTTACACTTTGAGTGAGTGTGGGATTTAAGGCATGAAGACACACAAAAAACATCTGATAGAACCATCCAGAAACTGGTCAACTAATCGGGATTTATATGACTTGCTAAAACGTTTAGGTAAAGGGTCTCAGTTGAAACTATCAGCAGCTGCTCTACTCTGGTGACCCTGAGGATAACAGATAAACCTACAAGTGGCCTCAACGACCCTCCAAAAGGATGCAAAGGACCAGCTGTCTGCAAGGAGCATCAGTCCTCCTGTAACCCCGCCATCTGGTCAGAGCTGAAGAAGCTTCCGAGATGAGGAGCGAAATGCCTTCAAAGAAAAAACCAAGAACGTCCAATACAATACAAAACAATAGCAGAGTTGGAAGGGACCTTGGAGGTCTTCTAGTCCAACCCCCTGCCTAGGTAGGAAGCCCTATACCGTTCCAGACAAATGGCTATCCAACATCTTTTTAAAGACTTCCAGTGTTGGGGCATTCACAACTTCTGGAGGCAACTTCTGTTCCACCAATGAATTGTTCTCACTGTCAGGAAATTTCTCCTCGGTTCTAAGTTGCTTCTCTCCTTGATGAGTTTCCACCCATTGCTTCTTGTCCTGCCCTCAGGTGCTTTGGAGAGTAGCTTGACTCCCTCTTCTTTGGGGCAACCCCTGAGATACTGGAAGACTGCTATCGTGTCTCCCCTGGTCCTTCTTCTCATTCAACTAGACATGCCCAGTTCCTGCAACCGTTCTTCATACGTTTGAGCCTCCAGTCCCCTAGTCCTCTTTGTTGCTCTTCTCTGCACTCTTTCCAGAGTCTCCACATCTTTTCTACATCGTGGCAACCAAAACTGGATGCAGATATTCCAAGTGTGGCCTTCCCAAGGCATTACAAAAGTGGTATTAACCCATCACGGGATCTTGATTCTCTCCCTCTGTTGATGCAGCCTAGAACTGTGTTTTGTCCACCCTTAAGGACAACTGTGACCTGGTTGACTTGAGACATCTATGCCTAATCTCTAATTTTGTTCCTCCAACCTTCCAGTCCTTTGTGATCCCTGCTGTTTTAATCCAATCTAACCCAAATGGTGGTGGTTGGTTTTTGTTTTCCTTCATCCCCAAAACAAGCCGTTTTTAAACAAAAAACAAAAAAATTCCCAAGAATTGGAATGACTGGCATTTTTATTTTGGTGAGATTTCTGCTTTCTTGAGACTCCCTGAAGGACACACGTCTCCTAGGCAACCTCCTTTCGCCTGGCGGTTTGGCACCACAAAAGAAGGGACGGCCAAAATAATCAATAGTTCCCCAGATTCTGCTCAACTCCGGGACAATAATAGCAGCTCTCGGCTGGTTGAGAGGGTCTCTCGTTATTTATTTATTTATTTTTTTTTTAAAAAGAAGATTCATATTTGGAGCTTGGGCTGTTTAAGCAATCAAAATGTAGAGTAGGTTTTGCAAAAAAAAAGGGGCAGAGAACTGTAGATGCCACCAACTTGGCGGTCCGTGGACCACGGATGATCCGCGAGAAAATGTTGGTGGCGCTCAGAAAGATTATTTGCCTTTTTTCATATTGCACTAAATCAGGAGGTCCTCAACCTACGGCCCCTGGGACGGATACGTGCAATGGACGCTTGTGTTGCTGCAGAGAGTCTCCCCCCTTGGGGGTCTTTTTGTGGGGGTCGGAGGGGGGAAGAAATTCCCACTTGGGGTCTGCTTTGTCTTCCTGGTGGGGGGCTTTGGGCGAAGGCTGGAGGGAAGAGCTGCTGGTGGCGAAGAGCCGGAGGGCCTCGTTCCAGTAGGACTACATCACGGCCTGGAACTGGCTGACCATCTCAGCCCACTGAGCCTCCAGGCGCCGGCACCTGGCCTTGCACCCCTGCAGGTCTTCCCTCTGCTTGGAAAGCCCATGCTCCTAGTCCTCAGTGAGGTGCTTTTGTGGAGCCTCCTTCTCGGTCGGATCCAATTTGAACTGAGCTGTTTGGCCAACTCATCCCCTGGGGGCTGTTTAGCTCCAGCCACTGCTTCCTGGTGGGGTCCTAAGGAGCCCGGCAGTTGAGGAGGGGCTGGAAGGGGAGAGGTGAGTAGAGGCCAGCAAGGCGCCCCTTGATGTGAGTGACATTGAGTTGCCCACACCCAGCCAGTCATATGACCGCCTGGCCACGGCCACCCAGCTGGTCGTTTGGCAGACCGTATTAGTGGTCTGCGGGATTTAAAATTATGAATTTAGTGGTTCCGGAGGTCCGAAAGGTCCTTAGAAGGACAACAGAGAAGATTATATGTACTTATATGTCATCCACCTTGCTTGCTATAAATTCATGTGCATCCTATCTATGGCAATTTCCAGACATGGGGACTTTACCTCCCATAACTCCCTAGATGACATGGCCTTTGCTGAGAACAGATTGCTGGACTCGATGGACCAGGATTCCCACCCATAAGGCCTTGCTTACTGTATGTCCTACCCTCAAAACGACGCTGTAGGTAGGGCACTGCACACCAGAACAAATAAGACACAAGAACAGGTTTTTCCAGAATGCCATCCCTCTGCTAAACAAATAATTCCCTCACCACTGTCGAACTATTCACTAAGTCTGCATTACTATTACTATTAATCTTCTCATTGTTCCTATGACCCATCTTCTGCCACTTATGACTGCAGGACTGTAGCTTTGTTGCTTGTATCCTTACGATTTATATTGATATTGTTTCCTGGTTGCTTATTTGTACCCTGTGACCATCATTAAGCGCTGTGCCTTATGATTCTTCACAAGTGTATCTTGTCCTTTTATGTACACTGAGAGCATCTGCACCAAAGACCAATTCCTGGTGTGTCCAATCACACTGGGCCCGTAAAGAATTCCATTCCATTCTACATTCTATTGCTATTGTTTCCTGAGTGCCAACAAAGAATTCTATTCTATTCTATTCCATTGTATATACTATATACTATACATATTCTCTATTCCTTATTCCATTCCATTCCATTCCATTCTTCTATTCTATTCCATTCCATTCCATATTTTCTATTTTATTCTACATTCTGTTATTGTTTCCTGATTGCTTATTTGTACTCTATGACTATCATTAAGTGTTGTACCTTATGATTCTTGACGAATGTATCTTGTCTTTTTATGAACACTGAGAGCATCTGCACCAAAGACAAATCCCTTGTGCGTCCCATCACACTGGGCCCATAAAGCATTCTATTCATTTCTATTCCGTTCCATTCTATTCTCTATTTCTATTTTATTTCTCTATTTCTATTTCATTCCATTCCATTCTACGTTTCTATTCTTTTCTCTTCTACATTCTATTGATATTGACTGTTTCCTATGAGAGTCCCTACGACCATCATTAAGTGTTGTATCTTATGCTTCTTTTACAAATGTATCTTGTCTTTTTATGTACACTGAGAGCATCTGCACCAAAGACCAATTCCTTGTGCGTCCCATCACACTGGGCCCATAAATAATTCCTTTCTATTCTATTCTATTCATATTGTTTCCCGAGTGCCAATAAAGAATTCAATTCAATTCAATTCCATCTATTCTATTCTATTCTATTCTATTCTATTCTATTCATATTGTTTCCTGAGTGCCAATAAAGAATTCTATTCTATTCTATTCTATTCTATTCATATTGTTTCCTGAGTGCCAATAAAGAATTCTATTCTATTCTATTCTATTCTATTCTATTCATATTGTTTCCTGAGTGCCAATAAAGAATTCTATTCTATTCTATTCTATTCTATTCTATTCTATTCCATTCTATTCATATTGTTTCCTGAGTGCCAATAAAGAATTCTATTCAGTCATTTACAAAAATCCAGATATACATGTAAATGACTGACAGCACAGAACTGAGAACTTAGAAATATGTACTTGCTCTCACTTTGTAGTGTATGAAAAATGTTTTTTGTTAATGATCTATTTTGATGTCCCGGAAGGGCCGACGACTTTGACGTGAATGCTCTCAAAATTTCTTTGTATCCCTTACCCCACCCTATTGAAAAACTGTAAAACCAATAAAACCTTTTCAATATAAAAAAAAAAAAAAATTCTATTCTATTCTATTCTATTCATATTGTTTCCCGGGTGCCAATAAAGAATTCAATTCAATTCAATTCAATTCAATTCCATCTATTCTATTCTATTCTATTCTATTCTATTCATATTGTTTCCTGAGTGCCAATAAAGAATTCTATTCTATTCTATTCTATTCCATTCTATTCATATTGTTTCCTGAGTGCCAATAAAGAATTCTATTCTATTCTATTCTATTCCATTCCATTCTATTCTATTCATATTGTTTCCTGAGTGCCAATAAAGAATTCAATTCAATTCAATTCAATTCCATATTTTCTATTCTATTCTATTCTACATTCTGTTGATATTGTTTCCTGATTGCTTATTTGTACTCTATGACTATCATTAAGCGCTGTACCTTATGATTCTTGACGAATGTATCTTGTCTTTTTATGAACACTGAGAGCATCTGCACCAAAGACCAATCCCTTGTGCGTCCCATCACACTTGGCCCATAAAGAATTCTATTCTATTCTATTTTTACAATTGCGCCCACAGTCTCTGGAAAGCAATTGGCAGAAACTGTGGCATGTCAATACATACAAGGCAAAATGTTGACGTATCTGTTCTTCTCCTTGTTTTCTTCTTTGGAGGCGGCTTCACAGGTGGCTTGGATCGGACATGCTGGAAGCGCCTGGATGGACAGAGGGAATATAAATCACTTGGCTGTTACATCACTGCTAACCACGACAAACATTAACCAATCAAACCAATTCATTAAAACCAATCTTCAAAAGAAAAAAAAACCAAGGAAGTCCAGTTAGCTCCTGAAAAAAAGCAGCTTTGGGACAACCAGGAGCTGTATGGCTGAGATTCTCCATAGACTATTAACCGACCAACCACTTTTATGGCTGTTTGGCATCGCTTTTGTGACAGGAGCCAAATTCAGGGTAAACTCTGCTTCCAAAGGCATGGCTAGAAAACCCTAGGAAGAAATCAGAGGTGGGATTCAGCAGGTTCTGACCAGTTCTGGAGAACCGGTAGCGGAAAATTTGAGTAGTTTGGAAAACTGGTAAATACCATCTCTGGCTGGCCCCGCCCAAATCTATTCTCTGCCTCCCGAGTCCCAGCTGATTTTGCAGTATCCTTCCCCTGGCGTGGGAAGCAATAGAGATTTTTAAGTATCTTTTCCCCTGGAGTGGGGAGGGAATGGGGATTTTGCGGTATCCTTCCCCCTGGAGTGGGGAGGGAATGGAGATTTTGCAGTATCCTTCCCCCTGGAGTGGGGAGGGAATGGAGATTTTGCAGTATCCTTCCCCTGGAGTGGGGAGGGAATGGAGATTTTGCAGTATCCTTCCCCCTGGAGTGGGGAGGGAATGAAGATTTTGCAGTATCCTTCCCCCTGGAGTGGGGAGGGAATGGAGATTTTGCAGTATCCTTCCCTTGGAGTGGGGAGGGAATGAAGATTTTGCAGTATCCTTCCCTTGGAGTGGGGAGAGAATGTAGATTTTGCAGTATCCTTCCCTTGGAGTGGGGAGGGAATGTAGATTTTGCAGTATCCTTCCCTTGGAGTGGGGAGGGAATGTAGATTTTGCAGTATCCTTCCCTTGGAGTGGGGAGGGAATGTAGATTTTGCAGTATCCTTCCCTTGGAGTGGGGAGGGAATGTAGATTTTGCAGTATCCTTCCCTTGGAGTGGGGAGGGAATGTAGATTTTGCAGTATCCTTCCCTTGGAGTGGGGAGGGAATGTAGATTTTGCAGTATCCTTCCCTTGGAGTGGGGAGGGAATGGGGATTTTACAGGGTCCTTCCCCTGCCATGCCCACCAAGACACGCCCACAGAACGGGTAGTAATTTTTTTAAAATATCAATCTCACCACTGGAGGACATTGAGTTGCCAATTCTGCAATCTTGGCATTGTCACTTAAGACTTATTTGTTCCATCAAGTCGGTCTAGCTTAGCCAATGAGTAAATGCATTTTAGAATTTTAATTGGGATTTTTAGCACAGGTTTTTAGTTTAATTTATTCTTAACTTTTTTGTATTTATTGTTATTTATTTATTTTAATTTCCTGTGCACCGCCCTGGGTCCATTTCAATGGAGAAGGGCGGTTCTATAAATCTAAATAAATAAATTAAATTAAATTAAATTAAAAACTAGGGTGGATATAGTAAGTTATACGTTGTTTTAAATAGGTTGTAAGTTTATAAATAAATTGTAATAACATTATGTTGGAGACTATGATTTCTAGTCCCGCCGTAGGCATGAAAGCCGGCTGGGTGACTTTGGGCCAATCAACCAGGAGAAGGGGAGTTCTAGTCCCACCTTAGGCATGAAAGCCGGCTGGGTGACTTTGGGCCAATCAACCAGGAGAAGGGGAGTTCTAGTCCCACCTTAGGCATGAAAGCTGGCTGGGTGACTTTGGGCCAATCAACCAGGAGAAGGGGAGTTCTAGTCCCACCTTAGGCATGAAAGCTGGCTGGGTGACTTTGGGCCAATCAACCAGGAGAAGGGGAGTTCTAGTCCCGCCGTAGGCATGAAAGCCGGCTGGGTGACTTTGGGCCAATCACTAATGCAATCGTGTGATTCTATTATTCTTGCAAGCAGATTTCAGTGAAGGAAGGCTGCTGGTGCTAACTTGTTCCACAAGGGGGCAGCAAAGCTTCCCTCTGGCCAAGGTTCAACTTTAGGAGCAGAGCTTGAAAACACTGGTAGTCCTCAGTGTATGACTACGCGGGTGGACTTCAACTCCCAGAATTCAACCTTCAGTTCAGGAAGTTGAATTCCACCCATCTGCAAGCAACTGCAGTGAAGAAACTCTACATGTACCTACGGCCACAATTGGGGGAGGGAGGGAGGGAGGAAAAGAAAGAAAGAAAGAAAGAAGAAAGAAAGAGAGAGAGAGAGAGAGAGAGAGAGAGAGAGAGAGAGAGAGAAAGAAAGAAAGAAAGAAAGAAAGAAAGAAAGAAAGGAGGGAGGGGGAGGAAGGAAGGAAAAAAGGGGAGAGAGAGAGAGAAAGAAAGAAAGAAAGAGGGAGAGAAGAGGGAAAAAAGGAAAGGAGGAAGGAAGAACAGAAAAGAAGAAAGGAAAAGAAGGAAGGAAGAGAGAGAGAAAGAATGAAAGGAGGGAGAGAAGGAAAGGAGGGAGGGAGGAAAGAAAATAAGAATGAAGGAATGGAGAGAGAAAGAAAGGAAGGAAGGAGTGAAGAGGAAAAGAAGGAAAGGAGGGAGGAAGGAAAGAGAGAGAGAGAAAGAATGAGGGAAAGGAGGAAGGAAGAAAAGAAAATAAGAAAGGAAGAGAAAGAAGGAAGGAGGAGAGAGATAGAGAAAGAAAAAGTAAGAAAGGAGGGAGAGAAGGAAAGGAGGGAGGAGAGGAAAAGAAGGAAAGAAGGGAGGAAGGAAAGAGAGAGAAAGAATGAGGGAAAGGAGGAAGGAAGAAAAGAAAATAAGAAAGGAAGAAAAAGAAGGAAGGAGGAGAGAGATAGAGAAAGAAAAAGTTAAGAAAGGAGGGAGAGGAGGAAAGGAGGGAGGAAGGAAGGAAGAAGGAAAGAAAATAAGAAAGAGAAAGAAGGGAGAGAGAGAGAGAAAGGAAGGAAGGAAAATAAGAAAGAAAGATAAAGAAGGGGGAGAGAGAGAGAGAAAGAATTAATTCTATGTCAAAGAAAAAGATCTAACTGACATAAACTGAATTTCCACCATGATGGAATTTTTTTTTCCTTTTAAAATAAAAACCCTCCCCATTTCAAAACACAGAAAGAGTGGCGGAGGGGTTGGGAGGGGCAAAGTGAGGTCAAAGGTCGGCCAAGTACCCACACTGAATTCCTCGCGGAAGAGCTTGTTGTCATCCGCCATTCGCCGGTTAATGTCCTCCTCCAGTTTGTCCACAGGCAGCGGCGGGTACTTCCGGTTGGTGCTGGGGGACCTGGCCAGCAGCGGCATGCTCTGCGGTTCTGCAGGACGGGCAGACGGGAGAGAAGCGGTTTGGTTGAGAAGACAGCGGCCACGGAGGACCCCAATCGAGAGGAAAGGGTGTGGTGGGGAGGGAGGGGGGGGAGGTCTTCTCTGAAAAAGCAACCGCCGGTCCCTCCCCACTGAGTACATTGAGCTTGTAAAGGTAACGGTAAAAGTTCCCCTCGCACACCTGTGCTAGCCATTCCTGACTCTAGGGGGCGCTGCTCATCTCCGTTTCAAACCCGAAGAGCCAGCGCTATCCGAAGACGTCTTCGTGGTTAAGCGGCATGACTCAACGCCAAAGGCGCACGGAACGCTGTTCCCTTCCCACCCACCAAAGGTGGTCCCTATTTATCCTACTTGCGTTTTCTACGGGCATTCGAACGGCAAGAAGAGGAAGAGCGAGACTCACCAATGTCATCTGTCCGTCCGTTGGACAAATGGAAAGAATTGGAATGGCTCCCAGCCTGTTTGTGTTTTTTGAACCTAGGAACAAACAAAAAAATAATCGGGAAATCATCAAAGCTCCTCCCAAAAGGTCTTATTTTCAGCAGAAAGAATATCCAGCGGACTTGACATCTTGACAAAATTTAACAAAGGTAGGTCCTTGACTTACCACCTTTGGTTTAGGGACCATTCAATGTTAAAACAGCAGTGGGGGGGGGGGGAAGTGACTTATAACTGTTTTTCACACTTAACGACCGTCAGAGCAACCCCATGGTCACGTGACGAAAATTCAGACGCTTGGCAACTGACTCGTATTTATGACGGTCGCAATGTCCCGGTCAAACCCTGCAGCCATCTTTTCTTTTGGATTTTTGGCCTGCCACGCTTTCTATTGTTCTCCTATGCCTTTTCTATGGTGGGGAAATGGGAGGAGTTAGATGAGATGTAGCCATAACAACGTTCTTTCTAGAAAGCCAAGGCCCGCAGCCATCTTTTATGTGGATCTTTGGCCTGCCACATTTTCTGTTCTTCTACTATGCCTTTCCTATGGTGGGGAAATGGGAAGGGGGGATTGTACGGAGTTAGATGAGATGTAGCCATAACAACGTTCTTTCTAGAAAGCCAAGGTCATCTTTTGTCTCTGCATCTCTGCACCTGTCCGGAACTGGATGGGTGGAACTGTCTTTGTGGCAGTGGGAGATTGAGCCATGGGGTGGACTGGTAGGCGTTGGGGGGCAAGACTTTGAACCTTCAACTGGGTGGGGAAAACCGGGAAGCTTTCTGATTCGGGTTTTCCCCAGATGTGCCAACATGGCTCTCTTCATCAATTGGAACTTTGAGGAATCCTTTGCCTCGGACTCTGATTTCATTTTGGACGCTATTTGGAACCCTGGCAATCCCATGATCCCGTTTTGGGACCTTGTGACAAACAAACTCAATGGGGAAGCCAGATCCACTTAACAACCGGGCGGCTAACTGCAGTAATTCACTTAGCAACGGTGGCAAGAAAAGTCAAAGATATGACTTTGCTGGCCACGTGGCGGACGTTGAACACATGACCCCAGGCCGTTGCGCCCGTCATAAATACGAGTCAGTTGCCAGCAATTTGGATTTTGATTACGTGACCACGGGGGATGCTGCGACGGTCGTAAGTGTGAGAAATGGCCTAAGTCGCTTTTTTCAGTGCTGTGGCAAGTTTGTACAGTCACTAAATGAACTCTTAGAAGTCAAGGACTACGTAGATACAGACATGCTTGTGAGTGTGTGTGTGTGTGTGTTTGTGTGTTTTTCTTTCTTTATAGCTTTTCACACTTCTACACCCTATTCTCTAGTCGCTTTTTTACCTTTTCTCAGCTTATGTTGTTCTTTTAATGTGTACTCTTTGCAAAATGCAAGTAGGATAAATAAGGACCACCTTTGGGTGGGAAGGGAACAGCGTTCCGTGCGCCTTCGGGAGTTGAGTCCTGCCGGCCACATGACCACGGAGACGTCTTTGGGCAGCGCTGGTTCTTCGGTTTTGAAACGGAGATGAGCACCGCCCCCTAGAGTCGGGAACGGCTATCACCTGTGTGCCGGGGAAACCTTTACCGTACCACTTTCCTTGCCACGGTTGTTAAGTGAATCTCCGCATTTGAGGATGATGTTTTTCATGCCGTTGTAACTTTGGACAGTCGTGAAACGAGCTGTGCAACGAAAACTGAAAACGAGCAGTCGTTAAACGAGGACTACCTGTGTTTTAAGTATTGCATTTTCGTCGGTCTGTTGCAACGTTGTTTGAGGAGCCGATACCCTGGTTTTTCGAATAACCGGTGGAAGCTGGAAATGGTGCCATTTCAAAGTTGCCCAGATTCACGGGTTCGTGAATATTTAAATGAGGATGTGCCAGTCGCTGCATTTTGATTACACGCGAATTATGCCAGGTCACGCTTCATCCACAATCTCTTGCTTTGAAGACCAGCTTATTATAATTGTGTCTGAACTCTTAAATATTCAGAAAGTTGCCTTGTTTTATTCATATAATTTTAATTTCCCTCTGTCCCTTTGCAACCTTTCTTTTGATGTAGGTTTGTTCTTAATACCACGCGTGGCCTCCTGTGGCCGCCATGGATGTGTGCAGAATCCAACTGTGGCTGCAGCGTGTTACTTTTTCCCCGTATCCGATAATTTTACTCCCTGCGCCTTCGGGACTCAACTCCCGAAGGTGCACGGAGCGCTGTTCCCTTCCCACCCAAAGGTGGTCCTTATTTATCCTACTTGCATTTTTTACATGCTTTCGAACTGCTCGGTTGGCAGAAGCTGGGACAAGTCACGGGGGCTCCCTCCGTTACGCAGCGCTAGGGATTCGAACCCCCGAGCTTTCTGATCGACAAGCTCAGCGTCTGAGCCGCCGCGCCCCTATCAGGAAAGTGGTACGCTGGGGCAAAACTCACCGAACCAATGTCTCGCTCAACAACAGGAATCCTGGGCCCAGTTGCGGTTGCAGCTTTTGTTTTGCGAAGGTTGCAAGGAGACGTATTAGGTTGCTCATTGGTTAAACACTGCGATGGGCACGGTCACGTTTAACAACAGGTGGAGGAAACTGTTAGGATATCCAGCCTTATATTGGGTTGACAATATATATGAGCCTCTGTTCTTAAAGAGTCCATGTAGCTTTAAGAACTGTGTTGAATTCTGATTGGCTGTGCTTCTCAGCTCTACCATAAAGCAAGCTCAGGAACACAGTCCGTTCCTTTTCGGATTCCCTTTGATTCCTGTGCTTACTTCAGGAGCTGAAGCTGAAGACTGAAGAAGTATATGTTTTGCATCACTGTAAGATAACTCTGTGTTTGGGGAAGGACTGTTATTGTTTTGAGAAGTTAGTCTCACTGGTCGGAAGAAGTATTTTAGTTGCTACAAAGTAAAGACTATTTATTTTCTTACTATCAGAGTTTTAGAGTTTGTGTGTGGTTAAAGCAACGTATCTCTTTACTGTCCGGTGAATTACACTGTTCCGCATTTATTTCCTAACACTGGTTACGGGACCAGAGTTGTAACACTGGTTCTGAACCCAGAGTTGCTAAGAGAAACGTTCCCGGTGTGTTGGGTTTTCATTTCTCAAAACAAACGAGGCCTCGATTCCAACCTGCCCGTGCCAATTTTACACACACACACACACACACACAAAAGGCACTCCACCCTTCCTGTCAATGGGTGGTTTTGTTCTGTGGCCAATTTTGTTTAAAAAACAACACGGCTTTCGGTTGCGTGGATAATATTCAGGTGACAGCAAATAATTCTTTGCACGGTTTCTCGCAAGCGGGGACTCGATCTGTTTCCTGGTTCATTGGGGGGTGGGTGGGATGTTTTCATTCCTGGATTCTTGTGTCATTTGCAAATTACTTTCATCTTCTCCTCCTCTTCTACCGCCTCGCTCTTCTTTTTCTGCTCTGCACCCAAGAAGATGGCCAAGGACTTTTGTCCCTGATGACTTCAACGTTTATTTTTGGAGCTGAAGAAGGAGGGAGGATGTGAGGTTAGACGTAACTTTTTCTGCATTTCTCTGAACGTAGTGTTTGAAAAAGAACCACAAACCCGAAACCTGAATCTCTTTGCCGTAACGGATCACAGGCAAGCAAAGGCTTGTTTGCAGGAAAAACCCAAATTGTTGTTATGACGGTTCATCGCCCAGTCAGCCAGATGTTCAGGCTGGATTTGTCGGTTGTTGTTTTTTGTCTACCTCTGGAGTGGGGTAAGCAGATGCTGATGTCTGGTGGTGACCTGACCGAGGCTTCCCGAGAGCCTGAAGCCGACTCCTGGTCCCGACCAAAAAAACCCTTTTATGAATTTGCTGCTAATTCTTCTCATTCACATCCAGCAAAGTCTTTCGAGGGAGGATTTACGGTCACAGACCTTATCTGGCTTGGAGAGCAGCCAGGCCGAGAGCTGCAAAATTTGGAAAGGAGTCTCGGAGAGTCACGAACCAATGAAGCGAACTCATAGTCTCCTGCAAACTCCACTCCCCTTTCGCTCCTCTTTTATTTTCTCTGGGAGGGGCCATTCATCGTCCACCTGTGGCCTTCCTCCCAAGTTGATTCCCTGTTCCTTAGCTCTTCCCTTCGTCTGGCAGCTCTGGGAACAGGCTCCAGCTGTTCTTCTGCCTCACTGATGTCTACCTCTGAAGGCAGCTGATAACTGTCAGACGGCCCTGGCCCCCTCTCTGCCTCCGACACAGAGCCCTCCTCAGAGCCTCCCCCAGACTGCAGGACTGGCCCAGGTTCCTCCCGAACCCTCCTCACTGTCCGAATCTGCTACGACAGGTGGTGTTGAGAAGTATTGTTGTGGGATGGAAGGTTTTCCAAGCAAAGCTGCCCTTTTGCAATTGCAGCTGGCAAAAAGGATGCGTCAGGCAGATGTTTAGGCTGGATTTGGCATCGTTAACCACCTCTGGAGTCCTTCCCAAGGAACCTGAGATAGGCAGATGTGGATGTCTGATGGCGTTACAAAGATCGTCGCAGGATGGATGCTGTTCCTAGCTCCCTAGGCACACCGAGAATATATCTGCTGAATGTAACTCCGCATTGGTGACAGGAAGGGCATCTGGCCAGTAAACACTCCGCTCCATTCAGTTGCCTCCTTAATTCCAGGTTGCTTCTCTCCTTAATTCGTTTCCACCCGTCGCTTCTTGTCCTGCCTTCAGGCGCTTTGGAGAATAAGACTTGGAAGGGACCTTGGAGGTCTTCTAGTCCTACCCCTGCTAAAAACAGGAGACCCTATACAACTGCAGGCAAATAGTTATCCTATCTCCCCTTAAAAACATCCAGTGTTTATTTATTTATTTATTTATTTAAATTTATACCCCGCCCTTCTCCACAGAGGACCCAGGGCGGCGGGAGTATTCGTGACTTCTTGTGGCAAGTTGTTCCACTGATTAATTGTTCTCACTGTCCAGAAGTTTCTATGTAGTTCTAGGTTGCTTCTCTGCTTGATTAGTTTCCATCTGTTGCTTCTTGTCCTGCCTTCGGGGGCTTTGGAGAATAGCTTGACCCCTTCTTATATGTGTGGCTGCACTGCTATCATGTCTCCTCTAGTCCTCCTTTTCATTAAATTAGACATATGTATGTATGTATGTATGTATGTATGTATGTATGTATGTATGTATGTATGTATGTATGTATATATTAATGTGTATGCGTTTGTGTGTTCCAGCATAACTCTGGAGCGCCTCAAGCAATTTCAACCAAACTTGGTACACAGATGATTTACTCTCTGGAAACAAATACTGTGGGACCCCTCGGGGTGTGTGTGTTCTGTTAGGATACAGCCTGTTGTGCCTTAAAATGGCTTCTACTGTACTGCCGTAAAATGGTTTCTACTGTAAAGCGCAATGGAGTTGCCATGGTAATGGCTTCACAGAACTCCACAGGGGGCAGAGTCCCTCTGGTAAGGGGGAAAATTCAATGTTAGAAATTATGTTTAGTCCAAATATTTCTCCGCCCCCCCTTCAATAAATAAATACCCGAACGACATCAGGTTATTGGCTAGTAAGTAAATAAATATACCAAGTAGCCAGAAAGAACGTTTGAGATGGATTCTGGTGTATTTTTCAATCGTCTCTCACAGCCCTAGGGAGAAAGGAATACTAAAGCAATGCAAAGGCGAAGGTCACTCACCTTAACATGTAGAGGACAATAATAATAAATACTATGACGAGCAGGGAGGAGAGGGCCACCATGACAGCGATGATGGGGGTCTCATCTGGAAGGGAGAGAGAAAACACGAGGGAGTTCAGGGGAACGGTTTGGCCTTAGCAAAATGGCGCCCGGGAGCGTTTCAAAGCGTCTCCATTCGCTCCCCGAAAGGCGGGCGAACGTTGGGCGATGGGCAGGAAAACTCTTGAGGTGATTTGAAACGAAAAGCCAATTTTTCACATGCGTCCGTAAACCGCACGCTCTGGCAGCCTCCATAGCAACGGGAGCAAAGTTGGCCTAGTGGTTACGGCCATGAATTCATCTGAGGCACGCAAGCCATCTGGGTGACTTTGGGCCAGTCACTAGGAGACGGTGAGTTCTAGTCCTGCCTTAGGCATGAAAGCCAGCTGGGTGACTTTAGGCCGATCACCAGGAAATGGTGAGTTCTAGTCCCAGTTTAGGCATGAAAGCCAACTGGGTGACTTTGGGCCAATCACCAGGAGACTGTGAGTTCTAGTCTCACCTTAGGCATGAAAGCTAACTGGGTGACTTTGGGCCAATCACCAGGAGACTGTGAGTTCTAGTCTCCCCTTAGGCATGAAAGCCAACTGGGTGACTCTGGGCCAATCACCAGGAGACGGTGAGTTCTAGTCCTGTCTTAGGATGAAAGCCAGTTGGGTGAATCTGAGCCAATTATCAGGAGATGGTGAGTTCTAGTCCCGCCTTAGGCATGAAAGGCAGTTGGGTGACTCTGGGCCAATCACCAGGAGAGTTCTAGTCCCGCCTTAGGCATGAAAGGCAGTTGGGTGACTCTGGGCCAATCACCAGGAGAGTTCTAGTCCCGCCTTAGGCATGAAAGCCAGTTGGGTGAATCTGAGCCAATCACCAGGAGAGTTCTAGTCCCGCCTTAGGCATGAAAGGCAGTTGGGTGACTCTGGGCCAATCACCAGGAGATGTTGAGTTCTAGTCCTGCCTTAGGCATGAAAGCCGGCTGGGTGAGCCTCTTCCTCAGACCAACCCGCCTCCCAGGGTTGTTGTGGGACAAATAGGAGGAGGAAGGTGGAGTGATATGTTCGCCTTTTTGAATGATTTGTAAAAAACAATAAAAATAGGTGAAACAAATAAATATAACAATGGGATGGTACAAGTAGTCCTCACCTTACAACCATTCATGCGCCCCTCAATTTCTCAATTAGCAACCCACATTCTGGGCTCAAGTTGTAGTCGTAAGTTGAGGGCTAGCTGTATTCCAACATAAGGCTGAAAACAGGACCTTTGACCAAAAGATTTAAAATATATTTGCCAAAGTGGGGCTTTAAGAGCTTACCTCGCCGAGGATCGGAGTCACCTGCATAAATTCAAAAAAGAAAAGAAAAAAAAGTTAGAATAACTTTCTACCTCCCACAGTGGCTAATCAAACCAGGATTAACTTGAGGGGGAAGCTCAAGAAAGCAGCAATTTTCTACTTAGCTTTTCTCTTACTTATAGGGCTGAGGCGCGAGATTCGTCTAGCGCGGGGTGTCAAACTCAAAGACACGCAAGGCCAGATCCTGCCCGCGGGGTTCTTAAATCTGAGCCACAGAGGTGCCCTGGAAACAGCGAAGGATCACCCCGTGGTGCCTTTGCCAGCAAAAACAGCCGAAGAGCCAGCGCTGTCCGAAGACGTCTCCGTGGTCATGTGGCCGGCATAACTCAACACCGAAGGCGCACGGAACGCTGTTCCCTTCCCACCAAAGGTGGTTCCTATTTTTCTACTTGCATTTTTTATCTGCTTTCGAACTGCTAGGTTGGGCAGAAGCTGGGACAAGTCACGGGAGCTCCCTCCATTACGCGGCGCTGGGGATTCGAACCGCCGAACTGCCGACCTTTCTGATCAACAAGCTCAGCGTCTTAGCAACTGAGCCACCCTGTCCCTAGTTGATTTACACCTCTTTTTTCTTTTTTGCAAGGGCTACATAATCCGTTGTGTTAACCGCCTGCAGTAACTCTTTTAAGATCCTTCTCCTCCGAGGAAGTCACCCTGCACTATCTCAAAACCGCAGAAGATATGAAATTTAAAAGCTTCTCGCCCCCAGGTTAAATGGAACGGGATTATCTGCCGGAAAATGTTATCTGGAAATTCTTTTGAAAGCCCTTTGCGGTTTTTCCATGAGCCGAAATAGTTGCTACACTCAGCAAATGCCGTGCGACTTATCTAACTCACGCACATTTATCTGCTGAGCAAAATACAGCAGTGTCAACATCTGGAATCTCTTCATTAGTTTTACACCTGTCCGTGTATTTCCTAGGCTTATTGCTTTGAAATTTGAGGAACATAAGGAAATTTAATATGTGAAATAGGAGGTGGCTGTTCTGTCCCGGGCCTCTGAATAGACCAGAACACAGGCTTGGCGGTTTGCCACTGTTTAATTAACAAGATAACAAGTCCTTTGGCTGAGAGCCCAGACAACTCATGTTCACGAGCTTAGCTCTGCAGCGACCTTTCACACAGATATTCAAAATGAACCGGCATGGCTGGAATTCACAGACAGACTTTCTTGACTACTAATTCTGAATGGTTGTTTCCTGCAAATGTGCCCTCCCATCGCCTCAGCTATAAGCTCCCTTGGGAGGGGCCAATCAACAACCACCTGGTGCTTAATCACTGTCTGTGAGCCTGCCTACGGGGTTGCTGCCTCCGCCTCTCAGCTCTTCTCACTCTTGCGTCATGGACAAACTGCCTTTGATCCTCCCCACTGCTCCATGACTCAGGCGCCTCCTGGTGGCCAACCCGCCTCTCTGGTTGCTGCTCTGACTCTGAACACCCCCCAGGGTCTCCCTCAGCTTCCAAGGCAGAATCATAGGGTTCTTCGCTATCAGATTCCATCAGCAGCTCAGCCAGTCCCTGCGGGGCCACAACAGGTGACCATATCATTCCTGTTGGAATTCAAATTTAAAAAACGGGGGAGGCGGTCCTCAGCTTATGACAAGGGAGCCCAAGATTAGGTTGCTCAGCGAGACTCTTTCTTCAGCGAGTCTTGCCCCATTTTGCGACCCTCCTTGCCACAGTTGTTAAGTGAATCGCCGCACGTCTTGATTTAGCAAGACAGGTTAAGTGAATCGGGCTCCCCCCTTGACTTTGCTTGTCAGATAGTCGCCAAAGAGGATCGTGTGACTCTGCAACCGTCGTAAGTATGAGTCAGTTGCCAGCTATTTGAATTTTGATCACATGAACACAGGGATGCTGCAATGGTCATTAAACGGGGAAAATGGTCGTGGGTCACTTTTGTACAGGCCTTTCTGTAGTTTCTAGCAAACTTTTATGATTGCAAAAGGATCTTTATATGTACGAAATTTCATTTTTTCCTTTCCTTCTGTAGCCATTCCTGCGACTTTGCCCTGGAATTGATTGTGGCGATCAAAAATGCCCCCAAGATCAAAAGATATAATATTGGTTTTAGGAAGACAAAGTTTTAAAGGATGAGAATCTCTCAATCAAACAGTAAGGGAATTCAAATATATATATATATATATAGCAAAATGTGCTTACTGGTATGTCCTGTGATCTCAGCTACAAATAGAAAGCACACAAATAAGAGCATTAGTAAACGATCTCCAAAATTCAACATCATTTCTCCAGTCTTTTGCGCCTCTCTATACATTTGCTATTTTTAAAAAATAATTATTTCTATATCTATATCTAAATGGTTGTGTGTGTCTGTGTGTGGGTGTTCCAGCATAACTCTGGAACGCCTGGGCCGCTGTAATGCAAAAGGAATGAATTATATCTATAGTGTCAAATCACAGTACTTTTGACAGTGGTAAGTGTGCATTTTAGTGTACCGTATTTTTCAGAGTATAAGACGGACCTTTTTCCCCCTTAAAAGAGGGTGAAAATTTGGGTGTCTTATACACTGAATTGTAGTCCCACCCACCCAGTGGGAATGTAGTCCCACTGCCCCCCACCCTTTGGCCCCTGCCTCCCAGCAATTTACCTCCTTGTAGCAATTTTTTTTATTTATTTTATTCAATTTATATCCCGCCCTTCTCCAACAGGACCCAGGATGGGGAAAATGGGCCTTGCGGATGCTGCAATAGGCTATAGCAATCCCTGCAGCCTGAAACAGCTGATGGTCACTTAAACTGAAAGGTAAACTTGCTGTTTGCTCCACCAGGCAAATTGTTGGGAGGCAGAGGCAGATTTTTTTTCTCTTGTTTTCCTCTCCAAAAACTAGATGCGTCTTATACTTCAGCACGTCATATATTCCGAAAAATACGGTAGATAGATAGATTGATGGACAGACAGAGAGAGTGATAGATAGACAGAGAGATAGACAGGTATATAGGCAAACAGATGAGATAGAGGTAGATATTAAATATAATAAACTTTGCAAATAAGCGATTCCATACTTGCGGTGTTGAAGGCTTGCGACGTCGCTAGTGCACTTGTGAAGTTGGCCTCCACCGTCGTCAACGTTTTATCCGTCGCGGTGACATTGGGAGGAGATTCGGTGGCATTCAGTGGCAGGGCAGTGGGCCCAGACGTGGGCCGCAGAGTCTTGTGCAAAGTGGTCGCCGCAACCACGCCGGGCACCTTGACGGTGGCGTTGGTGGTGGTGGTGGCTTCCGGCACTTTCGGAGGCGGGCGGCTTTGTGCCACGGTTGGCGACGCGCCTGGCGAGGTGGTCGGCCTCTTCATCGACGTGGTGGGCTTTGCACTGGTCACCTGCGTGGTGGTGGTTTTCACTACACTGGTGGTGGGCAAGGGACTCTCCGTCGGCGGATGGACTAACGGAGCAAAAAAGGGGGTGGGGAAGACATTTTTCAGGATGTGCCGCTTTTATTCTCTCCTGCAACGCGCAAACATTTCTTTTAAGGCAGGGGTCCCCAGCCTTTTTGGCACCAGGGACTGGTTTCATGTAAAAAAAAATCCGCAGACCGGTGGGAGCCTCCAGCGGGTGAGTCGAGTCACGTGGGCCGCGCCGTCACATGGAACGTCTCGTGGGAACGCGACCCAGGGAGGGCGCCTTGCGTGCAACCGGGCGGAAAAGCTGCCAGGGGTCCCGGGCGAAGGATCTTCGGCTGGGGCCGGGAAGGACGGGCTGCGTTCCGGGCAGGAGGGCCTGGCAGCCTCTTCCCCCCGCACAGGGCCGGGTGGTGCCCCGAACCCCCACAATGCAGGCAGTTGCCCCCGTCCTGTCCCCGGGGGAGCGACACGGTCAGCTGCCAGGATAGTGGAGCGTTTGCTACACTTTCCTAAGAGTTGCACTACTCTCTTCGCCGCTCACTCCAGCCCGGTTACTATCAAGCCACGGACCGGCAGCGGTCCGCAGCCCGGGGGTTGGGGACCCCTGTTTTAAGGAACCGAAGTAAACGTATTGCCAGGAAATCAACAGTCACTAGGCCAGTGATGAAAAACCTTATTTGCGCGCACACGCGCTATTGTGCATGCTCACATGCCCACCCCCATAATTTAATGCTCTTCCGCGCAGTGCTCCCTGAGCATGCATGTGTGACACCTCCCCCCTCCGCTGCACCCCGCATGCGCGCATGGCTTCCTTGGAGCCTGGGGAGGGTGAAAATGGCCTCCCCCGCCCCCCGGAAGCCAGAAACAGCCTGTTTTCCAACTTCCAGTGGGACCAGTAGGTCCATTTTTCACCCTCCCCAGGCTCCAGAGGCTTTCTAAGAGCGTGAGGAGGGCGAAAAACAGCCCGACGCGCAAACAGGAAGTCCGTTCTCAAACTTCTGGTATGCGCATCGGGCGGTTTTTCGCCCTTTGGAGGCTTCGGAGAAAAACGGCCAAGAATCAAGGCCGAGAATCAGTTGGCCAGCACGCTGCACCTTTCACACAGAGTCCCAAATAGATTTGGAACTCTTGTTTCCTGCAAAGGGCCCCTCCCAAAGCCTTCCCTATAAGCTCTCTTGGGAGGGGCCAATCCACAACCACCTGGTGACCAATTATCTCCTGCAAGCCTGCCTCTGACGCAATTGCTGCCTCCGTCCCTCAGCCCTGCGTAATCTAGCATCAGGGACAAACTGCCCCTGATCCTCCACACTACTCCAGGCCTCCGGCGCCTCCTGGTGGCCAACCAGCCTCTCTGCTTCCTGCTCTGCCTCTGAACCCTGCCCAAGGTTTTCCTCCTCTTTCAGGACAGACTCATAGGACTCTTTGCTAGAAGAGTCCGCCAGCAGCTCATCTAGAGCCGGCTGGGCCACAACAGTTCGCCATCGCAGCACTAGGCCAAAATAGTAATCCATGGAATATGTCTTTAGATAGAACAGGGGAGGGTTGTGGGAATGGATACGGCCTGCGGGATGCTTAGATGTGGCCCATGGGGTCACCTTGGAAACAGCAAAGGGCTGGCCCATGATGTCTTGGCCCGTCCCACCAGGCGCTGATCTAAAACTCGATGGCGGCTGGCAGCATGCTGAAGGCGACTGTGGGAGGTAACTCACCTGAAGTTATATTGGCAACACCTAGGTATGTTAAGCAGCTGCTGAATAGGATAACAAGGAAGCATAAACCCATATTGGCCTGAAAAACAAAAAAAATAAAATCTTTGGTTAGCAATCCAGGGGAAAAAATAATTCCCAAACCTTGAATATGAAAATAATTCCCAAACCTAAATATGAGCCAGCAGTGTGCAGCAGCTGCCAAAAAAGCCAACACAGTTCTAGGCTGCATAAACAGAGGGAGAGAATCTAGATCACGTGAAGTGTTAATGCCACTGTATAGTGCCTTGGGAAGGCCACACTTGGAATACTGCATACAGTTTTGGTCGCCACGATGTAGAAAAGACGTGGAGAGTCTGGAAGGAGTGCAGAGAAGAGCAACCAAGATGATTAGGGGACTGGAGGCTAAAACATATGAAGAACGGTTGCAGGAGCTGGATATGTCTAGTTTGATGAAGAGAAGGACCAGGGGAGACATAATAGCAGCCTTCCGAGATCTCAGAGGGTGCCACAAAGAAGAGGGAGTCAAACTATTCTCCAAGGCATTTGGGGGCAGGACAAGAAGCAATGGATGGAAACTAATCAAGGAGAGAAGCAACTTAGAACTAAGGAGAAATTTCCTGACAGTTAGAACAATTAACCTCTGGAACAGCTTGCCTCCAGCAGTTGTGAATGCCCCAACCCTGGAAGTCTTTAAGAAGATGTTAGATAGCCATTTGTCTGAAATGGTATAAGGTTCCTGCCCACGCAGGGGGTTGGACTAGATGACCTCCAAGGTACCTTCCAACTCTGCTATTGTATTATATTGTATTGTATTGTATTGTATTGAAGTTACTCAGGAGTCCCCACTCCCTTCCAGCACTGATGATGCTACCTAGTTGGGTCATGAAACATCTACAAGGAAACCACCAAACTCAGGGAGCACCAAGGACCCCACAGTTCAACTATGAGGATTTTCAACTAGTGGAGAGGGGGCGGTCTAGAAATCTAATAAAATAAATAAATAAATTTGAAGAAAACTTTAGAACCATGCAAATGTGGTGGCTTTAAGCCACGTATCGTCCTCTGATCCAGGCTTCCTTTGCAAATGAATGTTTTCCTTGGGTTAGATAGTATTAATTCGTATTAATAAATAGTATCAATATGTATTAATAATATTAGTACATATTAATTAACAGTTGTCTGAGTGACTAACTGAGGGAAGGAACTCAGAGCAATTCATCTGAGCATAAATCAATGTTCTTATTTGGTAGCATTTATTCTCTAAAATCCATGGCCTGAAGATGTCCCAATCCTTATATAAGCAGCTAAAATATTTCCCAATTTCTATCATCGGGTGCCAAAATTATTTTCACTCCAACAATTTACTCGCTAAAAAAACCCCCAACCCATCATTATAAGTGGAGAACGAGGGCAATTACATTAAAAACAAGGATTTTAGGCCGATACAGGCAGTCTTCAACTTACAACTGTCCGTTTAGTAGTGACTGTTCAAAGTTACAAGGTCTCTGATAAAAAGTGACTTATGACCGTTGTTTCACATTTACGACCGTTGCAACATCCCTGTGGTCACGTGGTCAAAATTCAGAGGCTTGGCGTAACTGACTCGTCTTTACGACGGTTGCAGTGACCCGGGCTCACGGTATTTTTGTTCTTCTGACAAGAACAAAAAAATCATCGGGTGCTCCCGATTCACTTAACAACCGTGTGACTAGCTTTTCAATTGCAATGATTCATTTTACAACCGTGTGACTAGCTTAACACGTGCAATGATTCACTTTACAACCGTGTGACTAGCTTAACCAGTGAAACGATTCACTTAACAACCATTGGGCTAGCTTAACAATTGCAATGATTCACTTAACAACCGTGTGACTACCTTAACAAGTGCAATGATTCACTTTACAACCGTGTGACTAGCTTAACAAGTGCAATGATTCACTTAACAATTGTGTGACTAGCTTAACCAGTGCAATGATTCACTTAACAACCATTGGACTAGCTTAACAAGTGCAATGATTCACTTTGCAACCGTGCGACCAGCTTAACTGCAATGATATTCCAGACATATAAAAAGCCAAACTTTAACCTTTTTTCGAACCGCAATAATTTGGGCCAACTTTGCTCCAACTTATCTAGATGGAGAATGTTTTTATTCTTTTGTTTAATAAGAGCACAAGAAGTTGTAGAAGATGGCCAAGTTGTGTTTCTTCTCAACAAAATATATGATATCTGAAAGTTGCTGAAACCTCAGAGTCGTACTCTCGAAGGCTGCGGTATGGGGGTCAAACAAATGACTACTGTATTTTTCGGAGTATAAGACACACTTCCCTCCCCCCTTAAAAGAGGGTGAAAAATTTGGGTGTGCCATACATCGAATATAGCCCCGCCCACCCGCTGGCCCTCACCCTTTGGCCTCTGCCTCCTGGCAATTTACCTCCTTGCATCAAATGGGGCTTGCCGAGGCCGCAATAAACTATGGGAAATCCCTGCAGCCTGAAACAGCTGATCATCCTGTGCTGAAACTGAAACGGGCTGCTTGCTCCTTGCTGCAAGGAGGCAAACTGCTGTGAGGCAGATTCTTTTTTTTCTCACGCTGATCAGGCTAAGTTGAAACAGGCTGTTTTCTGTTTGCTGCAAGGAGGCAGTCAATCACTATAAATGCCTATAGAATGTTCAAGTTGTTAGACTTATTTTTTAAAGACTGCTTTATTCTTGTTCTAGACAACTTAACAAAATGAAGCAGCTTTTGAAGATAAACGCTTGATCCGGAGAGGCCCAGTGATATTGTAACTTCTTTTAAATAGCAGAGAATAACGTATAATTCCAGAAAACCACATCAATTTTAACAGCATCTGTATACAGTAATTCCTCATTTTTCGCGGTTAATGGGGACCGGAACCTTCCGCGAAAACTGAAAAACCGCGAAGTAGGATTCGCACCGGAAACTTGAGTTGGTGGACATCGTTTAAAGCAAGCACTAGGGGGCGCTTGCCTCCTACCGATGCATTTTTTTTCTGTATTTTTTTAAAAACCCGCGAAGCACTGAAGCTGCGAAAAACGAGGGATTACTGTAAGTATAACCTGAAATGTAACACCACAAACAGTGTATATGGTCTGTACTGTTTGCTGCAAGGAGGCAAATTGCTAGGAGGCAGAGGCAGATTTTCCCTTGTTGTCCTCCCCAAAAGCTAGGTGTGTCTTATACCATATTTTTCGGCGTATAAGACGCACCTCTTTTCCTCTAAAAAGAGGCTGAATATCTGGGTGCGTCTTACACATCGAATACAGCATTTTTTGCCTCCTGAAACCCCGCCCCTTCACCAAAATAGCCACGGGCATAGCCTTATGGAGCCTTCCAGAGAGTTCCTGGGGGCTGGGGAGGGCAGAAATGAGCAAAAAACAAGGCGTTTTTGCCCCCCCCCCCCAGCAGCACTCCATAAGCCTCTATAAGGCTATGCATGCAATTTTTTTGACCAAAAAACGTCCCGTTTTTGCGATAAATTACGTTGGTCAAGTACTGTGCCTGCAGAACCAAAGATTTGTTCCAAAGGTGGTCAGTGATTTCCTTCTCCAGCACATGGGTAAATACACCTGGAAACATCTACCTACCTACCTACTCACTCTCTCTCTACCTATCTACTGTATTCCTCTCTCTCTCTCTATTTCTCTCTCTATCCATCTACCTATCTACACTCTCTCTTCCTATCTATTTACTGTATTTCTCTCTCTCTCTCTCTATTTCTCTCTCTCTATCCCTCTACCTACCTATCTATCTACACTCTCTCTCTCCCTACCTACCTACCTACCTACTGTATTTCTCTCCTTCTCCCTCCCTCTACCTATCTACCCTGTCTCTCTCCCTACCTACCTACTGTATTTCTCTCTCTTTCTCTCCCTCTCTATCCCTCTATCTACCTACCTACTGTTTAAAAAAATTTGCCTCTGCAAAACCTGGGTGCGTCTTATACTCCGAAAAATATGGTACTTTGGAGTGTCTTATACTCTGAAAAATACAGCGTATCTCTATTGACGTAACACTTTGCCAATGTTCACTGGAAACGTGTGTGCCTATTCACACTAAATTTCATCAAAATCCATGATGGTTGAGCGGAGCACTTTTCTGAAATCAAGGAACATGGAATGATCCCACTGGGCCAAAACTCACTTAACCAGTGTCCCACTTAAAATCAGACGTTTTGGGCTCATTTGTTGTCGTAAGTAGAGGACTACCTCTGCTACCCATAAATTTGAAATGAGGACCAAGCAGACCGTACTGTCTAATTAGGAAATAGAAGCCGATGTCCTTTTTCCAAATGTTCCTGCTGAGATCAGAGGATTGGTTCAGAAACTTAAAAGAGCATCTGAGAAAATCTATCTCAAATTTCAGGAGATTGGTTGAGAGACCGCTGCGGATGTGGGATGCAACATCCATCCGAACGAATTCGATTCTTAAGAGACTTTAAAGAGCTTATTAATATATAAAAGCTCCAGGGACCCACAGTCCCAAAAGTGGAAATGCTCTTTTGAACATGGAAGGAGAAATCTCTTTGAACAAATAACCAGCTTTGTGCATTAAACTTTCTTTCTCCCTGCAAGTAGAGAGGACAGTAAGAACTGAAGGGTAAATTTCAATATACAATACAATACAATAGCAGAGTTGGAAGGGACCTTGGAGGTCTTCTAGTCCAACCCCCTGCCTAGGCAGGAAGCCCTATGCCATTTCAGACAAACGGCTATCCAACATCTTCTTGAAGACTTGCAGTGTTGGGGCCTTCACAACTTCTGGAGGCAACTTCTGTTCCACTGATGAATTGTTCTCACTGTCAGGAAATTTCTCCTTAGTTCTAAGTTGCTTCTCTCCTTGATTAGTTTCCACCCATTGCTTCTTGTTCTACCTTCAGGTGCTTTGGAGAATAGCTTGACTCCCTCTTCTTTTTGAGATATCGGAAGGCTGCTATCATGTCTCTCCTGGTCCTTCTTTTTATTAAACTAGACATACCCAGTTCCTGCAACCGTTCTTATTTATTTTTATTTATTTTATTTTATTAAACTTATATCCCGCACCTTCTCTTAGAAAAGGACCCAGGGCAGCGCACAGGAGATTAAAAGTCATACATATATACAAATACACCATTACTAAAACCTCTATTAAACTTACAATTACCCTGTGCTAAAAACATTTAAAAAACCCTCTAATTAAAATTTACAGCTAATGGAGAGTCCATATTGGGTGGTTATGCTAAGCCAGCTTGTTGAAATAGATGCGTTTTGAGACGCTGGTAGAAAAGGCGGAGGTCCGAGGTAGTGCGGAGTTCGGGGGGCAGGTCGTTCCAGAGGGTAGGGCCCGCCACAGAGAAGGCCCTTCCCCTGGGTGCCGCCAACTGGCATTGCCTTTATATGTTTGAGCCTCCAGTCCCCTCATCCTCTTGGTTGCTCTTCTCTGCTCTCTTTCTAGAGTCTCCACAGCTTTTCTACACCGTGGTGAGCAAAACTGGACGCAGATATTCCAAGTGTGGCCTTCCCAAGGCCTTATAAAGTGGTAATATGAATGATCCAAAACACGACAGGAAATACCGTTGGACGTATAGGCAGAGTCGAAGTCCCCTTTACGAGCAAGAAAAAGCTGGAGTTTAAAATTCTCCAAGCAACTTGCGCTAAAGGGATATTTTCCTATCAAAGCCAAAAAAATAAATATTACAGTTCATTGTGATACTTATTGTATGTATTGCTAAATTAGTAGAGACTTAACTGACAACCAAGAGTTGCCTGGGTATTTATTTATAGAGGGGAAATGTCTGGACTAAATATAATTTTTAATGTTGGATTTCCCCTCTTACCAGAGGGAGCCCCCTTGTGGAGTACTGTAGAGCTGTTACCATGACAACTCCACTGCACTGTACAGTAGAATCCATTTTACGGCAGTACAGTAGAAGCCATTCGAAGGCACAACAGGCTGTATCGCAACAGAACACACACCCCGAGGAGTGTTAGGGGTGTCTTACCCCCACAGTATTTGTCTCCAGAGAGTAAGTCATCTGTGTACCAAGTTTGGTTGTAATGGCTCGAGGCGTTCCAGAGTTATGCTGGAACATACAAGTGCAAACAGCCATTTTGATATATATAGATCACAAAGCACCTAATCAAATAAATAAAAAACTTAATTGGTCAGGCATCCACAATAAAGAAATCAAAGCAACCCCCAAAATAGCACAATGTTAGGATAAATCATAACAACAATGTAGGTAGTCCTTAAATAAAGACCGCCATTGAGCCCAAAATTTCCATTGCTACGAAGGTTAGGTGCGTTTTGCCTCGTTTTAGAACCTTTCTTGCCACTGTTGTTAAGTGAATCACTGCACTTGTTAAGTTAGCAACGCCGTTGTTAAGTGAATCTGGCTTCCCCCTTAATTTTGCTGGACAGAAGGTTGCGGGCTCCAGGACACAGCAACCGTCATAAATATGAGTTGCTAAGCTTCGGAATTTTGATCACGTGACCCTGGGGATGCCGCAATGGTCGTTAAGTGGGAAAAAAGGTCATCAAGTCCCTTTTTTTCAGCGCCGTTGTAACTTTGAAAGGTCATGTGAGAGGCTGATATGTACATCAAATTTTCAGAGCCAAAAATGCATCTCTCTCTCTCTCTCTCCTATTTATTTCTCATATCTATCTATCTATCTATCTATCTATCTATCTATCTATCTATCTATCTATCTATCTATCTATCTATCTATCTATCTATCTATCTATCTATCTATCTCTATTTCTCATCTATCTATCTATCTATCTATCTATCTATCTATCTATCTCTCTCTCTCTCTCTCTCTCTCTATTTCTCACCTATCTATCTATCTATCTATCTATCTATCTATCTATCTATCTATCTATCTATCTATCTATTTCTCACCTATCTATCTATCTATCTATCTATCTATCTATCTCTCTCTCTCTCTCTCTCTCTCTCTCTCTCTCTATCTCTTATTTCTCACCTATCTATCTATCTATCTATCTATCTATCTATCTATCTATCTATCTATCTATCTATCTCTCTCTATTTCTTATCTATCTATCTATCTATCTATCTATCTATCTATCTATCTATCTCTCTCTCTCTCTCTCTATTTCTCACCTATCTATCTATCTATCTATCTATCTATCTATCTATCTATCTATCTCTCTCTCTCTCTCTCTCTCTCTATTTCTCAATTATCTCTCTCTCTCTATTTCTCATCTATCTATCTATCTATCTATCTATCTCTCTCTCTCTCTCTCTCTCTCTCTCTATTTCTCATGTATCTCTCTCTCTCTATCTCTCTCTCTCTCTCTCTCTCTCTATTTCTCATCTCTCTCTCTCTCTCTTTATCTATCTATCTATTCTATCTATCTATCTATCTATCTCTCTATTTCTCATCTCTATCTATCTATCTATCTAGCTATCTCTCTCTCTCTCTATTTCTCATCTATCTATCTATCTATCTATCTATCTATCTATCTATCTATCTATCTATCTATCTATCTATCTATCTATCTATCTATCTATCACTCATCTATATCTATCGATCTATCATCTATCCATCCATCTTCACATCCATATCCACACGCTTTAAAATTAACAACTCAGCTAATCTGTCTCTCCTGCTGGATAATCTGGCTCCAGGTTGACCCGTTGTCTTCAAATGGATCTTTTTAATTAGATAAAGAGATAATCTAATTTAAAACTTAATGAGACACTCAGATGAGCAATCAGCAGGCCTGCTCTATTTAACCGGCAGGAAAATGAGGCTGCTTTGCACAGTTATATTGTCATCTTCTCACAATATTTGGGGGGGGGGGGGGGGGGAGTGGAAAAAACCCGGGGAGCAGCTAAATGAAATACTTTGGGCCAACCACCAGGAGAAGGTGAGTTCTAGTCCTGCCTTAGGCATGAAAGCCAACTGGGTGACTTTGGGCCAATCACCAGGAGAAGGTGAGTTCTAGTCCTGCCTTAGGCATGAAAGCCACCTGGGTGACTTTGGGCCAATCACCAGGAGAAGGTGAGTTCTAGTCCTGCCTTAGGCATGAAAGCCAGCTGGCTGACTTTGGACCAATCACCAGGAGACGGTGAGTTCTAGTCCTGCCTTAGGCATGAAAGCCAACTGGGTGACTTTGGGCCAATCACCGGGAGACGGTGAGTTCTAGTCCTGCCTTAGGCATGAAAGCCAACTGGCTGACTTTGGGCCAATCACCGGGAGACGGTGAGTTCTAGTCCTGCCTTAGGCATGAAAGCCAGCTGGGTGACTTTGGGCCAACCACCAGAAGAAGGTGAGTTCTAGTCCTGCCTTAGGCATGAAAGCCAGCTGGCTGACTTTGGGCCAATCACCAGGAGACGGTGAGTTGTAGTTCTGTGTGGGACATGAAAGCCAGCTGGGTGACTTTGGGCCTGCCGTTCTCTCTCAGCCCAACCCTCCTCACTGGATGGTTGTTGTGAAGAAAAGGAGGAAGGAGTATATGTTTGCCAACTTCAGGTTTTTAAAAAAAATAAAAAATAAAACTAGCTGATAGGCCAGGTTATTTATTTATAGGGGGAAAATGTCCAGGCCAAATGTAATTTCTAATGTTGGATTTTCCCTCTTGCCAGAGGAAGCCCCCTTGTGGAAATACTGAAGCCATTACCATGGCAACGCCACTGCGCTGTACAGTAGTAGCCACTTTATGGCAGTACAGTAGAAGCAACCTAAAGGCACAACAGGTTGTATCTTAACAGAAGACATACCCTGAGGGGTGTTAGGGGTTGTCTTACCCCCATAGTATTTGTTTCCAGAGAGTAAGTCATCTGTGTAGCAAGTTTGGTTGAAATTGCTTGAAACGTTCCAGAGTTATGCTAGAACACACATACACACAAACACACAATTTTATTTATTTACACCCAGACACACACACACATATATACACACACACTGGTCTTTACTAGTCTTGTTGTATTCAGGTCTTTTCCAGTGTACAACAAGACCAGTGTTGGGGGATATCTCTGTTGTGAGACAGAAAAGTTGTGTAGCGGAATATGCAGCTAGAGAAACATTGTTAGTAAACACACAAATAGTATCTCAGACACGGTTAGTAAAAAGCAATTAGCTTTACTGGTGTTGTAAAACTAAACCACCGCTTCACAAGCAGTGATAGTAAAGTGAGTCAAACAACCTCCTTAACAAAGTCCTTAACAAACTAACAATTGCTTACAGTCGCAATTAATTTCTTTCTTCTTCTTCCTTCTTCTTCCTTCAGTCAGTCATAACAAGCAGTCAATAAGAGATCAAGCAGAGTGAGCAATTAGCAGAGAGAGCTCTTGCGTTCTGCTGACTTCCTCTTATAGTGGAGATAATGACAGTCTCCAATTACAGTCTCTACTCGCATTCCAACAGTCTTAAAGCCACAATGACCATTTGTCATCGTGGTATTATATATTGCCTACCCAACTCTAGGAGTCTACTCCTAACAACCAGCATACCTACACCCGTGAAAATCTACGAAAACACACACACACACACACACACACACACACACACGATAAAAACAGGATATCAATAGATAAATAAATGAGAGTTTGCCTATCCAGGATTTACAGCCTTTCAGACGTAAGAAGAAAATTATTTACTTGTAATGGAGAAGGGCGGCGTATGATTATAATAAATCAATAAAAATAATCTACTTCAATTCAATTATTATTCAATTATTAGGATTAACAGAAATGATGATAAATTGAGACTATGTTTATTTATTATTATTTTTATTTATTATTTAAATTTATATCCCGCCCTTCTCCATGGAGGACCCAGGGCGGCGCACAGGAAATTTAAAAAACATATAAAGTACAAAAAATAAATATATAATTTAAAATAAATATTAAACACTCCCACCTGTGCTAAAACCAAATTTAAAACCCAATTTAAAAACTTCCTAAAAGTCCCCATGGGAGGTTAGGCTAGGCCGGCTTGTTGGAACAAATATGTCTTTAGACATATGTTGTATTAGAAAGATATTTTGTATTTTAACTAAAACACTTAAAAGACCTATGCATAAGGGAAAATTTGGATAAATTCTTGGCTCTATATAGAGAAAATAATACGGTAAGGTATTTTATAATGGTAATTTATTTTATAAAGATAATTGAGAATATTGTTACAAAATAATCTTGGGAGAATTCTACACTTTTCTTTTTACTTGCTGAATAACCACTGACTTGGACAAATATTAACTTATGATGTAGAGAATAAGACAATATGAAAGCTTAAATTTTATATACAAACACGGGAGGGAAAATTAATGTTTGTCATTTCCAAGATTGATGCACAAAAATTCATGACCGAACGACATGTTGTATGAAATTGAAAAGGATTGAATGTTTTATTTGTTTTTAAATGTTGAAAATAAACATTTACTTTAAAAAACAAAATAATAATCTACTTTTTCCGGCTTGCTTCGTATGTTAAATATGAATATTTTAAAACGACACAAACAAATCTCGTCCTCTTTCTGCTCTGTTACCGCTGAAACAAAACCCTATTTCTGCCAGAAGACTGGATTTCTCCTTCAAACAAAAGGGGAATTTTTTTCTTTTTTGAGCGCCCAAGACTCCGTGGACAAAAATGGACGTGTTCGGAGGAGGAAAAGAAAGGCCTTGTTTAAAGCGGAGAACGCTGCATCCCACGAAGACTGCCGGAGAGTCCCCTCAGGCATGTCAACCTTAAGTGAAGAGACGGATTTTCCTGCAGGGAAGGCTTTGAAGATTAAGATGGGACTCGGAATCCAAAAGCTGTCTTTGCCCACCGCGAGATTAAAAAACTTGAGGTTTGGTTTCCACCTCAGCCTTATAGCTTATGACGAGGGATCGGTCACTGGGAAAATCTGGTTTAAAATTCTCGCGACACTTTATTACTTTATCACTTTATTGGCGGGCCCAGCCCTCTGGAACGACCGCCCCCCCCCCCCCGAACTCCGGACCACCACGGACCTCCGTCTCTTCCGCCAACGTTTGAAGACCTATTTCTTTCATCTAGCCGGCCTAGCCTAGCCCCTGAGAGCACCTCCACAGACTGAATTTTAAACTGTTCTAAATTGATTTTAATTTGCGGGGAATTTTTAGGGAATTTTTAGCACAGGACACTTTAATTTAATCAGATTTTATTGTTCGTAGTCTTATTTATTATATGTCTGCTTTTTACATATATTGTATTTCCGCTTTTTAACCTCCTGGGCACCGCCCTGAGTCCCTTCGGGGAGATAGGCGCGGTATAAAAATCAAATAAAATCAAAATCAAAATCAAAATTACAAAGGTTGTGGCCCACCAGCGGCAAATGGAGCTAGTGGCAGTGAGGAAGTTGGGGAGGAACATGGGCCAGTCCTGGAGTCTGAGGAAGGCTCGGACGAGGGCTCTGCGTCGGAGGCAGAGAGGGGGCCATAGCCGTCCGACAGTTATCAGCTGCCTTCAGAGTCGGAGATCCGTGGGGCAGAAGAACAGCTGGAGCCTGTTCCCAGTGTGCGCATGCGCAGAGCTGCCAGACGAAGGGAACAGCTCAAGAATAGGGGTCAACTTGGGAGTAAGGCCACCGGTGGACGGTGAATGGCCCCTCCCAGAGGAAAGAAAAGAGGAGCGACAGGGAAGTGGAGTTTGCAGGAGACCATGAGTTCCATTCATTCGGGTGAAGATCGGTTCCTGACTTCTTGCCAAGGAATTGCTGCTACAGCATGGAGTTTAGAAGATCTCGGCCTGGCAGCTCTCCAAGCCTGATCAAGGCTGTAGGTGTGGAATCTCATGAGAGATAGTCGGCCGGGACTTTGCTGGAGAGGAATTCCCTTGAACCTAAATAAAAGGAGTTTTATCGGGACGAGGAGTCGGCTTCGTGCTTTTGGGAAGTCTAGTCAGGACAGTAATTTTTATCATTTGGACAAGAAAGTTTCAAAGCCTTCTTTTTAAGACCTTGTTTGCTTTACGGACAAACCTCCGTATAATCCTTTATCTACCGGAATGTCCGTTTTTTTTGCCAGAAACGTCTAAATTATGTTGTTCTCTTCACTCTCGAAAGAATTGTTGACTTGCCAGGGGGTGAAACTATGGCAATGCATGAATGGACTGAAGGCTGAATATCACTTTAGCGTGAGCAGAGCACAGAATGGCAGGACTGTATTCTGATTGGTTTACGCAATTCTTCTGGACAGGGATTGGCTCCTTTCCCAAGGGGGCGGAGCCCACATTTTGTCCCTTAAAAAAAAAAAACAACCCAGAATTGGGAGATTGAATGGCAGGATTTGGGTAAGAAACTTCTAAAAGGAGACTGGCGTTCATTCGTTCTCTGGGAACCATACAATAACACAATAGCAGAATTGGAAGGGACCTTGGAGGTCTTCTAGTCCAACCCCCTGCGTGGGCAGGAACCTTATACCATTTCAGACAAATGGCTATCTAACATCTTCTTAAAGACTTCCAGGGTTGGGGCATTCACAACTTCTGGAGGCAAGCTGTTCCAGAGGTTAATTGTTCTGACTGTCAGGAAATTTCTCCTTAGTTCTAAGTTGCTTCTCTCCTTGATTAGTTTCCACCCATTGCTTCTTGTTCTGCCCCCAGATGCCTTGGAGAATAGCTTGACTCCCTCTTCTTTGTGGCACCCGTATTTGCAAGGAATCATTTTCTCTTTCTTGAGTGAAGCTCCCACGCGTTTTCCGCTACCCCACTGGCAATGCAGGCAGTCCTCAATTTACAACAGTTTGTTTAATGACCGTTCAAGTTACAACGGAGCTGGAAAAAGTGAGTTATGATCCCCCCCACTCCCGCCACACACACACACATTTACCACGGTTCGCATGACCAAAACTCAGAGGCTTGGCACAACTGACTCGTATTTACGACGGTTGCAGTGTCCCGAGGGTCACGCGACTACCCCCCCTCCCATTTTACAACCTCATTCCGAGGAGCAAAAAGTCAATGCGGAAGCCGGTTTCATTTAACAACCGGGTTGCCCGCTTGTCAGCTGCAGGGATTCACTTTAACAACTGTGGAAAGAAGGGCTGTAAAAACCGGGGCAAAACTCGCTTCCCAAGCGTCTCGCTTAGCAACATTAATGTTGGGTTCAATTGTGGGGGTAGGTCAAGCACTACCCGTATGAAAACCCGAATTAAGGGATCTCCGAAATAAGCAAACGCTGCTTGGCCCATGGTCATGTCCTACTTTTTTTGACAATTTCTCTGTTCAACTGCTTTTATCATTAAAAGTCCCCCCCCTCCTAATATTATAATACAATAATAAAATAGCAGAGTTGGAAGGGACCTTGGAGGTCATCTAGTCCAACTCCCTGCCTAGGCAGGAAACCCTATACCATTTTAGACAAATGGTTATCCAGCATCTTCTTAAAGACTTCCAGTGTTGGGGAATTCACAACTTCTGGAGGCAACCTCTGTTCCACTGACTAATTGTTCTAACTGCCAGGGAAATTCCTCCTCAGTTCTAAGTTGCTTCTCTCCTTGATTAGTTTCCATCCATTGCTTCTTGTCCTGCCCTCAGGTGCTTTGGAGAATAGCTGGACTCCCTCTTCTTTGGGGCAACCCCTGAGATATCGGAAGGCTGCTATCATGTCTCCCCTGGTCCTTCTCTTCATTAAACTAGACCTATCCAGTTCCTGCAACCGTTTATCAGAGCCTTGCGGTTTAAATATACAGGCGGGGCTCAACGTACGATCATAATGGACCCCCAAGTTTCTGTTGCTAAGCAAAACAGTCATTCCATGAGTTTTGCCCCCATTTTACCACTCTTCTTCCCATGGTTGTTAAGTGAATCACGGCAGTCATTCGGTTAGTAGCACCGTTGCTGTTTGTAAGTTTGGACTCTCAGAAAAGGAATGGTTGTAAGATGGGGACTAGCTATATCATTACAGAAGAGAAGACTGGGAGCTCAGGGCGGAGCATCTATCATTGTTGTCACTAGGAGATCAAAAACAAGTCAATGGGAGACAATCCAAAAATATGGACATCTTTTGTGCACAGAAAACATTACACTGCAAAAACTGGAGGTCTTTAGAGGGTTGAAGACAAAGATTTGAATGACATCAGGACGGATGGAAAAGAAATGAAGACGGGAAAGGAAGGAAAGGAAGGAAGGAAAGGAAGAAAAGGAAGGAAGGAAAGGAAGAAAAGGAAGGAAGAAAAGAAAGAAGGAAAGAAAGAAAGAACGAAGGAGGAAAGAAAGAAGGAAGGAAGGATGGAAAAGAAATGAAGATGGGAAAGGAAGAAAAGGAAGGAAGGAAAGGAAGGAAGAAAAGAAAGAAGGAAAGAAAGAATGAAGGAAAGAAAGAAGGAAGAAAGGAAAAGAAAGGAAGACAGGAAAGGAAGAAAAGGAAGGGAGAAGGAAAGAAGGAAGGAAAGAAGGAAAGGAAGGAAATAAGAAAGGAAGAAAGGAAGAAGGAGAAAGAAAGAAAGAAAGAAAGAAAGAAAGAAAGAAAGAAAGAAAGAAAGAAAGAAAGAAAGAAAGAAAGAAAGAACGAACATAAAAGAATGATGTGGTCCAACAGGATGACAAGACAACCAAACTATTTCATGGATCAAATTCTGGAATTTGGGATGAAATGATCTTCGGAAGGAAAGAACGGTCTCCTTCCCTCCCTTCGTTTCATGCGACTCTTTCCATTTTTGTCCAGGTTGCAAAAGAAGAAGAAAAAGGAGGAGGAGGAGGAGGAGGAGGGAGAAGAAGAAGAAGAAGAAAAAGGAGGAGGAGGAGGAGGATAAGGAGGGAGAAGAGGGAGGAGAAGAAGAAGAAGAAGAAGAAGAAGAAGAAGAAGAAGAAGAAGAAGAAGAAGAAGAAGAAGAAGAAGAAGAAGAAGAAGAAGAAGAAGAAGAAGAAGAAGAAGTAGTGCCCCTCTAGGATCATCTTTTAACACAATCCCTAAAATTCATTGTTGCACCTGCAACAACAAAACCCCGAGAGAGCGTTTGAACTCTGCTTTGGCAGCCAAAATGCATCTTGGACAATAGCAACAGGAAGGGAAGCCAAAACTGCTTATTAATGACTCTGAAATTCCCCCTCTCCGGCTCTTCTCCGCTAGCTTTTAAAAAAGAAATAATCTCAGATCGAAGCCATGAGATACAAGGGAATCCATTCTCCAGTTGAAGATTTTTCCTGCAAAAAAGAGATTGCTAATAAGAAAACCTTTGCAAATTAGTTTCCAGGGTCTGCTGTAATTTGAAAAACGGCCAATATCTTCTCTTTCTTTTTTTGGTTGCTGCACTTCAGAAAGTTTAATAAAACAGCTCTTTACATTTTGTTCGTCCTCTGCGTGTCTATTCAACGTTTGTGTCTTTAAAAAAAAAAAAAAAATCCTTAAATTAAACCACATACCTATGAATTTAATTGAAGGGCAAGGCACCGAATAAATAAATCTCATTAAAAAAATTTCTGCTTTTGTTACCGGCTCAGTTCAGGCGGCTTAACTTCAATTTATTAGGTGGGTTAAAGAACAATAAATAAAATATGGAGCAAAAACAAACAAACCCCAAACCCTTGTGAGATATTAAAAATGACTGCGAGCAAAGGAAACTATTTCTTCCAAATTTATAACATCTAAAATGAGGAATTGTAACTCTCAGTTTTGCGGGAGAGCATTAAAGATTCATATCAGACTCCAAGGAATCTATTAAAAGAGGTGAATAAATTGAGCTTGAGAAATTTAACACTTCCAAGCTCAGTCTATCTATCTTGATGTATCCTGAAGTTTGTTTTCATGCCTAAAAGTGAATTAATAATAATAATAATAATAATAATAATAATAATAATAATAATAATAATAATAATAATAATAATAATAATAATAATTAAAAAAAAATTTATTTGTAGCCCGCTCTCTCTCCCCAGAGGGACTCGAGGCGGGGCACAGGAAAATTAAAAAACAATAAACACAAACAGAATACATAATTTAAAATCACAATTAAACAAATCCTGCGCTAAAAACATCTATAAAAACTAAAAACTGTCCCAAAAACCCCTTAACACTACAAATAATTAAAATTACCCTAAAACCCCAGGACAGGGAGGCTATCCCAAGCCGGCCAGACGGAAAAAGTAGGTTTTCAATTTGAGACGGAAGGAGCGGAGGTCCGTGGTCGTCCTAATATCGGGGGGAAGGTCGTTCCAGAGGGCCGGGCCCGCCACAGAGAGAGCCCTTCCCCTGGGTGTCGCCCGCTGACACAGTCTAGTGGACGGCACCCGGAGAAGCCCCGCTCTGTGGGAGCGAATCGGCCGTGAGGATGTATGGGGCAGGATCCGATCCTGCAGATAGCTAGGTCCCAAGCCATGGAGCGCTTTAAAGATGATAATTAACACCTTGAAGCGCACCCGGAAGACGACAGGTAGCCAGTGCAGCTTGCGTAAGAGCGGTGTTACATGGGTGGACCTTGCGGTCCCCATAATTGCTCGCGCGGCTGCATTCTGGACTAGCTGAAGCCTCCGGGTGCACCTCAAGGGCAGCCCCATGTAGAGAGAGTTACAATAGTCCAGTCGGGATGTCACGAGAGCATGAGTGACTGTGCGAAGGGCGTCCCGATCCAATAGGGGGCGCAATTGGCGAACCAGGCGAACCTGGTAAAACGCCCTCCTGGCCACGGCTGTCACTTGATCTTCCATGGACAGCCGGGCATCCAGGAGGACACCCAAATTGCGCGCCCCATCCACAGGGGCAAGATGTTCGCCCCCTATGGCCAGCGATGGAGTGAGCTGGTTGAATCGGGCAGCCGGAAACCACAGCCACTCGGTCTTGGTCGGGTTGAGCTTGAGTCCGTTACTTCCCATCCAGATCCGTACAGCTTCCAGGCACTGGCATATCACCGCTACGGCATCGTTGGGGTGGTTTGGGGTAGAAATGTACAGCTGTGTATCATCAGCGTACAGATGGTACTCTACCCCAAAACCACGGATGATCTCACCCAGCGGCTTCATGTATGTGTTGAACAGGAGGGGCGAGAGGACCGACCCCTGAGGCACCCCACATGCGAGGGGTCTCGCGGTCGACCTCTGCCCCCCTGCCAACACAAATTGCGATCGGCCAGAGAGGTAGGAGGAGAACCACCGTAAAACGGTGCCTCCCACCCCCAACCCCCCCAGCCGATGCAATAGGATACCATGGTCGATGGTATCGAAAGCCGCCGAGAGGTCTAATAGGACCAGGATGGAGGAACAACCCCCATCTCTGGCCCTCCAGAGATCATCGACCAACGCGACCAATGCCGTCTCGGTGCTATGCCCGGGCCGAAAGCCGGACTGGCGCGGATCTAGATAATCAACTTCCTCCAGGTGACGGGGAAACTGTTGTGCCACCACACTCTCGACAACCTTCGCCAAAAAGGGAAGGTTGGAGACTGGACGATAGTTGTTCAAAAGAGCTGGATCCAAAGAGGGCTTCTTAAGGAGGGGCCTCACCATCGCTTCTTTTAGGGAAGCAGGCAAGGCACCCTCACTCAAGGATGCGTTGACAACCTCTTGGAGCCAGCCTCGTGTCACCTCCCAGGATGCCAGTACAAGCCAGGAGGGACACGGGTCCAATAAACATGTGGTGGCTCGCAGTCGCCCACGTAACCTGTCCATATCCTCGGAAGTAACGGAGTCAAACTCCTCCCAAACAAGATCTCTCTCGTGGCATTCCACTGGGCCATGAATGGGGGCTAGCTCGTTCTGTATCTGAGCGATTTTCTCCTGCAGAAAAGTCACAAATTCCTCTGCTCTACCCTGTAACGGGGCTTCCCGCACCCTCTGTTGAAGGAGGGAGCGGGTCACCCTAAACAGGGCGGCAGGGCGGTTTTCTGCGGATGCTATGAGAGTAGCACAATGGTGACGTTTGGCCACTCTCAGCGCCACAATGTAAGTCCGTAACTGGGCTCTTACCTGTGTCCGGTCAGATTCAGATCGAGTAGACCTCCATCTTCTCTCTAGGCATCTCTTGCGGCGTTTCATCACCCTCAGCTCCTCGGAAAACCAAGGAGCCAGGGTGTTTCGCCGCCGCAAGAGAGGCCGCAAGGGCGCGACCCGATCCAAGGCTCCCGTGGTCGCAGTATTCCATGCGGCCACGAGGTCCTCCATCGGGGCGCGGGCCAGGGGTACAGGAAGTGGCCCAAGCGCCGTCTGGAACCCATCCGGGTCCATCAGGCGCCTGGGGCGGAACCAGATTGGTGACTCAGGTTCCGCCTCCCCGCGGAGGGGAGCAGCGGTCGGAAAGTCGAGCCGGAGAAGTGAGTGGTCTGTCCATGACAAGGGTGTGATGACTATATCCCCTATACCCAGATCACTCTTCCATTGGCCTGAGACAAAGATGAGATCCGGTGTATGTCCACCCTCGTGAGTGGGGCCTTGAATTAGTTGGGTCAGGTCCATGGCCGTCATGGAAGCCATGAACTCCCGAGCTGCCTCGGATGATTCGCCCACCGATGGCAGATTAAAGTCCCCCATGACTAAAAGTCTGGGGGTCTCAACTGCCACCGTAGCGATCACCTCGAGGAGCTCGGGCAGGGCTGCTGCTACATAGCGGGGAGCCAGGTATACAACCAGCAAGCCCAACTGCCTCCCTAGGCCCCACTTCACACAGAGGGACTCACAACCGGTGGTCTGTGGCACAACGGTCTCTCTCGGCTCAAGACCTTCCTTTACAATGACCGCTACCCCACCGCCCCTACCTAGGGCCCGGGGCTGATGAAACGCGCGGTAACCTGGTGGGCACATTTCAACGAGGGGGAGTCCACCCTCGTGGCCCAACCAGGTCTCCGCGATTCCCACCAGGTCCGGCTCCCCCTCTGACACAAGGTCATGAATTTTCAATCTATCTGTTGTGGCCTAGGCGTCCCCAAAAAGCACGAGGCGGAGTCTGCATCCCCCCGACAAAACCCCTTTTATTAAAGGAATGGGAATTCCTCTCCTTCACCTTCAGCCAAGGCCTGGCAAACCGTCTTTCAAAGGAGTATTTATGACCACAGACCTTATCTAGCTTGGAAAGCTGCCAGGTGAATATTTGCCAAATGAGGTGCTGTGCAAGGAAAGACTGGGCACAGAGTCTCTGAGAATCACGGACAGATCTTTAGACTCCTGAAACGAATGAATGAACAAACAAATTGTTTCCTGCAAAAGCCCCCTCCCCTTTTATTTCCTATTGGAGGGGCCATTCGCCATCCACCTGGTTTGCCTCCCAGGTCTACCCTGATTTCTGAGCTGTTCTTTTCTTCTGGCAGCTCTGCGTATGCGCACACTTGGGAACAGGCTCCAGCTGTTCCTCTGCCTCACTGCTGTCTAGCTTCGTAGGCACCTGATCACTGCCGGACGGCCTCAGCCCCATCTCTGCCTCCGACGCAGAGCCCTCGTCCGAGACTTCCTTTGCATCCAGGACTGGCCCACCCTCCTCACTGTCTAACTCTGTGGCTAGCTCTGCTGACCACTGGCAGGCCACAACACGATCGTTTGAATACAATACAATAGCAGAGTTGGAAGGGACCTTGGAGGTCTTCTAGTCCAACCCCCTGCCTAGGCAGGAAACCTTATGCCGTTTCTGACAAATGGCTATTCAACATCTTCTTAAAGACTTCCAGGGTTGGGGGCTTCACAACTTCTGGAGGCAACTTCTGTTCCACTGATTAATTGTTCTCACTGTCAGGAAATTCCTCCTCAGTTCTAGGTTGCTTCTCTCCTTGATTAGTTTCCACCCATTGCTTCTTGTCCTGCCCCCAGGTGCCTTGGAGAATAGCTTGACTCCCTCTTCTTTGGGGCAACCCCTGAGATATCGGAAGGCTGCTATCCTGTCTCCCCTGGTCCTTCTTTTCATTAAACTAGACATCCCCAGTTCCTGCAACCGTTCTTCATATGTTTCAGCCTCCAGTCCCCTAATCCTCTTTCTTGCTCTTCTCTGCACTCTTTCTAGAGTCTCCACATCTTTTCTACATCGTGGTGACCAAAACTGAATGCAGTATTTCAAGTGTGGCCTTCCCAAGGGATTACAAAAGTGGTATTAACCCTTCACGTGATCTTGATTCTCTCCCTCTGTTGATGCAGCCTAGAACTGGGTGGGCTTTTTTGGCAGCTGCTGCCCACGGCTGGCTCCTATTTAAGTGATCGTCCACTAGGACTCCCAAGATCCCTCTCACAGTTGCTACTATTGAGCAAGGTACCACCTACACTGTTTTGTAAGCTGCCATTCTATCAATAGGGTTCACGGTATAGAGCAGAGGTTCCCAAACTTGGCAACTTTGTGGACTTCAACTCCCAGCATTCTCCAGCCAGCATAGCTGGCTGGAGAATGCTGGGAGTTGAAGTCCACAAGTCTTAAAGTTGCCAAGTTTGGGAACCTCTGGTATAGAGTGTCATTGTGACTTATGGTACACAATGGTAGCCCTCAAGTTTGATCCTAGGTAGAGGCAGATGTAGGGTTTCCTGCTTGGGCAGGGGGTTGGACTAGATGGCCTGCAAGGTCCCTTCCAACTCTGTTAATCTATCTATCTAATCTAAAGAAAGGGAAGGGAGAGGAGGTGTTACAAAAGCAATCCAAACTGTATATTATAACCTATTAAATGAAACAACAAATGTATAAGAAGGATACGTGTAAAGAAGAATAACCATTATGTGAATGTATACTTAAAATGATATGTAAGAGAATAAAAAATTGGGGGGGGGGGGGAAATGTATTTCCCCCCTCCTCAAATAATTTTTGGAGTGAATCAATATGAAGAGTTTCTTCGGAGGGAAAGAAAATAGGGAGGAGAAGGGAGATGCAGAAGAACATTAAGTTATTTGAACTTCGAAGGAATTGGATTTCAGTCGGCAACAAGACACAAATACCCTCGGCCACATAAATTGGAATGAGCTCTCTTATTAGCTCAGATTTCCCCCACTGCAGAAATAAGTACAAAAACTCTGAATTTCTGAGAAATCTGCTGTTCTGAACACTGTGCAGGCATCAGGGTGTGTGGGAGTCTATGGATGTCGGGAACATAGCTACGTTTATTCTAAAACAGGCTGCAAGTTTGCAATTGTGGCAGAAAAACCACAATTTTGCCTTAGATTTCTTTTAATCTACCTATTCCTAATAACCTCCGTCTTCTTTTCCCCATAACGACAACCCTGTGCGGTGAGGTGGGTTGAGAGATAATATCCCAAAGTCACCCAGCTGGCATTTATGCCTAAGGTGGGACTAGAACTCCCAGGCTCCCGGCAGTTAGCCAAAAGTCACCCACTTGGCTTTCAGGCCTAAGGCGGGACTAGAACTCACCGTCTCCTGGTGATTGGCTCAAAGTCAACCAACCAGCTTTCATAGCTAAGGCAGGACTAGAACTCACCATTGCCTGGTGATTGGCTCAAAGTCACCCACTTGGCTTTCAGGCCTAAGGCGGGACTAGAACTCACCGTCTCCTGGTGATTGGCTCAAAGTCACCCAGCCGGCTTTCATGGCTAAGGCGGGACTAGAACTCACCATCGCCTGGTGATTGGCTCAAAGTCACCCAGCCGGCTTTCATGGCTAAGGCGGGACTAGAACTCACCATCGCCTGGTGATTGGCTCAAAGTCACCCAGCCGGCTTTCATGGCTAAGGCTGGACTAGAACTCACCGTCTCCTGGTGATTGGCTCAAAGTCAACCAGCCAGCTTTCATGGCTAAGGCAGGACTAGAACTCACCGTTGCCTGGTGATTGGCTCAAAGTCAACCAGCCAGCTTTCATGGCTAAAGCAGGACTAGAACTCACCGTCTCCTGGTGATTGGCTCAAAGTCAACTAGCCAGCTTTCATGGCTAAGGCAGGACTAGAACTCACCGTCGCCTGGTGATTGGCTCAAAGTCACCCAGCCGGCTTTCATGGCTAAGGCGGGACTAGAACTCACCATCGCCTGGTGATTGGCTCAAAGTCTCCCAGCCGGCTTTCATGGCTAAGGAGGGACTAGAACTCACCGTCGCCTGGTGATTGGCTCAAAGTCAACCAGCCAGCTTTCATGGCTAAGGCAGGACTAGAACTCACCGTTGCCTGGTGATTGGCTCAAAGTCAACCAGCCAGCTTTCATGGCTAAAGCAGGACTAGAACTCACCGTCTCCTGGTGATTGGCTCAAAGTCAACCAGCCAGCTTTCATGGCTAAGGCAGGACTAGAACTCACCATCGCCTGGTGATTGGCTCAAAGTCACCCAGCCGGCTTTCATGGCTAAGGCAGGACTAGAACTCACCATCGCCTGGTGATTGGCTCAAAGTCTCCCAGCCGGCTTTCATGGCTAAGGCAGGACTAGAACTCACCGTTGCCTGGTGATTGGCTCAAAGTCAACCAGCCAGCTTTCATGGCTAAAGCAGGACTAGAACTCACCGTCTCCTGTTGATTGGCTCAAAGTCAACCAGCCAGCTTTCATGGCTAAGGCAGGACTAGAACTCACCGTCGCCTGGTGATTGGCTCAAAGTCACCCAGCCGGCTTTCATGGCTAAGGCGGGACTAGAACTCACCATCGCCTGGTGATTGGCTCAAAGTCTCCCAGCCGGCTTTCATGGCTAAGGAGGGACTAGAACTCACCGTCGCCTGGTGATTGGCTGAAAGTCATCCAGCCGGCTTTCATGCCTAAGGCGGGACTAGAACTCACCGTCTCCTGGTGATTGGCTCAAAGTCACCCAGCCGGCTTTCATGGCTAAGGCGAGACTAGAACTCACCGTCACTTGGTGATTGGCTCAAAGTCACCCAGCCGGCTTTCATGGCTAAGGCAGGACTAGAACTCACCGTCTCCTGGTGATTGACTCAGTCATCCAGCCGGCTTTCATGGCTAAGCCGGGACTAGAACTTACCGTCTCCTGGTGATTGGCTCAAAGTCACCCAACCGGCTTTCATGCCTAAGGCGGGACTAGAACTCATCGTCTCCCGGTGATTGGCTGAAAGTCACCCAGCCGGCTTTCATGCCTAAGGCTTGACAAACTCAAGATCTCTGGCTTTCTAACCTGCTGCCTTATCCACTAGACTTAATGTCAACTTGCAAAACATCTCTGGCCTGCTCCCGAGTTGCCATAGGCAGGAGAGGGGGAACTGACAGGAGCAGCATGGCAGCCACAACCAGAAGCCCATTCCACGCATACCTTTCTCAAGGCTGTATCCCAGAATACCTATAACAGCTGGAGGGCATAATCTCTACAGCCTGCAAAAGGGCTCCAGTTGGAGAATGTGATTTATGACACCCTGGGAAGTGGGGGGAAACAGGGTCATAGTTGGGCGGAAAATTACCTAGGGGCAGAGCTGTCTTCATTGGATACTTGCCGACATGTTGCTCCTAATGAATAACTGGGTTGCCTTTGAAGCTTGGCTCGAGGCTCAGGCTCTCTGTATGTTATATTATATATTAGACTTCTGCATCAAAAGCAATCCAGGGAACAGCAAGATATATTATTTCACAGGTGTTTCGCAGCAGCCTTCAAATGCAGTAAGCATTTGAATTAGCCAAATGTTTATTTATGATCATATAAAGCCCAGATTCTCAACCTTGGCAGTTTTAAAATGTATGGCTTTCAACTCCTAGAATTCCCCAGCCGGCCCGATGTTGAAAATAATATTCCAACAATAGTTAAAATTTAAATGGTTTCCTACTGCAGGTTTTTTTTTTTTTTTTTTACAAAACCGCTTCTGCAGATCCCTGCAATTCCATAAGAAGTTAATTAGATCCCAAAAGATTAAAAGGCATATCAAGCACAACCAATTTTCTATCACTAAAGCTTTCCCTCTTGATCAGGGTTTCCAAGGTATAGACTCTCTCTCTCTCTCTCTCTCTCTCCCATCTCTCTTTTTCTCTGTCTCTCTTTCCCTCTCTCTCTTTCCCTCTCTCCCCCATATCTCCCTCTCTTTCTCCTCTCTCTCTCTACTTCTCTCTCTCTTTCTCTCTTTCTCTCTCCCCCATCTCTCTTCTCTCTCTTTCTCTCCCATCTCTCTCTCTCTCTCTCCCTCTCTCCCTTCCATAATAAAAAATGGAAAAGCAGCTGCATGAATCATACTTGCACTGTGGAAATAAGTTACGGCCCTTGGGAAGGCCACACTTGGAATATTTGCATTCAGTTTTGGTCGTCAAGATGTAGAAAAGACATGGAGACTCTAGAAAGAGTGCAGAGAAGAGCAACAAAGAGGATGAGGGGACTGGAGGGTAAAACATAGGAAGAACGGTTGCAGGAACTGGGCATGTCTAGTTGAATGAGAAGAAGGACGAGGGGAGACATGATAGCAGTCTTCCAGTATCTCAGGGGTTGCCCCAAAGAAGAAGGAGTCAAGCTATTCTCCAAAGCACCTGAGGGCAGAACAAGAAGCAATGGGTGGAAATTAATCAAGGAGAGAAGCAACTTAGAATATTTTTTCACTTCCGCCGGCTGGCCCTGTATCTTGACCCCCCTCTGACTGAATAAATCCTCCCCCCACCCTAGGACCCCTTAAAGGCCGAATTAAAATTTTATTTAAAAAACCCCTAAGTCCGCGCTTCGCCCACCTCTCTGGATTAATCCATTGCCTCCAGAAGTTGTGAATGCTCCAACACTGGAAGTCTTTAAGAAGAGGTTGGATAGCCATTTGTCTGAAACGGTACTGGGTTTCCTGCCTAGGCAGGGGGTTGGACTAGAAGACCTTTAAGGTCCCTTCCAACGCTTGTGTTGTGCTGTGCTGTGCTGTGCTGTATTGTATTGTATTGTATTGTACTGTACTGTATACCACTTTTGTGTCCTGAAAACTCCTCCAATTTTCCATGTAAACTTAATTTCCCCTTTTAAGATTTGGCACCAGTGCCGCAAAGGAGTTGCTTTGTCAATTATCAAACGTGTCATCTAAATTGGAAGGCAGTTTTTTTAACAGGCCGAAAAGCTCTCTGTGCTGTAGGAAATCCCAAGAGTCAAATACTTGGGAAAACCCAGGAAGGTTTGCATGCCATGGACTGCATGCCAGAGCCAACCCAAAGAAACACTGTTTTTTAATCCAAAATTACGCTTTGGATGGAATTTAAATGGGTCCACCTCAAAACATTTGTGTTTGCCAAGTCATTAAGGGAGATTCCCACCAAGAGGCTCTAAGCCAGAGGTTCCCAAACTCGGCAACTTTAAGACTTGTGGACTTCAACTCCCAGAAATCTCCAGCCAGCTCTGCTTTCAGATTTCTGGGAGTTGAAGTCCACAAGTCTTAAAGTTGCCAAGTTTGGGAACCTCTGCTCTAAGCTTTCGTAGTTATTGGATCTATTTGCAAATCGGTAAAGGTAAAGGTTCCCCTCGCACTTGGGTGCTGGTTGTTCCCGACTCTAGGGGGCGGTGCTCATCTCCGTTTCAAAACCGAAGAGCCAGCGCTGTCCGAAGACGTCTCCGTGGTCATGTGGCCGGCATGACTCAATGCAAAAGGCGCACGGAACGCTGTTCCCTTCCCACCAAAGGTGGCGCCTATTTTTCTACTTGCATTTTTTACGTGCTTTCGAACGGCTAGGTTGGGAGAAGCTGGGACAAGGAACGGGAGCTCACTCCGTTACACGGCTCTAGGGATTCAAACTGCCAAGCTTTCTGATCAACAAGCTTAGTGTCTTAGCCACTGAGCCACCGCGTCCCTTATTTGCAAATCTGAGTGTATGCTAATTAGAGAGCTAATTAGAGAGTCGGTTTGATCCAGTGGCACCAGGCTAGGAAGCTGGAGATCATGAGTTCAAGTCATGTCTTAGCTGTGAAACCCAGCTGAGTGACTTTGGGCCAATCACCAGGAGACAGTGAGTTCTAGTCCTGTTTTAGCTATGAAAGCCAGCTGGGTGAATTTGAGCCAATCACCAGGAGACGGTGAGTTCTAGTCCTGCCTTAGGTATGAAAGCCAGCTGGGTGACTGAGCCAATCACCAGGAGACGGGGAGTTCTAGTCCCGCCTTAGGCATGAAAGCCAGCTGGGTGAATTTGAGCCAATCACCAGGAGACGGTGAGTTCTAGTCCTGTCTTAGGCATGAAAGCCAGCTGGGTGAATTTGAGCCAATCACCAGGAGACGGGGAGTTCTAGTCCCGCCTTAGGCATGAAAGCCAGCTGGGTGAATTTGAGCCAATCACCAGGAGACGGGGAGTTCTAGTCCCGCCTTAGGCATGAAAGGCAGCTGGGTGAATTTGAGCCAATCACCAGGAGACGGGGAGTTCTAGTCCCGCCTTAGGCATGAAAGGCAGCTGGGTGAATTTGAGCCAATCACCAGGAGACGGTGAGTTCTAATCCTGTTTTAGCTATGAAAGCAAGCTGGGTGAATTTGAGCCAATCACCAGGAGACGGTGAGTTCTAGTCCCGCCTTAGGCATGAAAGGCAGCTGGGTGAATTTGAGCCAATCACCAGGAGACGGTGAGTTCTAGTCCTGCCTTAGGTATGAAAGCCAGCTGGGTGACTGAGCCAATCACCAAGAGACGGTGAGTTCTAGTCCTGTCTTAGGCATGAAAGCCAGCTGGGTGAATTTGAGCCAATCACCAGGAGACGGTGAGTTCTAGTCCCGCCTTAGGCATGAAAGCCAGCTGGGTGAATTTGAGCCAATCACCAGGAGACGGTGAGTTCTAGTCCTGCCTTAGGTATGAAAGCCAGCTGGGTGACTGAGCCAATCACCAGGAGACGGTGAGTTCTAGTCCCGCCTTAGGCATGAAAGCCAGCTGGGTGACTTTGGGCCAATCACCAGGAGACGGGGAGTTCTAGTCCCGCCTTAGGCATGAAAGCCAGCTGGGTGAATTTGAGCCAATCACCAGGAGACGGGGAGTTCTAGTCCTGTCTTAGGCATGAAAGCCGGCTGGGTGACTGGGATGTCATGCTGGCTAGGGAATTCTGGGAATTGAAGTCCCCGAGTTTTAAAAGTTTATTTTTATTGTATTAAATTTATACCCCGCCCTTCTCCTACAAAAGGACCCAGGGCGGCGCACAGGTCAATTAAAACACAACGTACATAAATAGATCAATTATTAAAATCCAATTAAATTAAATTACCCCGTGCTAAAATTCTCTAATTAAAATTTATAACTAAAAAGTCCAGATCGGGTGATTATCCTAGGCCGGCTTGTTGGAATAAATGCGTTTTCAGACGCCGGCGGAAAAGGCGGAGGTATGTGGTGGTACGGAGTTCAGGGGGCAGGTCGTTCCAGAGGGTTGAGCCCGCCACAGAGAAGGCCCTTCCCCTGGGTGTCGCCAACTGGCATTGCCCGGCCGACGGCACCCGGAGAAGGCCCCCTCTGTGGGAGCGGACCGGTCGGAGGGATGTATGGGGCAGGAGACGGTCTCGCATGTAACTAGGCATGTCAAAGTTGCCAAAATTGGATACCCCTGTGTTAAACAAAAGGGGAGAAATTGTTGTGTGTGTGGGAAATGAAAAATAAAGAGGATAAAGCTGGTATCGGAAGAGCATAGAAAGAGGAGGCAGGTGACTTGATCTCCATATTTTATTTTATTTTTTGAACACTAGAACCAAGCGTTCGACTTTGCAAAGAAACAGATTGCGTAGCCCTGATAAATATCAATTATTTAACATTTAAAATAATACTCCCAAAGCAGATTTTGGTTAAATATACGGAAAGTTCTCCAACACTTACAAGCTGTTCAACAGCGTGACAGCTTTAATTTGGAGGTGGTGGTAACTGCCCCTTTGTGGAAACCTTTAAAGGGAAGCATAAAGAATGCTCTCTAGTGAGAAAATCTATGTACCAAGCAGGGGGCGGCTTTCAAACAAAGGCCTGCAGGATTACATTTGAATGGTGAAACTCTGAACTCTTATGGGAAATCAACTCCTACAGATTTTTTTTTACTACCGGTTCTGTGGGCGTGGCTTGGTGGGCGTGGCAGGGGAAGGATACTGCAAAATCCCCATTCCCTCCCCACTCCAGGGGAAGGATACTGCAAAATCCTCAATCCCTCCCCACTCCAGGGGAAGGATACTGCAAAATCCTCAATCCCTCCCCACTCCAGGGGAAGGATACTGCAAAATCCCCATTCCCTCCCCACTCCAGGGGAAGGATACTGCAAAATCCTCAATCCCTCCCCACTCCAGGGGAAGGATACTGCAAAATCCCCATTCCCTCCCCACTCCAGGGGAAGGATACTGCAAAATCCCCATTCCCTCCCCACTCCAGGGGAAGGATGCTGCAAAATCTCCATTCCCTCCCCACTCCAGGGGAAGGATACTGCAAAATCTCCATTCCCTCCCCACTCCAGGGGAAGGATACTGCAAAATCCCCATTCCCTCCCCACTCCAGGGGAAGGATACTGCAAAATCCCCATTCCCTCCCCACTCCAGGGGAAGGATACTGCAAAATCCCCATTCCCTCCCCACTCCAGGGGAAGGATACTGCAAAATCTCCATTCCCTCCCCACTCCAGGGGAAGGATACTGCAAAATCCCCATTCCCTCCCCACTCCAGGGGAAGGATACTGCAAAATCCCCATTCCCTCCTCACTCCAGGGGAAGGATACTGCAAAATCTCCATTCCCTCCCCACTCCAGGGGAAGGATACTGCAAAATCCCCATTCCCTCCCCACTCCAGGGGAAGGATACTGCAAAATCCCCATTCCCTCCTCACTCCAGGGGAAGGATACTGCAAAATCTCCATTCCCTCCCCACTCCAGGGGAAGGATACTGCAAAATCCCCATTCCCTCCCCACTCCAGGGGAAGGATACTGCAAAATCCTCATTCCCTTCCCACTCCAGGGGAAGGATACTGCAAAATCCCCATTCCCTCCCCACTCCAGGGGAAGAATACTGCAAAATCTCCATTCCCTCCCCACTCCAGGGGAAGGATACTGCAAAATCTCCATTCCCTCCCCACTCCAGGGGAAGGATACTGCAAAATCCCCATTCCCTCCCCACTCCAGGGGAAGGATACTGCAAAATCCCCATTCCCTCCCCACTCCAGGGGAAGGATACTGCAAAATCTCCATTCCCTCCCCACTCCAGGGGAAGGATACTGCAAAATCCCCATTCCCTCCCCACTCCAGGGGAAGGATACTGCAAAATCCCCATTCCCTCCTCACTCCAGGGGAAGGATACTGCAAAATCTCCATTCCCTCCCCACTCCAGGGGAAGGATACTGCAAAATCCTCAATCCCTCCCCACTCCAGGGGAAGGATACTGCAAAATCCCCATTCCCTCCCCACTCCAGGGGAAGGATACTGCAAAATCTCCATTCCCTCCCCACTCCAGGGGAAGGATACTGCAAAATCCTCAATCCCTCCCCACTCCAGGGGAAGGATACTGCAAAATCCCCATTCCCTCCCCACTCCAGGGGAAGGATACTGCAAAATCCTCAATCCCTCCCCACTCCAGGGGAAGGATACTGCAAAATCCCCATTCCCTCCCCACTCCAGGGGAAGGATACTGCAAAATCCCCATTCCCTCCCCACTCCAGGGGAAGGATACTGCAAAATCTCCATTCCCTCCCCACTCCAGGGGAAGGATACTGCAAAATCTCCATTCCCTCCTCACTCCAGGGGAAGGATACTGCAAAATCTCCATTCCCTCCCCACTCCAGGGGAAGGATACTGCAAAATCCCCATTCCCTCCCCACTCCAGGGGAAGGATACTGCAAAATCCCCATTCCCTCCCCACTCCAGGGGAAGGATACTGCAAAATCTCCATTCCCTCCCCACTCCAGGGGAAGGATACTGCAAAATCCCCATTCCCTCCCCACTCCAGGGGAAGGATACTGCAAAATCCCCATTCCCTCCTCACTCCAGGGGAAGGATACTGCAAAATCCCCATTCCCTCCCCACTCCAGGGGAAGGATACTGCAAAATCCCCATTCCCTCCCCACTCCAGGGGAAGGATACTGCAAAATCCTCAATCCCTCCCCACTCCAGGGGAAGGATACTGCAAAATCCCCATTCCCTCCCCACTCCAGGGGAAGGATACTGCAAAATCCCCATTCCCTCCCCACTCCAGGGGAAGGATACTGCAAAATCCCCATTCCCTCCCCACTCCAGGGGAAGGATACTGCAAAACCCCATTCCCTCCCCACTCCAGGGGAAGGATACTGCAAAACCCCCATTCCCTCCCCACTCCAGGGGAAGGATACTGCAAAACCCCCATTCCCTCCCCACTCCAGGGGAAGGATACTGCAAAATCCCCATTCCCTCCCCACTCCAGGGGAAGGATACTGCAAAATCCCCATTCCCTCCCCACTCCAGGGGAAGGATACTGCAAAATCTCCATTCCCTCCCCACTCCAGGGGAAGGATACTGCAAAATCCCCATTCCCTCCCCACTCCAGGGGAAGGATACTGCAAAATCCCCATTCCCTCCCCACTCCAGGGGAAGGATACTGCAAAATCCCCATTCCCTCCCCACTCCAGGGGAAGGATACTGCAAAATCTCCATTCCCTCCCCACTCCAGGGGAAGGATACTGCAAAACTCCATTCCCTCCCCACTCCAGGGGAAGGATACTGCAAAACCCCCATTCCCTCCCCACTCCAGGGGAAGGATACTGCAAAATCCCCATTCCCTCCCCACTCCAGGGGAAGGATACTGCAAAATCCCCATTCCCTCCCCACTCCAGGGGAAGGATACTGCAAAATCTCCATTCCCTCCCCACTCCAGGGGAAGGATACTGCAAAATCCCCATTCCCTCCCCACTCCAGGGGAAGGATACTGCAAAATCCCCATTCCCTCCTCACTCCAGGGGAAGGATACTGCAAAATCTCCATTCCCTCCCCACTCCAGGGGAAGGATACTGCAAAATCCCCATTCCCTCCCCACTCCAGGGGAAGGATACTGCAAAATCCCCATTCCCTCCTCACTCCAGGGGAAGGATACTGCAAAATCTCCATTCCCTCCCCACTCCAGGGGAAGGATACTGCAAAATCCCCATTCCCTCCCCACTCCAGGGGAAGGATACTGCAAAATCCTCATTCCCTTCCCACTCCAGGGGAAGGATACTGCAAAATCCCCATTCCCTCCCCACTCCAGGGGAAGAATACTGCAAAATCTCCATTCCCTCCCCACTCCAGGGGAAGGATACTGCAAAATCTCCATTCCCTCCCCACTCCAGGGGAAGGATACTGCAAAATCTCCATTCCCTCCCCACTCCAGGGGAAGGATACTGCAAAATCCCCATTCCCTCCCCACTCCAGGGGAAGGATACTGCAAAATCTCCATTCCCTCCCCACTCCAGGGGAAGGATACTGCAAAATCCCCATTCCCTCCCCACTCCAGGGGAAGGATACTGCAAAATCCCCATTCCCTCCTCACTCCAGGGGAAGGATACTGCAAAATCTCCATTCCCTCCCCACTCCAGGGGAAGGATACTGCAAAATCCTCAATCCCTCCCCACTCCAGGGGAAGGATACTGCAAAATCCCCATTCCCTCCCCACTCCAGGGGAAGGATACTGCAAAATCTCCATTCCCTCCCCACTCCAGGGGAAGGATACTGCAAAATCCTCAATCCCTCCCCACTCCAGGGGAAGGATACTGCAAAATCCCCATTCCCTCCCCACTCCAGGGGAAGGATACTGCAAAATCCTCAATCCCTCCCCACTCCAGGGGAAGGATACTGCAAAATCCCCATTCCCTCCCCACTCCAGGGGAAGGATACTGCAAAATCCCCATTCCCTCCCCACTCCAGGGGAAGGATACTGCAAAATCTCCATTCCCTCCCCACTCCAGGGGAAGGATACTGCAAAATCTCCATTCCCTCCTCACTCCAGGGGAAGGATACTGCAAAATCTCCATTCCCTCCCCACTCCAGGGGAAGGATACTGCAAAATCCCCATTCCCTCCCCACTCCAGGGGAAGGATACTGCAAAATCCCCATTCCCTCCCCACTCCAGGGGAAGGATACTGCAAAATCTCCATTCCCTCCCCACTCCAGGGGAAGGATACTGCAAAATCCCCATTCCCTCCCCACTCCAGGGGAAGGATACTGCAAAATCCCCATTCCCTCCTCACTCCAGGGGAAGGATACTGCAAAATCTCCATTCCCTCCCCACTCCAGGGGAAGGATACTGCAAAATCCCCATTCCCTCCCCACTCCAGGGGAAGGATACTGCAAAATCCCCATTCCCTCCTCACTCCAGGGGAAGGATACTGCAAAATCTCCATTCCCTCCCCACTCCAGGGGAAGGATACTGCAAAATCCCCATTCCCTCCCCACTCCAGGGGAAGGATACTGCAAAATCCTCATTCCCTTCCCACTCCAGGGGAAGGATACTGCAAAATCCCCATTCCCTCCCCACTCCAGGGGAAGAATACTGCAAAATCTCCATTCCCTCCCCACTCCAGGGGAAGGATACTGCAAAATCCCCATTCCCTCCCCACTCCAGGGGAAGGATACTGCAAAATCTCCATTCCCTCCCCACTCCAGGGGAAGGATACTGCAAAATCCCCATTCCCTCCCCACTCCAGGGGAAGGATACTGCAAAATCCCCATTCCCTCCTCACTCGAGAGGAAGGATACTGCAAAATCCCCATTCCCTCCCCACTCCAGGGGAAGGATACTGCAAAATCCTCAATCCCTCCCCACTCCAGGGGAAGGATACTGCAAAATCCCCATTCCCTCCCCACTCCAGGGGAAGGATACTGCAAAATCCCCATTCCCTCCCCACTCCAGGGGAAGGATACTGCAAAATCCTCAATCCCTCCCCACTCCAGGGGAAGGATACTGCAAAATCCCCATTCCCTCCCCACTCCAGGGGAAGGATACTGCAAAATCCCCATTCCCTCCCCACTCCAGGGGAAGGATACTGCAAAATCTCCATTCCCTCCCCACTCCAGGGGAAGGATACTGCAAAATCTCCATTCCCTCCTCACTCCAGGGGAAGGATACTGCAAAATCTCCATTCCCTCCCCACTCCAGGGGAAGGATACTGCAAAATCCCCATTCCCTCCCCACTCCAGGGGAAGGATACTGCAAAATCCCCATTCCCTCCCCACTCCAGGGGAAGGATATTGCAAAATCTCCATTCCCTCCCCACTCCAGGGGAAGGATACTGCAAAATCCCCATTCCCTCCCCACTCCAGGGGAAGGATACTGCAAAATCCCCATTCCCTCCTCACTCCAGGGGAAGGATACTGCAAAATCTCCATTCCCTCCCCACTCCAGGGGAAGGATACTGCAAAATCCCCATTCCCTCCCCACTCCAGGGGAAGGATACTGCAAAATCCTCATTCCCTTCCCACTCCAGGGGAAGGATACTGCAAAATCCCCATTCCCTCCCCACTCCAGGGGAAGAATACTGCAAAATCTCCATTCCCTCCCCACTCCAGGGGAAGGATACTGCAAAATCTCCATTCCCTCCCCACTCCAGGGGAAGGATACTGCAAAATCCCCATTCCCTCCCCACTCCAGGGGAAGGATACTGCAAAATCCCCATTCCCTCCTCACTCGAGGGGAAGGATACTGCAAAACCTCAGATGGGACTAGAACTCACCGTCTCCTGGTTTCTCAGCCCGCCCCCAAACCAATAGGCCAAACTGGCTCCCCGACCATGAGAATGTCGTTTGAATGTTTGAATGCCGTTTAAAATTCGTGACGGTCAATTTAGAAACAGAACAACTTCCATATCATTGACTGACAGATTGATTCATCTTTATAAAACATTGCCTAGATCAATTCCCCCCGCTCCCCGCCGAATTAAATGCAGCCAAAAAGATCCTGTTTCGACAAAGTCCCACAATTGGCCAGAAGGGAACTTTTTATCTATGCATGTATCGCAAACACAATTTTCAATTAAAAACACAAACAAAAAGGCGACGAGAGATACGAACCTGACGGCTGGCAGGTGACTCATCGTGCGGTTTTCTTGGCTGAGTTACGAAAGTGGTTTTGGCAATACTTATTCCCAGAGATTTTCTTGAAAAATAAACAACCAATAACTTCTCGGTCTAGCTAACAGTCTCGGGAATTCCCAGGTTACAATGATGGAAGTCTTAACCACAGCCAATCCTGGTTAACCCTTGAGATCAGGCCGATCTGACCGAGGCTTCCCCAGAGCCTGAAGACGACTCCTGGTCCCGACAAAACCCCCTTTTATGAATTGACTCTGAATTCTGCTCATTCCCATCCAGCAAAGTCTTTCCAGGGAGGATTTACGGTCACAGACCTTATCTGGCTTGGAGAACTGCCAGGCTGATCTCTGCAAAAGTTGGCCAGGAGTCTCAGAGAGTCACGAACCAATGAAGCGAACTCCTGCAAACTCCATTCCCCTGTCGCTCCTCTTTTATTTCCTCTGGGAGGAGCCAGTCATCGTCCACTTGTGGCCTTACTTCCAAGTCGACCCCTGTTCTTTAGCTGTTCCCTTCTCCTGGCACCTCTGCGCATGCGCGCATCAGGAACAGGCGCCAGCTGTTCTTCTGCCTCACCGATGTCCGACTCCGAAGGCAGCCGATAACTGTCAGAGGGCCCTGGCCCCCCTCTCTGCCTCCGACACAGAGCCCTCCTCCGAGCCTTCCCCAGACTCCAGGACTGGCCCAGGTTCCTCCCCAACCCTCCTCACTCTCCGACTCTGCTGCCAGCTGTGCTGGCCACTGGCGGGCCACAATACAGTTAAGGTCAGCTAAGTGAACCTTTCTACTGGCTCTGCAGAAGTTTGGTGAGCCGATTTATTTCTTTAAAAAAATGCCCCCGTTTGGTGTGCCAACCAATCACAGATTTGCCATCCAAGCTAATTCCCAGAACCTCAACTACAAGCGGTTCTCAACTTTGAACCATTTCGTGACCGTTCGAAGCTACAGTGGCACTGGAAAAGATTTATGACCGTTTTCCACACTTACGACCGTTGCAGCATCCCCGTGATTTAAGTGATTAAAATCCAGACGCTTGGCAATTGGAATGTCACGTGATTTTTGCAACCTTTCAGACAAGCAAAAAGTCATTGGAGAACCCCCCCTCCTGGGGGCTGGGGAGGGCAGAAATGAGCAAAAAATGGACTGCTTTTTGCCACCACCACCCCAGCAGTCCTTCTTTTCATTAAACATTAAACCCAGGAGCTCTCTCTCAAAGCTTCCATAAGGCTCTGCACGGCCATTTTGGTGAAGGGGCGGGGCTTCAGGAGGCAAAAAAATTGCTGTATTCAGTGTATAAGACGCACCCAGATTTTAGGGGTGCGTCTTATACTCCAAAAAATACGGTACTCTCTGGAGAAAAATACTGTGGGGGTGAGACACCCCTAACACCCCTTGGGCTATGTGTACGGTTAAGATATAGCCTGTTGTGCCTAAAATGGCTTCTACTATACTGCCCTAAAACGGCTTCTACTGTGCAGCGCAGTGGAGTTGCCATGGTAACAGCTTCACAGTCCTCCACATACCCAGTTCCTGCAACCGTTCCTCGTATGTTTTAGCCTCCAGTCCCCTAGTCCTCTTGGTTGCTCTTCTCTGCACTCTTTCCAGAGTCTCCACATCTTTTCTACATCGTGGCAACCAAAACTGGATGCAGATATTCCAAGTGTGGCCTTCCCAAGGGATTACAAAAGTGGTATTAACCCTTCATGGGATCTTGATTCTCTCCCTCTATTTATGCAGCCTAGAACTGTGTTGGCTTTTGTGGCAGCTGCTGCCCACGGCTGGCTCCAATTTCAATGGTCTACTAGTCTACTAGGACTCCAAGATCCCTCTCACAGCTGCTAATATTGAGCAGGGTACCACCTATACTGGACCTGTGCATTTTGTTTTTCTTGCCTAAATGTAGAACCCGACTCTTTGAATAAATCTTTCCCTTTGCGGAAAGAAACAAACGCATCGCCCTAATTCCCAGGCATTCACAACCGACAAAAGCCTCTGTGTCACCGAGAAAACTATTTTTTTCCAGCCGGTAGGTTTCGTTAGCGCCTCGGTTAAAATGAGACAGTTTGCACACCAGAGGCAAATGTGAGGATGACCAATTTCCATCTCCCTCTAAAAACGATCTCTCTGCACCCGTCGGGGCACAGGAATGAGGAGGAGAAAATCTCATGAAAATGGATTTCCCTGTATTATTGGATCCGTTGATGAACTCTCTGGTCCGTGGGGCTCTCTGAGCTTGGTTGTTTTCTGGCAGACATTTCACGACCCAACTAGGGAGCTTCATCAATGCCAGAAGGGAGAGAGGGAAGGTGGAAAGGAAGGAGGGAGAGAGGGAGGGAGGGAGGGAGGGAGGGAGGGAAGGAGGATGAGAACTGTGGGGCCCTTGATACTCTCTGAAATTGGTTGTTTTCTTGGAGACATTTCACGACCCAACTAGGGAACGTCATCAGTGCTAGAGGTGAGAGAGGGAAGGAGGCAGAGAGGGAAGGAGGGAGAGAGGGAGGGAGGGAGAGAGGGAGGGAGGGAGAGAGGGAGGGAGGAGGAGAACTGTGGGGTTCTTGATACTTCTGAAATTGGTTGTTTTCTTGGAGACATTTCACGACCCAACTAGGGAACGTCATCAGTGCTAGAAGGGAGAGAGGGAAGGACGGAAGGTGGGAAGGAAGGAGGGAGGGAGGGAAGGAGGGAGGAAGGGAGGAGGACTGTGGGGTTCTTGATACTCTCTGAAATTGGTTGTTTTCTTGGAGACATTTCACGACCCAACTAGGGAACGTCATCAGTGCTAGAAGGGAGAGAGGGAAGGAGGGAGGGAGGGAGGGAGGTGGAGAACTGTGGGGCCCTTGGTACTCTCTGAGCTTGGTTATTTTCTGGCAGACATTTCATGACCCAACTAGGGAACATCATCAGTGATTGATTGATTTGATTGATTTTATTACATTTCTAGACCGCCCCCTCTCCCCGAGGGGACTCGGGGCGGTGTACAGGTAAAAAATTAAAAAGAGACATCAACATTACATATAAACTAAAATCCAATTAAATAATCCCCTGTACAAATTTATAAAAATTAAAAACTTGACCTTCAAACCTAATCACATAATTTAAAATTACAGACTGAGGCGGGAAGCATGGAATGAGGCCAGGCCGGCTAGATGAAACAGGTGGGTTTTGAGTTTCTGGCGGAAGGAGCGGAGGTCCGTGGTCGTTCTAATGTCAGGGGCAGGTCGTTCCAGAGGGTCGGGCCCATCACAGAGAAGGCCCTTCCCCTGGGCGTCGCCCGCTGGCATTGCCTAGTGGACGGCACCCGGAGAAGTCCCCCTCTGTGAGAGCGAATCGGCCGAAGGGATGTATGGGGCAGGATACGATCCCGCAAATAACTAGAATAACTAGTGCTAGAAGGGAGTAGGATTCTCGAAGGTTGAAGTCCACCCATTTTCCAGCTGCCGAGGTTGACAAAAACCACAGTTTGGGGTTTCAATTGACACTCATACTCAACACGCAACCGACAGAAGAACTCCAGTGGGGGAATTTTGGGGTTCAAGGAACAAAACACGCTCAGACTCTTAATCTTCCTTTCCCCCCCCCCTCCCAAGATTTCAAAATCATGCCTCTGTGCCAGCCTTCTTCCTTATGTGAAGGCGAGCTCAAACAAGGACACGACATTGTCTACATGTACTCATTTCCTTTATATAAAAGATGCTTCTGCGCTAATGGATTCCATTACACCCTTGATCATTTCCCAGAGAAAAATACCAGATTAATCTCAGGACCGACTTCCTGTTCAAATGGAATTCGTTTCGTTCGACCAAGCGCAACCATCCAGCTGTTAGAATGAGGAGAACACCATTTAAAACCATGAATTGTTACTGCGGGCACAAGACGACGACAGAAATATTCCTCTATTCTTTGTATTCCTTTTAAAAATATATATGAAATAATAATGTTATTATACTCACTAGCTGATAACCTGGCGTAGCCCGGGTATGTATTTATCCCAATCCTGTATTAGAAGGAGGGCCCCCCCTTGCGGAGTACCGCAAAGCCGTTACCTGGCCAACTCCCAGTGTGCTGTACGGTAGAAGCCATTTTAAGGCACAACAGGCTGCATCTGAACAGAACTTGAATCCAAAATGCACACCATTACTGTCCAAAGTATTGTGACTTGACGCTATAGATATCATTCAGACTTTTTCATTTCAGCGGCCCAGGCGTTCCAGAGTTACGCTGGGGGACACACACACACGGACACACACACAAACACCGAGCGGGTGTTAGGGGTGTCTTACCCTCTTAGTATTTGTTTCCAGAGAGTAAGTCATCTGTGTATCAAGTTTGGATGAAATTGCTCGAGGCATTCCAGAGTTATGCTGCAACACACACACAAATACAAATACACACACACACAGCTAGATATAAAACGTAAATGTTCCCCTCGCACATCTGTGCTAGTTGTTCTGGGGGCGATGCTCATCTCCGTTTCAAAGCCGAAGAGCTAGCGCTGTCCGAAGACATCTCCGTGGTCATGTGGCCGGCATGACGATACACCGAAGGTGCATGGAACGCTGTTCCCTTCCCACCAAAGGTGGTTCCTCTTTTCCTACTTGCATTTTTTACCTGCTTTCGAACTGTTAGGTTGGGAGAAGCTGGGACAAGTCACGGGAGCTCCCTCCATTACGCGGCGTGGGGGATTCGAACTGCCGAACTGCCGACCTTTCTGATCAACCAGCTCAACGTCTTAGTCACGTTAGCCATGCTGGCTCAGGAATTCTGGGTAGTGAAGTCCATGAGTCATAAAAGAGCCATAGTTCCCTACCCTTGCTCTAGATACAATACAATACAATAGCAGAGTTGGAAGGGACCTTGTAGGTCTTCTAGTCCAACCCCCTGCGTGGGCAGGAACCTTATGCCATTTCAGACAAATGGCTATCTAACATCTTTTTAAAGACTTCCAGGGTTGGGGCCTTCACAACTTCTGGAGGCAAGCTGTTCCAGAGTTTAATTGTTCTAACTGTCAGGAAATTCCTCCTCAGTTCTAAGTTGCTTCTCTCCTTGATTAGTTTCCACCCACTGCTTCTTGTCCTGCCCCCAGGTGCCTTGGAGAATAGTTTGGCTCCCTCTTCTTTGTGGCACCCTCTGAGATATCGGAACACTGCTATCTTGTCTCCTCTGGTCCTTCTCTTCATCAAACTAGACATACCCAGCTCCTGCAACCGTTCTTCATATGTTTTAGCCTCCAGTTCCCTAATCATCTTGGTTGCTCTTCTCTGCACTCTTTCCAGAGTCACCACGTCTTTTCTACATCGTGGCGACCAAAACTGTATGCAGTATTCCAAGTGTGGCCTTACCAAGGCACTATACAGTGGCATTAACACTTCACGTGATCTAGATTCTATCCCTCTGTTTATGCAGCCTAGAACTGTATTGGCTTTTTTGGCAGCTGCTGCACACTGCTGGCTCATATTTAAATGGTTGTCCACTAAGATTCCTAGATCCCTCTCACAGTTGCTACTATTGAGCAAGGTACCACCTATACTGTACTTGTGCATTTGGTTTTTCTTGCCTATATGTAGAACCTTACTTTTTTCACCATTGAATTTCATTTTATTAGATAGTGCCCAATGTTCAAGTTTGTCTAGATCCTTCTGTATCTTCAGCCTATCTTCTGGAGTGTTGGCTATTCCTGCCAGCTTGGTGTCGTCTGCAAATTTGATGAGTTCCCCATTTATCCCCTCATCCAAATCGTTGATGAAGATGTTAAAGAGTACTGGGCCTAAAACAGAGCCTTGGGGGACTCCACTGCATACTTCCTTCCATGTAGATGCAGTTCCATTGAGGACTACACATTGAGTGCGGTTGGTCAGCCAGTTGCGAATCCATTTGGTGGTGGTGCTGTCTAACCCACAATTTTCTACTTTATCTAATAGTAGGTTATGGTCTACTTTATCAAATGCCTTACTGAAGTCCAAGTAAATTATATTGACAGCATTCCTCCGGTCCACTGATTTTGTCACTTTGTCAAAGAATGCAAAGAATAGATAGATATCGATAGGTAATAATAATTGTTAGGATATTTAGCCTTATATTAGGTCGACAATATATATGAGCCTATGTTCTTAAGGAGTTATGTAGCTTTAAGAACTGTCTTAAATTCTGATTGGCTGTGCTTCTCAGCTCTACCATAAAGGAAGCTCAGAATCACAGTCCGTTCCCTTTTGATTCCCTTTGATTTCCTGTTCTTACTGTTTGCCATCTGAGAAGCTGAAGCTGAATATTGAAGGAGGAGGATTTGTTTTGCATCACTGTAAGATAACTCTGTTTGGTGAAGGACTGTTATTATTTGAGAAGTAAGAATCTCTGTTCGGAGGAAGTATTTTAGTTGCTGCAAAGTAAAGACTATTTATTTTCTTACTATCACTGTTTTAGAGTTTGTTTGTGGTTAAAGCAACGTAGCTCTTTACTGTCCGGTGAATTACACTATTCCGCATTTATTTTCCTAACACTGGTGAAGGGACCAGAGTTGTGACACTGGTTCTGAACCAGTGGTGGGTTTCTGCAGGCTCGCACCTACTCGCAAGAGCCGGATGGTGAAATTTAGAGAGCCGGTGAGAGGGAGTTCCACCGGCGGACCCAGAAGTAAGTCTGGGCCTGCCGCTGCCAGTGACCCAATGGGAAGGAAAGGAAAGGAAGGCAGAAAGTAAGAAAGGAAAGGAAAGGAAAGGAAAGGGAAGGGAGAAAGAAAGAAAGAAAGAAAGAAAGAAAGAAAGAAAGAAAGAAAGAAAGAAAGAAAGAAAGAAAGAAAGAAAGAAAGAAAGAAAGAAAAGAAAAAGAAAAAGAAAGAAAGAATTTATCATCACAATTGAGCCCACAATTTTGGTTGCTAAGCAAGAGCATTGTTAAATGAGTTTCACCATATTTTACAAGTTGGCCACTCCCACCCTGTCACATGACTGCCAAGCCACGCCCACAAAATAGGCCACACCTACAGAGTAGGTTCTAAAAAATTTTGAAACACACCACTGTTCTGAACCCAGAGTTGCTAACATTAATAATAGTTGAATGTACCTAAAGTTCCATTGAGGACTTGTTGCCCACAGACACTTGGCGAGGGGGCGTAGACACGGAATTAAATACATCCATTTTAAGAAACAAACCAGCAAAAACGGAATAACGAACATTCACATGCTCTCTTGCTTTCCCATCGTTTTATTGCTGAGCTACTACACGTTTAAGCCGCTTGGGAATCCCCGGGCTGCACTGGGGCTGTCTCTGAACGGCAGAAAGGCTGGAAAGGCTGATTAACTTAGCGTCGGATCGGCTTACCCCGTATTCTAGGCAAAGTCGGTCACTCGAGGAGGAGGATTCCGTGGGCGTCGAATCTTCAACTCAGGAGGGCTGCAAATCAAACAGCAAAAAAAAAAATTAGGTGTGACTTTGGTGGCTCAGCTGAGACAAGCGCATAAAGAAAGAGGAAAAATTTTTACACCTAGGTGGGAAAACCCAACACGTACGAGGAACAGCTCAGGGCAGGGATGGATAACATTTTCCAAACTGAGTGTCGAAACCGCAAGCATCCACACGGGAACATGTGCCCGCGTGTTCCGGAACCCCCACAGTGCAATGCGCGTGCAGCCTGCATGCATGCGCCCCAGCCCTCCTGGACGTGCCACGCCACCCTGCACATGCGCGGGAGAGATCTGATGACCGGCGGGCTTTACTTTTACTTTACTTTATTTCGACTTATATACCGCGCCTTCTCCGTCGAAATGGACCCAGGGCGGTGCACAGGAAATTAAAACCAACAATGATTAAAAATACAATAAATAGATAAAAAGAATTAAATCGGAGCCTGTGCTAAAATTCCCCCTAAAAATCCAACGTCCATTTACATATTTGGCAGAAGCGCGGGGCTGGAGGGAGCCCTACGCGTATGCACGGCGGTGGGAGCCCTGCGCGTATGCACGGCTAATCTGGGGAAGACGGCTCACAGGCCCACAGAGAGCGCGGTGCGTGGCCCGTTTGCACGTGTGGCAGAGGTCCGCCATCACAGGGGTTAGGCGGAAACCTGGCTAAAAGCCAGTTAACTGTGAGAGAGATGAATGGACAATCACTTAAGTATGAGCTAGTGGTATGCAGTGGCAGCCCCAAAGTTAATGAAATCCTTGTTGGTGAACGGAGCGATACAGTCAAAATCCGTAAGAAGTGTTACTACAGGTTTATAAAACCTTAGGTAAGACCACACCTGGAAGGCCACATCCAGTTTTGGTCACCCCATCATGAAAAAGAAAATGTGGAGACTCTGGAAAGTGTGCAGAGAAGAGCAAGAAAGGTGATTAGGGGACTGGAGGCTCAAACAGATGAAGAACGGTTGCAGGAACTGGCCATGGTTGGTCTAGTGAAGAGAAGGACTAGAGGAGACATGATAGGAGTGTTTCAGGGAACGGAGAGAAGAAAAGGAGGAAGGGAAGGCAGGGAAGAATGGAAAGGAAGGGAGGGAAGGAAGAAATGTAGGAAGATGGGAGACAGGGAGGAAGGAAGGAAGAGAGAATTGGGGGAGGGAGGGAGGAAGGAAGGGATGGAGGAAGGAAGGAAGGAAGGAAGGAAAATAGAGGGAAGGAAGAAATGAACTTGGGAAGGAGGGAGGGAGGGAGGAAGGAAGGAGAGAATTGGGAGAGGGAGGAAGAAAGGAAGAAATGTAGGAAGATGGGAGACAGGGAGGAAGGAAAGAATTAGGGGAGGGAGGGAGGAAAGAATTCAAGGATGAAGGAAGGATGGATGGAAGAAAGGAAAAATAGAGGGAGGGAAGAAATGAAGATGGGAAGGAGGGAGGGAGGGAGGAGGGAGGGAATTGAGGGAGGGAGGGATGAAAGGATGGAGGAAGGAAAGAAGGAAGGAAGGAAGGGGAAATGAAGATGGGAAGGAGGGAGGAAGGAAGAAAGGAGAGAATTGGAGAGGGAGGGAGGAATGGACGAAGGAAGGAAGGAGGGAAGGAAATGAAGATGGGAAGGAGGGAGGAAGGAAGGAGGGAGGGAATTGAGGGAGGGAGGAATGAAGGGATGGAGGAAGGAAAGAAGGAAGGGGAAATGAAGATGAGAAGGAGGGAGGAAGGAAGGAAGAAAGGAGAGAATTGGGGAGGGAGGAAGGAATGGAGGAAGGAAGGAGGGAAGGAAATGAAGATGGGAAGGAGGGAGGAAGGAAGGAGGGAGGGAATTGAGGGAGGGAGGAATGAAGGGATGGAGGAAGGAAAGAAGGAAGGAAGGGGAAATGAAGATGGGAAGGAGGGAGATAGGAAGAAAGGAGAGAATTGGGGAGGGAGGAAGGAATGGACGAAGGAAGGAAGGAGGGAAGGAAATGAAGATGGGAAGGAGGGAGGAAGGAAGGAGGGAGGGAATTGAGGGAGGGAGGAATGAAGGAAGGAAGGGGAAATGAAGATGGGAAGGAGGGAGGAAGGAAGAAAGGAGAGAATTGGGGAGGGAGGAAGGAATGGACGAAGGAAGGAAGGAGGGAAGGAAATGAAGATGGGAAGGAGGGAGGAAGGAAGAAAGGAGAGAATTGGGGAGGGAGGAGGGAATGGACGAAGGAAAGAAGGAGGGAAGGAAATGAAGATGGGAAGGAGGGAGGAAGGAAGGAAGGAAGGAAGGGGAAATGAAGATGGGAAGGAGGGAGGGAGGAAGAAATTAGAGAATTGGGGGGGAGAGGAATTAATGAAGGGATGGAGGAAGGAAGTAGAAATAGAGGGAAGGAAGAAATGAAGGAAGGTGGGAGGGAGGGAGAGAAAGAAGGGAGAAAAATGTTTATACACTAACTTTGTCTTGACCTTACAAACCGTCACCCCAATTTCGCCACGCTCTTTTTTTTTTTAAACAGTAGACTCTAATACGAAGTCTGTTTAGAAATTTCTGGCAACGAACAAAAACTGCAATTAATTCATATTTTTCACAGCAATGGCAGGTATTTAGCACCTTGAAGTGTTTAGCACTCTCATTTCTCTGTCGCCTTGAGCTCAATTTGTTACGGGCATTTAATTTTCAGAAAAAGCGCTGCGGCAATTTAATAAAACACAAAAAGCCTTCCACTGGCGAAGACACCCCGATAAATAAGGTTGTGCTACAGCCCTTCAGGAACAGCTGGCCAGCCCAGATGTTGTCATGCAAAGGAAATCTAAGGCAATTATTACGTTACCCAGAGACGCCTGGGCTGTAATTTATTCGTTTTCTTACTCCCTCAATTGATATGCTCTTTAATCTCCCTTTCTTTTAAGTGGGATATTTGCTGTTCTGGTATTATTTGCTCCCACGGTATAATTTCATCCCGCAATCTAAAAAGTTGTGCTCGCCATAAAATCAAATGGCAAATCACTGGCTCACCAATTTAGGCATTTTCTGGAAGGGATTCCCTACGCAAAATTGTCTTTTTCCTGCTGGAATTAACAAGTTTGGTTCACAATCGATGGAGCTAACAGAGTGTTTTCATGGCCGGACGCCCATCCTGTTGCCAATGAGGAGTTTTGTTCGGCACACCAGGGGTGGGCTACTGCCGGCATTACTGCTGGTTTGGTGAGCACACGATTTGCCTACAATTCCAGCCAGTATGCCTTGATACGGGCATACCGACCTGGTCAGATGATTAAATTTCAGACGCTTGGCAACCGACTCATATTTATGATGGTTGTGGTCACTGGTGAAATTCAATTTTTTTTTACTACTGGCTCTGTGGGCGTGGCTTGGTGGGCATGGCAGGAGAAGGATACTGCAAAATCCCCATTCCCTCCCCACTCTGGGGCCAGACAGAGGTAGCATTTGCTGGTTCTTCAAACTACTCAGAATTTCCGCTACCAGTTCTTCGACCTACTCAAAATTTCCGCTACCGATTCTTCGAACTATTCAAAATTTCCACTACCAGTTCTTCAAACTACTCAGAATTTCCGCTACCAGTTCTTCGACCTACTCAAAATTTCTGCTACCGGTTCTTCGAACTATTCAAAATTTCCACTACCAGTTCTTCGAACTACTCAAAATTTCCGCTACCGGTTCTTCGAACTACTCAAAATTTTCGCTACCGATTCTTCAAACTACTCAAAATTTCCGCTACCGGTTCTTCAAACTACTCAAAATTTTCACTACCAGTTCTTCGAACTACTCAAAATTTCCACTACCGGTTCTTCGAACTACTCAAAATTTCCGCTACCAATTCTTCGACCTATTCAAAATTTCCGTTACCGATTCTTCGACCTACTCAAAATTTCCATTACCAGTTCTTCGAACTACTCAAAATTTCCACTACCGGTTCTTTGAACTACTCAAAATTTCCACTACCGGTTCTTCAAACTACTCAAAAATTCCACTAACGATTCTTTGAATTACTCAAACTTTCCACTACTGGTTCTTTGGACTACTCAAAATTTCCACTACCGGTTCTTTGAACTACTCAAAATTTCCACTACCGGTTCTTCAAACTACTCAAAAATTCCACTAACGATTCTTTGAATTACTCAAACTTTCCACTACTGGTTCTTTGGACTACTCAAAATTTCCATTACCGGTTCTTTGAATTACTCAAAATTTCCACTACTGGTTCTTCGAACTACTCAAAATTTCCACTACCAATTCTTCGAACTACTCAAAATTTCCGCTACCGGTTCTTCGAACTACTTAAAATTTCCACTACTGATTCTTTGAATTACTCAAAATTTCCACTACCGGTTCTTCGAACTACTCAAAATTTCCACTACCGGTTCTTCGAACTAATCAAAATTTCCACTACCGGTTCTTCGAACTGCTCAAAATTTCCACTACCGGTTCTTTGAACTACTCAAAATTCCATTACTGGTTCTTCGAACTAATCAAAATTTCCACTAGTGGTTCTTCGAACTACTCAAAATTTCCACTACCGGTTCTTCAAACTACTCAAAATTTCCACTACCAGTTCTCCAGAACCTGTCAGAACCTGCTGGATTTGACCCCTGATTGCGATGTCCCAGGGTCATATGATTCCCTTTTGCGACCTTCTGATCAGCAAACTCAAGGACGAAGGAAGCCAGCTTCACTTAACAACCGGGTTGCTAACTTAACAACGGCAATGATTCACTGAACCACTGTGGCAAGAAAACTCGTAACTCAGGACAAAACCTCACGGCTCTCTCAATTAGCAATGGAAATTTTGGACTCAGCTGTGATTGGACAACCTGTGATCAATTACTTAAGTTATTTTAAAAAAAGGGCACACAACATACACACACTTTTCTGACCCAGATTTCCTGAGAGCCTGAAGCCGACTCCTGGTCCCGACAAAACCCCCTTTTATGAATTGACTGTGAATTCTGCTCCTTCACATCCAGCAAAGTCTTTCGAGGGAGGATTTGCAATCACAGACTTTCTCTGGCTTGGAGAGCTGCCAGGCTGAGATCTGCAGAACTTAAGCAAAGAGCCTCAGAGAGTCACGAATCAATGAAGCGAAGTAATGGTCTCCTGCAAACTCCACTCCCCTTTCGCTCCTTTTTTATTTCCTCTGGGAGGGGCCATTCATCCTCCACCTGTGGCCTTCCTCCCAAGTCGACCCCTGTTCTTGAGCTCTTCCCTTCGTCTGGCAGCTCTGTGCATGTGCACACTGACAACAGGCTCAGCTGTTCTTCTGCCTCATGGATGTCTGACTCTGAAGGCAGCTGATTGACAGTCGGGCCCCCTCTCTGCCTCCGACCCAGAGCCCTCCTCCGAGCCTTCCCCAGACTCCAGGACTGGCCCAGGTTCCTCCCCAACCCTTCTCAACGTCCGAATCTGCCGCCAGCTCTGCTGGCCGGCCACAACACACACGCATAAACACACATACACACACATCATTTAATCAAACATGCTTTTATTCTCTTCGGACATAAAAATTCGCACTTTTGCTCAGCCGAGTGAGTTTTCAGAAGGGTTTGCAAGCCTCAGGCCTGCCCCAAAACCGTGAAACGGCGGGCTGTTGTTTGTAACAGATGCACGGATGCAGTGGAAAGTTGTTTAGCTGTTACTGTGGTTGTTGAGGTTCACAAGTCCCAAGGGCTGCCCACCTGTCAAACCCAACGCACTTCCCGTCTTGCTTGCAGAGGCTTCACTCACGTTGAATTTTAAAGTGACAACTGTAGAAGTTAAGCGAAAAGAGGGATCTTTTCAAAAGTCATGCGGCGCATTTTTTCCCCAACGATCCAGATGTGGCCGCTTCTGGAGACTAAAACATATGAAGAACGGTTGCAGGAACTGGGTTTAATTCTAGTTTAATAAAAAGAAGGACCAGGGAAGACATGATAGCAGTCTTCCAATATCTCAGGGGTTGCCCCAAAGAAGAGGGAGTCCAGCTATTCTCCAAGGCACCTGAGGGCAGGACAAGAAGCAATGGGTGGAAACTAATCAAGGAAGAGAAGCAACTTAGAACTGGGGGGAAATTTCCTGACAGTGAGAACAATTCATCAGTGGAACAGAAATTGCCTCCAGAAGTTGTGAAGGCCCCAACACTGGAAAGTCTTTAAGAAGAGGTTGGAGAGCCATTCGTCTGAAATGGTATAGGGTTTCCTTTCTAGGCAGGGAGTTGGACTAGATGACCTCCAAGGTCCCTTCCAACTCTGCTATTGTATTGTATTGAGAAGGTCGCAAAAGGTGATCGTGTGACCCCGTCCCGGGGTGATGAGGTCAGCGCCAGACAAGCAAAGTCGATGGGGAAGCCAGAGTCGCCTAACAACCTTGTGACGAATGTAACAACTGCAGCGATTCCCTTAACGACCGCGGCAAGGAAGGTTGTAAAATGGGGCAAAGCTCACTTAGCAACTGTCTCGCTTAGCAACAGAAATGACGGGCTCAATTGGGGTCGTAACTCGAGGACTACCTGCAGGTGGCTAACGGACTCGTACTATGTCACTCTACGAACAGTGCCGGTCAGACGAAGAGAAAAATAACACAGGTAGTCCTCAACTTATAACAGTTCATTTAGTGGCCGTTGGAAGTTACGATGACACTGAAAAAAGTGACTTATGTCCATTTTTCACTCTTACGACCGCTGCAGCATGCCTATGGTCACGTGATTGACATTCAGATGCTTGACAATTAACTCATACTTATGACGGTTGCAGTGTCCCGGGGTCACACAATTCCCCTTTTGCGACCTACTGACGCGCAAAATCAATGGAGAAGCCAGATTCGCTTAACAACTGTGTTACCAATTTAAGAACGGCAGTGATTCACTTAACAACTGGCAGGGAAGTTCCTGAAATGGGGCAAAACTCACTTCGAAACTGTCTCGCTAAGCGAAACCTAACTTCTGGGCTCATTTGTGGGTCTTAAGTCAAGGACTAGCGGTAAACACTTCTCCAGAGCCAACGAGTGCAATTCAAGGGGAATCGACGTTAGAAATATGTCTGTTGAATCATGAGGATTCATCCTAGATCAGGGGTCTCCAACCTTTGCAACTTTAAGTCTGAAGGACTTCAGCTCCCAGACTTCTCCAGCCAAAGTCCTTCAGACGTAAAGTTTCCAAGGTTGGAGACCCCTGGCCCAGGCCCTGACACTGACAGCTTTGCTGGCTGGAGAATTCTGGGAGCTGAAGTCCTTCAGACTTAAAGTTGCAAAGGTTGGAGACCCCTGTCCTAGATAGCTGGGCAGCCCTTTTACATTCCAAGAAACGAACAGAAACAGGAAGCAAAGTCACAATTAACTCTAGCGATCCCACCTTGACATTTCAACCAATTTCATTGTAATTTTAGTACAACGACAATAAAGATTATTAGTAGTAGTAGTAGTATTGAAAAAGTCAAAATAAAAAAGAAAGAGACGTACACACAACTAAAAAAGCAAAAAAATAAATAAATTCCAACTTACCAGCCATGGGCTATTTCCCAATTCTGATTTTTGTGAAAGCCAGACGCCAGAGTAAAAAAAAAAAAAAAAAGGTTTCTCCCCCCCCCCCCCATTAGTTTGCAAAACTCATTTAAAATTTCAAATATTTTCTCCACTCGGTTCTGACATCCGCTTAGGAAACCTACTCGGCGCTAATTATTTTTTTTTTTAAGTTTATTTTTCTTCCTCCTTGAATGAACATCCCACATACTGTGTGCGGATCTCTCCAAATTGAGGCAGTTCTTCCTGCTTCTCCTACGCTACTCCATGGATGGGCATTTTTCTTGGTTGAACGAGCGAGCACGGCAGTGTCTCTTTTTAGGAAGCATGGGGGGAGTGCGCGGAAAATCAGCTGCAAAAGGATAAACACGAACAAGCCTCTGGGTTTTCCTTCGCTGGGAAAATGGCTCGAGAGAGCACCCTTAATTAAGGAGGCAAAGTGAAAAGAAAGGTAGCAATTTTCTACCAAGCGGCATTTAGAGGGAAGTAGCCCGGCTGGTTCGCGCTGCCAGCCTCGAGGAAGGAAGCTGCAAATTCTCCAATGAAGAGTCATAAATTAATCACGGCTTCAGCTCCTCCAGTCAACTGCATGTCTAAAAAGGATAGAATAGAATTGAAGTGGGATTGGAGACACAATTTGTCTTCGGTCCATACACTCTGCGTGTACATAAAAACTATATCCATCAAGGGATCAGGAGATACAACGCTTAGTGATGGTCCTGGGATACTAAACAAGCCATCAAAATCATACTAGGAAACTAAATAAGAACATAAGAATAGCCTTGCTGGAACAGGCCACAGCTCATCCAGTCCAGCATTCATTCATTCATTCATTCTTTCTTTCTTTCTTTCTCTCTCTCTGTCTTTCTTTCTTTCTCTCTCTCTCTGTCTCTTCCTTCCTTCCTTCTTTCTTTCTTTCTTTCTTTCTTTCTTTTTCTTTCTTTCTTTCTTTCTGAACATAAGAACTGCCTTGCTGGAAGAGGCCATAACCCATCCAGTCCAGCCTTCTGCCTCCCACAGTGGCTCCCCATTTGCTTCAGGGTCTTCCCAAGCAGATGTCTTCACCTGCTTATGATTCCCTGCAAATGGCCTTGAGAGATATCCTGCCTATCTCTCCATCCCAGAGGGCGTCCTTAGGCATCCATCATGATAGCCATGGATACCCTTGTTCTCCAGGAACTCCTCTCATCCTTTCTTAAAGGTGTCGAGGCTGACAGCTGTCACCACTTCTTCTGGCAGGGAGTTCCATAGACCAGGGATCCTCTGGGTGAAAAAGTACTTCCTCTTATTTGTTGGAGGTCTAGTTATCAAATGGAATATGTATGAAGACTCGGAGGCGGTCATCAAACCCGATGTGGAAGCTCCAAATATTATCTAATACCTTATCTACCCCTTTCCTGATATAAATTGTTAAAACCAATAAAACTTTTTTCAAACAAAAGTTTCATGGAGTGCCCCCTAGTTCTAGTGTTGTGCGATAGGGAAAACAGTTTTTCCTTTTCTACTTTGTCCACGCCGTGCATGATTTTATAGATAAATTTATTGTATAGATTTTATAAATGAAACAATATAAATTGTAATGATGCAAGCAAGAAGATTATAGTCTTAAATTCATCCGGGAATCTCGATTCCTGGCAAATAGATGGGGAAGAAATGGAGTTAGTGACAGTTTTTATTTTCCTAGGCTCCAAGATCACCGCAGATTGGGGACAGCAGCCAAGGAATTAAAAGAGGCTTGCTCCTGGGGAGGAAAGCGAGGGCAAATCTAGACAGCATCCTAAAAAGCAGAGACATCACCCTGCCAACCAAAGGGCGTATAGTCACGGCTGTGGTTTTCCCAGTTGCAATGGATGGCTGTGAAGGTTGGACCATTAGAAAGGCTGAGCGACAAAGAATGGAGGCCCTTGAACTCTGGTGCTGGAGAAGAAATTAGATGGAAACTAACCAAGGAGAGAAGCAACTTAGAACTAAGGAGAAATTTCCTGACAGTTAGAACAATTCACCTCTGGAACAGTTTGCCTCCAGAAGTTGTGAATGCCCCAACCCTGGAAGTCTTTAAGAAGATGTTGGATAGCCATTTGTCTGAAATGGTATAAGGTTCCTGCCCACGCAGGGGCTTGGACTACAAGACCTATAAGGTCCCTTCCAACTCTGCTATTGTATTATTGTAAGACTCCTGCGAGTCCCTTGGACTGCAAGGCCATCCAACCGGTCAGTCCCAGAGGAGATCCACCCTGGCTGCTCTTTAGAAGGCCAGATCCTGAAGAGGAAACTCAAAGACTTTGGCCACTTGATGAGAAGGAAGAAGGACTCCCTGGAGAAGACCCTCATGCTGGGAATGATGGAGGGCAAAAGAAGAAGAAGGGGACGGCAGAGAAGGAGGGGGGCTGGATGGAGTCACCGAAGCAGCCGACGTGAGCTTCAATGGATTCCAGAGGATGGGAGAGGACAGGAAGGCCTGGAGGAACGTGGTCCATGGGGTCGCGATGGGTCGGACACGACTTGGCAACTAACAACAACAATAGGAAGGATGAGAAAAATAATAGTAACACAGAAAACAGTTTGATTAATAAATTGCTCTCTACTTAAATCTTTTCTTGCCAGGGTGACTTATGGGAACTAGGATATAGCAATAAAGGAGAATATTTGCAGCTCAGGGCTGAACTGTGGGGTCCTTGGTGCTCTCTGAGCTTGGTGGTTTTTTTGGAGACATTTCAGGACCCAACTCGTTCACATTATCAGTGCTAGAAGGGAGTGGAGTTGGTGGAGAGCAGAAAGAGGAGGACTGTGGGGGTCCTTGGTGGTCTCTGGACTTGGTGCTTTCCTTGCTGATGTTTCACTACCCAACTAAGTATCATCAAACCCTTGACGTTACGTTGTTTTCGTAATAATAAAACGTCTGCCAGGAACCACCAAGCTCAAAGAGGTCCATAACCTCTCATTTCAACCCTTAGTTTTTTAAAAAAATAAGTATTTTGGAGATAAATATATAGCGTAGCCCTCAATTTATGAGTGATTGCTCAGCAAACCGTTCAAAGTTACAACTGATGATGATGAGCAATCAAGTAGGTGTCTACTTTGACCTACTAAAGTCCTAGTCACATCTGCAAAACCCAAGTATATTTTTAAAAAATTGATTTATTGGCTTTGTTATAATTTGTGGGATTGACACAGCACATTAAATGCATTTAACTTAATACAGGTAGCCCACAACTGGAGGAAAATAGGAGGAGGGAGGAGTCCAGTGCCTTGATAAGAAAATCACAAAGGCGGGATATAAATAAAATATATAAAGGAATGCTGAATATCCACTGACTTCTTCTCACGCCTACTTCCTGCTGCGAATCTATCTAAGCCTCAAAAGCTTTCCGAAAACAGCACCACGAAAAACAAGAAAAGTTTATGCTTTTTTTGGAGGGGGGGGGGGGGATGGACTTCTCGGTGTGTGTGTGTGTTTTTTGTGTGCTACAACTGCAGCGCCACAACTCCACAGTCCCAACGACCAGGAAAAACCATGCGGTTTCTCCTGCCCATTTATGCATCATCAGTCCCACAGTGACAAGGCAGTGCATATTGGTGAGGAAACACAAGTTGTGGGGTGGGGAAAGCAGGTAGCAAGGAAACACGCACACACACACACAAATGTACAGTTTACCAGAAGCGCAGTTAACTGAAAGACATTAATTTGCGGGGGCAGGAAAAGCTTGCTGACTTGCGATACGAATGGGACATCAAGCCAGCCATCTCTCTCTGTTCCCACTCCCCATCTGCCTGCCCAGTCTGTTGAGTTGTGAGAAGCCACCGGTGAAATTTACGCAATGCGCTTTGCGGCAGGCATGGCCCTTGTGTGAATGACACAATTCTGAACACACACAAAAACGGGGGAGGAGAGAGAGAGAGAGATGGGAGAGAGAGAGAGAGAGAGAGAGAGAGAGAGAGAGAGAGAGAGAGAGAGACGGATGGAAGGACAAAGAGGGGGGAGGCATGAAAACATATGTCTAGAGCACGGGTGTCCAAACTTGGAAACTTTAAGACTTGTGGACTTCAACTCCCAGAATTCCCTAGCCAGCATCTCCAAACATGGCGACTTTATGACTTGTGGACTTCAACTCCCAGAATTCCCCAGCCAGCATCTCCAAACTTAGGAACTTTTAAGACTTGTGGACTTCAACTCCCAGAATTCCCCAGCCAGCATCTCCAAACTTAGGAACTTTTAAGACTTGTGGACTTCAACTCCCAGAATTCCCTAGCCAGCATCTCCAAACTTGGCAACTTTATGACTTGTGGACTTCAACTCCCAGAATTCCCCAGCCAGCATCTCCAAACTTAGGAACTTTTAAGACTTGTGGACTTCAACTCCCAGAATTCCCTAGCCAGCATCTCCAAACATGGCGACTTTATGACTTGTGGACTTCAACTCCCAGAATTCCCCAGCCAGCATCTCCAAACTTAGGAACTTTTAAGACTTGTGGACTTCAACTCCCAGAATTCCCCAGCCAGCATCTCCAAACTTAGGAACTTTTAAGACTTGTGGACTTCAACTCCCAGAATTCCCTAGCCAGCATCTCCAAACTTGGCAACTTTATGACTTGTGGACTTCAACTCCCAGAATTCCCCAGCCAGCATCTCCAAACTTATGAACTTTTAAGACTTGTGGACTTCAACTCCCAGAATTCCCCAGCCAGCATCTCCAAACTTGGCGACTTTATGACTTGTGGACTTCAACCCCCAGAATTCCCCAGCCAGCATCTAGGGACTATTACTAGTCTATTTCATCTTTCATTCTCCTCCTCTCCTTCTCCCTACCTTCTTTCTTCCCTCTGCCCTCTCTCTCTTCTCTACTTCCCCTTGCTCTCTCCCTCTCCTCTCTTTCCACACTTTCCCTCTCTCCTATTTTTTTCTAACCACCTATGAACCTGGATCCAAAATGTCCTTGCGTTTTTCGACAGCTCGGCCACACGGGGTGGTATGTGCCTGGGGTTTTGTTCACCACACAACATCCTCGTGATGACAGAACGAAAAATTGCCTTTTAGCACCCCGAAGTGATTTTTCTAGCGCAGGGGTTCCCAAACATGGCAACTTTAAGACTTGTGGACATAGCTGGCTGGAGAATTCTGGGAATTGAAGTCCACAAGTCTTAAAGTTTCCAAATTTGGGAACCCCTGTTCTAGCGGTTCTGTCTCCCTGTATTCTGATGCATTTGCTACTGTAGTCCAAGAAAGGCACAAAAAAACCTGTTTTTTTGCAAAACAAAATTGTTTTTTTGTGGTGTCGTGCGAATGCAAGAACGCCTCCCAAGCCACAGAGACCGCCCAAAGTCACAGCTACAATTTTCGACTTAGAGAAGCCAGGTTGCTGAATTATGGGTTCTACGATGAAATAAGAGTGTTTCGACTCTCCTTTGCTTTGGGGATAACCATGATTTAACGTTTCGGGGAGCGCGGCAACCCCATAATGGCTAAGGACATCCCAAAGCAGGACCGACACAACACAAAAAGCCAGCATCCCTCCAGAACCGAAGGCGGTTAACCTCAAGTTGTAAGTCCACAATTAGCTGCAACACAACGCCGTATTTTGGGGATATTTTATTTCCTTAGACCAGGGGTGGGCAAACTTTGCAACTTTAAGTCTGAAGGACTTCAGCTCCGACTTCTCCAGCCAGCAAAGCTTAAAGTTGCCAAGGTTGGAGACCCCTGGCCCAGGCCCTGACACTGACAGCTTTGCTGGCTGGAGAATTCTGGGAGCTGAAGTCCTTCAGACTTAAAGTTGCAAAGGTTGGAGACCCCTGGCCCAGGCCCTGACACTGACAGCTTTGCTGGCTGGAGAAGTCTGGGAGCTGAAGTCCTTCAGACTTAAAGTTGCAAAGGTTGGAGACCCCTGGCCCAGGCCCCGACACTGACAGCTTTGCTGGCTGGAGAAGTCTGGGAGCTGAAGTCCTTCAGACTTAAAGTTGCAAAGGTTGCAGACCCCTGGCCCAGGCCCTGACACTGACAGCTTTGCTGGCTGGAGAAGTCTGGGAGCTGAAGTCCTTCAGACTTAAAGTTGCAAAGGTTGCAGACCCCTGGCCCAGGCCCTGACACTGACAGCTTTGCTGGCTGGAGAAGTCTGGGAGCTGAAGTCCTTCAGACTTAAAGTTGCAAAGTTTGTCCACCCCTGCCTTAGACCCTAAAAAAAAAAATTCAAGTTTTCACATCAGTCAGAAAACAGGATGTGGTCTTCTACCTCCAAGAAATGCAAATTTCAAGGCAGGTTTTTGGTCGGTGCAGGACTAAGGGCCCCTTGTGCAGCTCAGCGTATAATGGGTGTGACAGTGTGTCTGTGGGTTGTGTACTCTCTGCAGCTCACCGTTTCGGCAGCACCCCAAAATGAACCATCGCTGCTCTCCCGGAAAAGGCACAATGTAGGGAGCCCTCGACTTACAACTGTAACTGAAATCAGAATTTCTGTCAGTCAGCAAGGCAGTTGTTCGGTTGAGTCGCGCCCGATGTTTACAGCCTTTTTGGGGGTTGCCATGGTTGCTAAGCAAATCGCTGGGGTGCTCCGAGTGAATCCCATGTCACTAACTTAACGACTGCAGCGATTCACTTAACAACCATGGCATGAAATGTTCTGACTGAGGCTTCCCGAGAGCCGGAAGCCGACTCCTGGTCCCGACAAAAACCCCTTTTATGAATTGACTGTGAATTCTGCTCATTCGCATCCAGCAAAGTCTTTCGAGGGAGGATTTACGGTCACAGACCTTCTCTGGCTTGGAGAGCTGCCAGGCCGAGATCTGCAGAACTTGGCAAGGAGTCTCGGAGAGTCACAAACCAATGAAGTGAACTCATGGTCTCCTGCAAACTCCACTCCCCTGTCGCTCCTCTTTTTTTTCCTTGGGGAGAGACCATTCATTGTCCACCTGTGGCCTTCAAGTCGACCCCTGTTCTTTAGCTGTTCCCTTCGTCTAGCAACTCTGCACATGCGCACACTGGGAACAGGCTCCATCTGTTCTTCTGCCCCACTGATGTCCAACTCCGAAGGCAGCTGATAACTGTCAGAGGGCCCTGGCCCCCTCTCTGCCTCCGACGCAGAGTCCTCCTCAGAGCCTTCCCCAGACTCCAGGACTGGCCCATCTTCCTCCCCAACCTTCCTCACTCTCTGAATGTACTCTGCTGGCCACTGGCGGGGGCCATAACATGAAAGGTCGTAAAAAGAGGCAAAGCTCAAGTGAACAACCGTCCCGCTTAGCAAACCAAATTTGGGGCTCAGCTGCGGTCGTAAGTCGAGGGCGACCTGTGCACCCATTCCAGAATCTCCTCCTGCGTTTCTTGGTTACCTGCAGCCTGTTTGGCTGCTGTTGGCAGGATGTCAGCATTCCCGAGAAGGCAAAGAGGCGGGAGGGGAGGGGAACCCCACACCTTTCCATGGAAAGATTCTCCCACCGGTTAAAAGTCAGGAAGGAACCCCACTTTCCAGGGAAAAGCCCGCAGGTACCTGTCCGCAGGGTGTTTTGGATTGGCATTCAAACCAGCAAAGCTGTTTTGTTTTTCCAGCCCCAAAGATGCCAGCTTCCAGCTTTTCTCTCTCTTCCTTTGGTCGCCAAGATCGTTTGCAAAGCCCGGACGTTGCAATTTAAAAAAAAAATTTTTTTTTAAAAAAAAGGAAAATACATGTTTACTTAGAAAGAGCTTTGGCTCCAGTGGACGGGCTTGTTCAAGGAGCGCAACGAGATTATGCGCCGGAAGGTCAAATCCGGTACTGGGGAACAGATCGCAGTTGGAATCCACCCTCTGCACAACCAGGGCGGTACCGGGGGTGAGGGGGGGGGGAGTTAATTATATGGCTCAACAAGATATAGGGAGGGAGGGAGGGGGAGTCTTGAAGTTCGCTTCCTGGGAAAAACTCCAATTTTTATCTCACCCACCCCAATTTCTCCGGGCCAAAGGCCGCCACCGGAACCAGAAAATACTACAACTGCGTACGTCAAAAAGGAAAAGCAGATCGCGAAGGCAGCAAATGCAGATGGATAGAGCTATGACGTACAATAGTTCGCTTAGGGACCGTTTGAAGTTGCGACGACGCTGAAAAAAAGTCGACTTACGGCCGTTTTTCGCACTTAATGACCATTGCAGCCAATCTCGGAAGCTAGGGAAGGCTGGGACGAGGGCTCTGCGTCGGAGGCAGAGACGGGGGTGAGGCTGCCTGGCAGCGATCAGGGGCCTACAGAGCTAGGTAGCGGGTGAGGATCAGTGCCGGCAAACCTTTTTCTGATGGCGTGGCAGAATTGTGCGCCTGCCCACGCACGCACGCACCAATTCGATCCTCCCTGCCCGCCTGCGCATGTGCTGGAGGGGACGGCTACATGCACAGGAGGGCGGGGTGGGCAGCGCACGCATTGCATTGCATTATGGGTGTGGGCACACCCGCGCGGGAGTGCGCTTTCACGGCACGCGAGGGCAAAAAGTTTGCCTATCGCGGCCCCCAATATTATTTCAGACATGTCCTCTTCTGCTGCTGCTTAGCAATGAAAAATTTGGACTCAAGTGGTTTTTGTAAGTCGAGGACTTACCTTTAATGCCTTAAAGATAAAATTACAGTACAATACATTACAATACCAGAGTTGGAAGGGGCCTTGGAGGTCTTCTAGTCCAACCCTCGGCCTAAGCAGGAAGCCCTATACCGTTTCAGACAAATGGCTATCCAACATCCTCTTGAAGACTTCCAGGGTTGGGGCATTCACAACTTCTAGAGGCAAGCTGTTCCACTGATTAATTGTTCTAACTGTCAGGAAATTCATCTTTAGTTCTAGGTTTCTTCTCTCCTTGATTAGTTTCCATCCATTGCTTCTTGTCCTGCCTTCAGGTGCTTTGGAGAATAGCTTGACTCCCTCTTCTTTGTGGCAACCCCTGAGATATTGAAAGACTGCTATCATGTCTCCCCTGGTCCTTCTTTTCATTCAACTAGACCAGGGGTCTGCAAAGTCGGCTCTTTTAAGACTGGTGGACTTCAACTCCCAGAATTCCCCAGCCAGCTGGCTGGGGAATTCTGGGAGTTGAAGTCCACCAGTCTTAAAAGAGCCGACTTTGCAGACCCCTGAACTAGACCTACCCAGTTCCTGCAACCGTTTTTCATCTGTTTTAGTCTCCAGTCCCCTAATCCTCTTGGTTGCTCTTCTCTGCACTCTTTCCAGAGTCTAAGCATCTTTTCTACATCGTGGCGATCAAAACTGGATGCAAATATTCCAAGTGTGGCCTTTCCAAGGGATTACAAAAGTGGGATTAACCCTTCACCTGATCTTGATTCTATCCCTCTGTTTCTGCAGCCTAGAACTGTGTTTTTGGCAGCTGCTGCCCATGGCTGGCTCTTATTTAAATGGTTGTCCACTAGGACTCCAAGATCCCTCTCACAGTTGCTACTATTGAGCAAGGTACCACCTATACGAAATGCACAGGTACAGTATAGGTGGTACCTTGCTCAATAGTAGTAACTAAACCGCTTCCTGGTTGAGGATCAGCCATATTGAGGGTTTCCGTTTCATTTTATCTTTTCTTCAAGAAAAGTAGCCAAACGTTTAAAAAGAAAAGGATGCTAAAAGCCCTTAATTTTTCTACCAAAGAAGGTGTTTCTTTTTTCTCCCCTGTTTTCGTTTCCTTTCACCCAGGACAGAAATGGCGCTTAAGGAAGACGGCAACAGCTCCGTTCCTGGGTGTCTTAATCCAGGGGTCTCCAACCTTTGCAACTTTAAGTCTGAAGGACTTCAGCGCCCAGACTTCTCCAGCCAGCAAAGCTGGACTAGAGGACTAGACAGCTAGTTGGACTAGCACAGGGGTCTCCAACCTTTGCAACTTTAAGTCTGAAGGACTTCTGGGAGCTGAAGTCCTTCAGACTTAAAATTGCAAAGGTTGGAGACCCCTGGCCCAGGCCCTGACACTGACAGCTTTGCTGGCTGGAGAAGTCTGGGAGCTGAAGTCCTTCAGACTTAAAGTTGCAAAGGTTGGAGATCCCTGGCCCAGGCCCTGACACTGACAGCTTTGCTGGCTGGAGAATTCTGGGAGCTGAAGTCCTTCAGACTTAAAGTTGCAAAGGTTGGAGACCCCTGGCCCAGGCCCTGACACTGACAGCTTTGCTGGCTGGAGAAGTCTGGGAGCTGAAGTCCTTCAGACTTAAAGTTGCAAAGGTTGGAAAACCCTGGCCCAGGCCCTGACACTGACAGCTTTGCTGGCTGGAGAAGTCTGGGAGCTGAAGTCCTTCAGACTTAAAGTTGCAAAGGTTGGCGAACCCTGGCCCAGGCCCTGACACTGACAGCTTTGCTGGCTGGAGAAATCTGGGAGCTGAAGTCCTTCAGACTTAAAGTTGCAAAGGTTGAAGACCCCTGTCTTAATCCAATCTTGCCATGTGCCAAGGTTGCGGGCGGGGAGAGCAATGAGCATAGGCACTTCCAAGCAGGAAAAAAAAAAAAAAGCCTCAAGATGCCGTATAATTATCCAGAACAGGCAGCTTCTTAAGTAACCCCGGTGGTGTCAGGCTACAATTTTCTCTTACACTTTCAACAGGACTCATTTTATTTTTTCCCCCCAAAACGGATAATTAGCTGCGATATTTCACGGATGCGTTGAATGGCTCCTCCAAAAAGCTTTGGATAGGCAGGAGGAAAAAAAGTCTCTAACCAGCTCTTGGGTTAAATCTGTGATGGCAACGCTGTTAGGATATTCAGCCTTATATTGGGTTGACAATATATATATGAGCCTATGTTCTTAAGGAGTTATGTCGCTTTAAGAACTGTTAAATTCTGATTGGCTGTGCTTCTCAGCTCTACCATAAAGGAAGCTCAGGAACACAGTCCGTTCCCTTTTCGATTCCTTTTGATTCCTGTGCTGTGAAGCTGAAGCTGAAGACTGAAGAAGTATTTGTTTTCATTCACTCATTCATTTCATTCATTTATTCGACTTATTAACCGCCCCCTCTCCCCAAAGGGACTCGGGGCGGTGCACAGGCAAATATAAAAATACAATACATCACAATAAATACATAAGTACATTAAAACTATATTAAATTAAATCACTGTAAGATAACTCTGTGTTTTGGTGAAGGACTGTTATTGTTTTGAGAAGTTAGTATCACTGGTCGGAAGAAGTATTTTAGTTGCTACAGAGTAAAGACTATTTATTTTCTTGCTATCACTGTTTTAGTTGCTAACAGAAGCTATGGCACATGTGCCAGAGGTGGCATGCACAGCCCTCTCGGTGGGCACGCGCACCATCGCTAGCTGGTCTTCTGGTTTCAGCCCCCCCAAAACGGCCTGAAAACAGCCCAAAGAACCCAGGCATGAAGCGTGCTGGCCAGCTGGTCTTGGAGTTTCATGCCAGAAATCCAAACATCAGCGGGCTGGGGCGCATCTAGGGAGCGCGCATGTACACATGTACGGTTTGAGCGCTCGGTGCCCAAAAGGTTCGCCATCTCTAGGCTAAATTCACATTTGCAGTCTAAAAATTCACATTTTAATCTGAGCTTATGTAGGGCAAGAGAAGGGGAAAACTGGCTTTCCTTAATGACTGCATGATTCATTTAACAACAGGAGTAATTTGATTAACGACGGTGTCCAAAAAAAAGCATTGTAAAATCAGGTGGAACTCATTTAACCACCACTTGGCTTGCTTAGCGATGGAAATTCTTGTACCCCGTGTAACAACCAAAACTCAACCCAACAATTAATACTAATTCTGGTACACTCAAGTCGATATCCTCCTTTATCATCATTTCTCTTTTCCACGCTCCGAAATGAGGACAAGCTGTAGGTCACTTTGGGGGGAAATGAGGTTAAGTAAACCAAGTTAGATCTGCACTGTGGGTATATTTTTAGATAATTTCCAGCCTTTTCCAGTTTGGGACCCTGGAGAATTTGGAACACACAGTCAACTAAACAAGAGAATATTGTTCAAAAGTAGACTTCGAATAGAATAACAGAGTGGAAAGGGAGCTTGGAGGTCTTCTAGTCCACCCAGATAGATAGATAGATAGATAGATAGATAGATAGATAGATAGATAGATAGATAGATAGATAGATAGATAGATAGATAGATAGATAGATAGATAGATAGATAGATAGATTGTCTGAAACGGTATAGGGCTTCCTGCCTAGGCTGGGGGTTGGACTAGAAGACCTCCAAGGTCCCTTCCAACTCTGCTATTGTATTGTATTGCATTGTATTGTGCGTCTGTGTAGATAGATAGATAGATAGATAGATAGATAGATAGATAGATAGATAGATAGATAGATAGATAGATAGATAGATAGATAGATAGATAGATAGATAGATATAGACAGACTGACAGACAAAAGTGTGTAATAAGAGTATAACAGAATGAGAGTTGGAAGGGACTTTGGAGGTCTTCTAGTCCAACCCCCTGCTCAGGTAGGAAACCCTACACCACTTCAGACAAATGGCTATCCAGCATCTTCTTGAAGACTTCCAGGGTTGGGGCCTTCACAACTTCTGGAGGCAACTTCTGTTCCACTGATTCATTCTTCTGACTGTCAGGAAATTCCTCCTCAGTTCTAAGTTACTTTTCTCCTTGATTAGTTTCCACCCATCTTTCCAAGGTTCCAGGTTTTAAAAAGCACATTATTCAGATATAAGTCTATTTTCCTTCCCTCCTTATTTCCTAATTCCTTCCTTCCTTCTTTCCTTCCTTCCCTCCCTTTGCCTTCCTTCCTTCCTTCCCTTTAAATATATATATATATATATATAAGCACCCACGACAGGCCTTGGTTGTCCGGTCACAAACATTTCTTCCTGTTAAGGTTGTGCTTAATATTTAGCTGACCCGCTTCCCTTCCTTGGATGTGACTTTCTCCTAAGATTGGAAACCTCCTGTCCTATTTCCCTTGCTCTTCTTAAAGCCTAAATAAACTTCGTTCGCTCATAAAAATTAGATTTCTAATCCTCGTCCCCCGGTTGCTGTTCTCTAAACATCCCGGGTTTCCTGAAACCTCCCTTTAAAAAAATGCAATTCCCAGAACTGGACATTCTAAGCAAGTTGGGGTTGGTTGGATGCAGGATAAAATTAAGCATTTATTTCTCGGAGTTTGGAAACAATGCTTTTAATTGACACTGACTAAAATCGGACTGGGCCTTTTTCTTTTTGCAACACCTATTTCAAGAGTCAGGGGGACCGCCCAGTGGCTAAGACGCTGAGCTGGTCGATCAGAAAGGTGGGTGGTTCGGCGGTTCGAATCCCCAGCGCTGCGTAATGGAGGGAGCTCCTGTAACTTGTCCCAGCTTTTGCCCAACCTAGCAGTTCGAAAGCACGTAAAAAATGCAAGTAGAAAAATAGGAGCCATCTTTGGTGGGAAGGGAACAGCGTTCCGTGCGCCTTCGGGCGTTGAGTCCTGCCGGCCACATGACCAGGGAGACGTCTTCGGACAGCGCTGGCTCTTGGGCTTTGAAACGGAGATGAGCATGGGGCTTTTGCAAGGGTTGTAAGTGTGGAAAACGGTCATCAGTCACGTCTTCCGGAGCTGTTGTTAACTTCCCTGAACAGTTACTAAATGCACTGTTGTAAGTCCAAGGACTACCTGTAGTAATACAGAAGCTCTGAACCTTTACCTGAGTTTGCTTTCTTTGGAAGAAGGCAATTCCTGATCTTTTAGCATTTTTCCTTCTCTGAGCTTAGCTTCCACATAAATCAGGAACAAAACACAAACAAAACAGGGCCGTAACTTATTTCCACAGTGCAAGTATGATTCATGCAGCTGCTTTTCCATTTTTTATTAAGAAGAGGGAGGGAGGGAGGGAGGGAGAGAAAGAGAGAGAGAAAGAGTGAAAGAGAGAGAGAGATGGGAGAGAGAGAGAAAGAGAGAGAAGAGAGATGGAAGGGGGAGAGAGAGAAAGAGAGATGGGAGAGAGAGAGAAAGAGAAAGAGAGAGATGGGAGAGACAGAGAGAGAGAGAAGAGAGAGAGAGCACACACAAACACACACACACAGAAAGACACACACACACACACACACACACACACACACCGTGCACACTTCCTTTTTCTCCCAGAGAAAAAGAAGGAAAGAAAGAAGGAGGGAGGGAGGGAGGAGAGTGGAAGAGGGAAGGAGAAAGAAAAAGATAGAAAGGGAGGGAAAGAAGGAAGAGAAAGAAAGAGTTAAAGGGAGGGAGAAAGAAAAAGAGAGAAAGAAGGGATGGTGTGAGGGAAGAAAGAAAGAAATGAAGAAGGAAGGAAGGAGACAAAGAAAGAGAGAAAGGAAGAAGGAAGGAAAGAGAAAGAAAGAAAGAAAGAAAGAAAGAAAGAGGAAGGAAAGAGAGAGAGGGAGGGAGAAAGAAAGAATCAAAGAAAGAAAGAAAGAAAGAAAGAAAGAAAGAAAGAAAGGGAGGAAGAAAGGAGTTAGAGGGAGGGAGAAAGAAAGAAAGGTGGGAGGCAAGAAAGAAAGAAAGAAAGAAAGAAAGAAAGAAAGAAAGAAAGAAAGAAAGAAAGGAAGGAAGGAAGGAAGAGAAAGGAAGAAGGAAGGAAAGAGATAGACAAAAAAGGAGGGAAAGAAAGAAAGAAGGAGGGAAGGAAGGAAGGAAGGAAGGAAGGAAGGAAAGAAAGAAAGAAAGAAAGAAAGAAAGAAAGAAAGAAAGAAAGAAAGAAAGAAAGAAAGAAAGAAAGAAAGAAAGTTCGATCGATCCCAGGGCAGGTTAACTTTTGCCAAGAAGCAAACCCCACCCTTTTGGGGGGGGGGGGGGGAACGGGCAGACTCGGAGTTCCTGCATCTTATATAAACTGACATGTTTTCCCTCATTTCCAGATCCACGTTCCCTTCCCATGGGGGCCTCACCCACACCCTTTCCCAAGAGGAATTCCACAGCAGAGTCTAAGCTTAGAGGAGCGAGAAACCAGTTTGCTGCAATTAACTAATAGAAGCCAATATAAGTAAACAAGTTTTTAAAAAAAGGATATTTCTAAGCAAGGAACAAATTGATCCGGGGTCTATTGTTTTCTACCCTAGTCGGGGTTTGAAGCCGCCCAGGGAGATGGGTGGCTACAGAAACGGGATTAAAGAAATGCATGATCAGCTTATTACAATACAAGTCAATACAATTCAATACAATAGCAGAGTTGGAAGGGACCTTGGAGGTCTTCTAGTCCAACCCCCTGCATGGGCAGGAAACCTTAAACCACTTCAGACAAATGGCTATCCAACATCTTCTGAAAGGCTTCCAGTGTTGGAGCATTCACAACTTCTGGAGGCAACTTCTGTTCCACTGGTTAATTGTTCTCACTGTCAGGAAATTTCTCCTCAGTTCTAAGTTGCTTCTCTCCTTGATTAGTTTCTACCCATTGCTTCTTATTCTGCCCTCAGGTGCCTTGGAGAATAGCTTGACTCCCTCTTCTTTGGGGCAACCCCTGAGAGATTGGAAGATGGCTATCATGTCTCCCCTGTTCCTTCTTTTCATTAAACTAGAATTAAACCCAGTTCCTGCAACTGTTCTTCATCTGTTTTAGACTCCAGTCCCCTAGTCCAGGGGTCTCCAACCTTTGCAACTTTAAGTCTGAAGGACTTCAGCTCCCAGAATTCTCCAGCCAGCAAAGACTTAAAGTTGCAAAGGTTGGAGACCCCTGGCCCAGGCCCTGACACTGACAGCTTTGCTGGCTGGAGAATTCTGGGAGCTGAAGTCCTTTAGACTTAAGGTTGCAAAGGTTGGAGACCACTGCCCTAATCATCTTTGTTGCTCTTCTCTGCACTCTTATTAAGATGGAAAACCTCATCCTGCAACACATCGATGTGATTTTCAAAGGTTCTTCTCCCCCACCCACCCCAAGTTGTGGTCAACTTTGAAAGGTGAAGAACACAAAACGCAATGTGGACTTCCCAAATTGTATCCAGTATGGATTAAATAGGGAACGCGGTGGCTCAGTGGCTAAGACGCTGAACCTGTCGCTCTCACAGAGAGGGACGTCTCCGGGTGCCGTCCACTAGGCAATGTCAGCGGGCGACGCCCAGGGGAAGGGCCTTCTCTGTGATGGGCCCGACCCTTTGGAATGACCTTCCCCCTGACATTAGAACGACCACGGACCTCCGCTCCTTCCGTCAGAAACTCAAAACCCACCTGTTTCATCTAGCCGGCCTGGCCTAATTCCATGCTTCCCGCCTCAGTTTGTAATTTTAAATTATTCTATTCGGTTTTAAGGTTCGGTTTTTAATTTTTATAAATTTGTACAGAGGGTTATTTAATTTTGTTTTAGTTTATATGTATTGTTGATGGTGATCATTTTTAATTTTACCCGTACACCGCCCCGAGTCCCTTCGGGGAGAGGGGGCGGTCTAGAAATCCAATAAATAATAATAATAAATAATAATAAATTCCCCAGCTAGCCATGGGGAAATTCTGGGAGTTGAAGTCCACCCGTCTTAAAAGAGCCGACTTTGCAGACCCCTGCCCTAGGAAAAAAGGGACCCAAAGCATCCCCTTTTGGGGGTGGGGGTATTATTATTATTACTACTATCACGGACCTACTCCTCTTCCGTCGGACCTATTTCATGCGGCTGGCCTAGCATAGTTCTAATGACACAGTTCCAATTTTATTACTAATTTAATAATATTTTTACTTGCTTTTAACCGTAGGTTTTTAGCCCAGATCTAGTATGTAATCTATTTTTAACTTTTGTATTGTCGTTGTGTTTGATTACTTTTTATTCTTCTGTGCACCGCCCTGAGTCCCTTTCGGGAGATAGGGCGGTATATAAGTGTATGTAACTGTTTTTAGCAGAGAAATTCTTACATTGGGTTTTATGGATTAGTTTTAATGGGGTAGATTTTAGCACAGGGTGTTAATTTAATATAGTTTTAAGTACAGTGATCCCTCGTTTTTCACGGCTTCATTGCTTCGCGGGTTTTTCAAAAATACAGGGGGGGGAAATGCATCGGTAGGAGGCAAGCGCCCCCTAGTGCTTGCTTTAAACGATGTCCACCAACTCAAGTTTCCGGTGCGAATCCTACTTCGCGGTTTTTCAGTTTTCGCGGAAGGTTCCGGTCCCCATTAACCGCGAAAAACGAGGGATCACTGTATTTATGATTTATTCTGTGATATATTGTGTTTTTTACATTTCCTGTGCACCGCCCCGAGTCCCTTCGGGGAGAGGGGGCGGTTAATAAATTGAAATAATAATAATAATAATAATAATAATAATAATAATAATAATAATAATAATAATAATAATAATAATAATAATAATAATAATAATAATAATAATAATAATAATAATAATAAACAACAAACATAAACATACTATTGTATTATTACTATTGATATTACTAATATCATTTGGGGAAGCTCTCCAACATGCAGCCCTGGCAAGAATATTTCTGAAGTGGAAAACCTCTGTTAGAAAGAGGAAAAGAGAGAATAAAATTCCTCGGCTGACAAGACAGAAGTTGTTGTTTTTTTCGCCGAAGAAGAAAACCGCCAAGTATTCATTACGAGAGCATCCAAACTCTTCGGCCCAATCGTATTCACCGTTTTCCTAATTTGACTCCGTAAGCAACGGGCGCACCAGCTGCAGCAAACTTGTTCGAGTTTACACAACAACTCTTTGTGGCACGTAGAGTCTGCGTCAGCTTATGCTGACTTCGGGTTCCTTGAAACCTACAACTGGATGCGCGGTGTCCTAAATTTCAGTGACGGCTGCAATTACACATTAGCGTCGTTTCCTTTAAATATTTGGGGCTCTACGGGTGCAGTCCAAAGAGCTGGGATTCTTCACAATGGGCAAGTTTGCAGCGCCTGTGGGATTTTATCAACCGTGGCATCTTGATGACATCAGAGAAAAATGTCACAATTTTCCATCTAGCCAGGACGGCAACAATGATGCTGTCGGAACGAACGGTCAGTTCCTGCGCTTTGTACAGGTCGTCCCTGATTTACGAACATTTCATTCAGCGAACATTTGGGCTTACGACGAGACTGAAGAGAGTGAGAATTCACACCAGTACTTTTGGTTCTACTCGGAAACCGTTTATGGACTTCGTGCTTGAGAGGGGGGGGGGGGCGGAATGAATCTTTGATTTTGGGTTTTGCTGATTAGATAGATATGTTGTTATAGAAATGCCTAGTTTGTATTACTATGCAAAAGTAAGTATTTGAGGTTTGATTTTACTTCTTATTCTACTGCAGCAAGGAGTCGGGAATCAATGCCTTTTCTTTCTTTCTTTCTTTCTTTCTTTCTTTCTTTCTTTCTTTCTTTCTTTCTTTCTTTCTTCCTTCCCTCCTTTCTTTCTTTTTCTTTTTCTTTGTCCCTCCCTAACTCCTTCCTTCCTTCTTCCCTCCCTCCCTCCCTTCCTCCTGGGAATCAATGCCCTTTCTTTCTTTCTTTCTTTCTTTCTTTCTTTCTTTCTTTCTTTCTTTCTTTCTTTCTTTCTTTCTTTCCTTCCCTCCTGGGAATCAATGCCTTCTTCCTTCCTTCCTTCCTTCCTTCCTTCCTTTCTCCCTCCCTAACTCCTTCCTTCCTTTCCTCCTTTCTTTCTTTTTCTTTTTCTTTGTCCCTCCCTAACTCCTTCCTTCCTTCTTCCCTCCCTCCCTCCCTTCCTCCTGGGAATCAATGCCCTTTCTTTCTTTCTTTCTTTCTTTCTTTCTTTCTTTCTTTCTTTCTTTCTTTCTTTCTTTCTTTCTTTCTTTCTTTCCTTCCCTCCTGGGAATCAATGCCTTCTTCCTTCCTTCCTTCCTTCCTTCCTTCCTTTCTCCCTCCCTAACTCCTTCCTTCCTTTCCTCCTTTCTTTCTTTTTCTTTTTCTTTGTCCCTCCCTAACTCCTTCCTTCCTTCTTCCCTCCCTCCCTCCCTTCCTCCTGGGAATCAATGCCCTTTCTTTCTTTCTTTCTTTCTTTCTTTCTTTCTTTCTTTCTTTCTTTCTTTCTTTCCTTCCCTCCTGGGAATCAATGCCTTCTTCCTTCCTTCCTTCCTTCCTTCCTTCCTTCCTTCCTTCCTTCCTTCCTTCCTTTCTCCCTCCCTAACTCCTTCCTTCCTTCCTTTCCTTCCTTCTCTTTCTTTCTTCCCTCCCTCCTGGGAATCAATGCCTTTTCATTCTTTCTTTCTTTCTTTCCTTTCTTTCTTTCTTTGTCCCTCCCTAACTCCTTCCTTCCTTTCCTTCTTTCTCTTTCTTCCTTCCCTCCCTTCCTCCTGGGTGCATGGGTGTGTGGGGCACTCATGTTGTATTTGGGGGGGTTGTGCGCGTACACTTTGGCCACTCGTCACCAAAAACATTAGTGATCCCTGTCCTAAGCCAACCAAAAAACCCAGCAAGCCCAGAAGAAGAAAAAACAGGGTTCATCTACAACCTACAATGTAAAGGCTGCAACGGTCACTATGTGGGGCAAGCAGGCAGAAGACTGGCAGAAGGCTTCCATCAACACCAACTGGCTGTCCGAAGACATGGTGGGCCTTCTTTTATTTCACAACATACGGACAGATTTAACCCTAGTTTGAATTGTGAAAATGTGACCATCCTAGGCTAATTAGACGATCACATGACAGCTTTTTATCAAGTTCGCTTGATTCGCCAGTTGCGCCCCTTTCTGGATCGTGACGCTCTACGCACGGTCACTCACGCCCTCATCACCTCCCGCCTGGACTACTGCAATGCTCTCTACATGGGGCTGCCCTTGAGGTCCACCCGGAGGCTCCAGTTAGTGCAGAATGCGGCCGCGCAGGGGATTCTGGGAGCCTCCAGGTGCTCCCATGTGACACCTCTCCTGCGCGAACTGCACTGGCTGCCTGTGGCTTTCCGGGTGCGCTTCAAGGTGCTTGTAACCACCTCCAAAGCGCTCCATGGCACGGGGCCTGGCTACTTGCAAGACCGCCTCCTGCTACCAAATACCTCCCACCGACCAGTGTGCTCCCACAGAGAGGGCCTCCTCAGGGTGCCGTCGGCCAAACAATGCCGCCTGGCGACCCCCGGGGGGAGAGCCTTCTCTGTGGCAGCCCCTGCCCTCTGGAACGACCTACCCCCCGACCTACGTATGTTCACCGATATGCGCCTCTTCCGTCGGGCTCTGAAAACGCACTTATTCCGTGCGGCCAGCCTGGTTTAGTAGCTTTTAATTGGTTCTTTTAAATTGGTTTTATTCAACTTGAATTTTTAGAACGGGCCCTAATTTAATTTAATATTATTTTAAAGTGTGTTATTTATTGATGTTTTAATATGTTGTTGTTGTTGTTGTTGTTGTTGTTGTTGTTGTTGTTGTTATTATTCACATTTGTAACTCGGGGCGGCGAACAGAGATTTAAAATAAATATACATAAATACAAAATATTACTAAATAATAACTAAATTAAATCAATACCCTGCTTAAAATAAATTTAAAAACCCATAAATTAAAACTTTGATTTGTTATAAGACAGTAGGGTGCGGAGTAGATCATGCTAGGCCGGTTTTGATGCCTGTTCACCTCCCTGAGTCCCGCAAGGGAGAAGGGCGGTATACAAATTTAATAAACCGTAACCGTAAACCGTAAGGGCTAAGTCCCAAAAATGCCAGGGAATTTCCAGAAGCTCGGACAAATCGGCCATCGATTGACACATAGACATTAACAACAGGTGCAGACGATGCAAAAGAGACAATCGACCAACCCGAAAAGGGAACAAAAAGACTCCAGCAACTCCCCACCAGGAATCCGCACTCAGACCAACGTTAACTTCGGACCACCAATCAAGTAAATTAACCCCCCCAATCAAGTAACTGCCAAAGAGCCATCAGTAAACAGCCCAACCAAAGAATCTCTAAGGCTGCCCCCAACCCGCAAGGCACCAGAATATAAGCTAACAGCAAACAGCACTCCTTAGTAGCACTGATGATGTTACCTAGTTGGGTTATGAAACGTCTGCAAGGAGACAAGCAAGCTGAGAGAGCACCAAGGACCCCTAAAATATTCATCCCGTGTTTCCTTTCTAAAGGAATGCAGGAAAGATAGAAAATCCTCCTCCCCCCAATTCCCATACACTTCTGGCATGGATGATGCTACCTAGTTGGGTCATGAAATGTCTGCAAGGAAACAAGCAAGCTCAGAGAGCACCAAGGACCCCACAGTCCTCCTCCTCTCCCATTTCTCCCTTCTAAAGGAATGCAGGAAAGATATAAAATCCCTCTCCTCCTAATCCCCAAACCCCACGTAGCATGGATGACGTTCCCTAGCTGGGTCATGAAACGTCTGCAAGAAAACCACCAAGCTCAGAGAGCATCAAGGACCCCATAACAGTTATTATTGTCTTCCTCCTCTCCTCCACATGCCCCACCTCCCTCCTAGCACTGATGATGTTACCTAGTTGGGTCACGAAATGTCTGCAAGAAAACCACCAAGCTCAGAGAGCACCCAGGACCCCACGGTCCTCCTCCTCTTCCTCTTCTTCCTTCTCCTTCTCTTGATAAACCCTCCTCCCTTCTAGCACTGATAATGTTACCTAGTTGGGTCATGAAACGTCTGCAAGAAAACCACCAAGCTCAGAGAGCACCCAGGACCCCACAATTCTTACAAAAAAGCCTCCGGCCAGAGAATGTGAAGATCAAAGAAGAGGGAGTCAAACTATTCTCCAAGGCACCTGGGGGCAGGACAAGAAGCAATGGGTGGAAACTAATCAAGGAGAGAAGCAACTTAGAAATAAGGAGGAATTTCCTGACAGTTAGAACAATTAACCTCTGGAACAGCTTGCCTCCAGAAGTTGTGAATGCCCCAACCCTGGAAGTCTTTAAAAAGATGTTAGATAGCCATTTGTCTGAAATGGTATAAGGTTCCTGCCCACGCAGGGGGTTGGACTAGAAGACCTACAAGGTCCCTTCCAACTCTGCTATTGTATTGTATTGTAAGATCTAAAGCTTTCAGGGGGGAAATCATAACACAATGGCTCTGAACTAGTTTTCAACTTATCAAATGTCTCCAGGACCAAGATTATTAATTCCCCCCATTAGGCAGGAGTCTCTGGAGAAGGCAGAGACAATTTCATCCTGCCCAGAGAACACCTTGACCCAAAACCTACCGTATTTTTCAGACTATAAGATGCGCCAGTGTATAAGACGAAGGGCTGAAAATGTCACTTTTTTAAAGTCCTCCTTCCCCCTAATGCTGATTTGAAGGAATCCATTGGCGATACAGATATTGGTAGTCCTTGACTTACGACTGTTCGTTTAGTGACCGTACGAACCCCATGGTCGTGCGATTTACATTCGGATGCCCGGTAAACTATTTCATATTTATGACCCTTGCTATGTCCCGGACCGTTGCTGTGATCCCTTTTGTGACCTTCCGACAAGCAAAGCCCATGGGGATTCACTTAACGACTGTGTTACTAATTGAACCACTGCAGTGATTCACTTAACAACGGTGGCAAGCAAAAGTCGTAAAATGGGGCGAAACCCGCTTAACGGCAGAAATTTTGGGCTCAACTGTGGTCGTAAGTCAAGGACTAACTATAGTCAATGGAACAGCTTGCCTCCAGGAAGGTGGAGATCTTCAAAAGATTGGACATCCCCTGGGTCTTATTATCGTATGTGGTGGACATATGTAGAAGCAAAAAAATATTGGATAAAAATACATACATGGTTGGAAAAGAGGATAAAACAGCACTTGATTTAAAGCCAGAAATATTCCTGTTGGGGATTTTACCTAAGACTTATAGTAAAGAGAACACATATTTAATTATTCGCATATTAACCGCAGCTAGAATTGTATTTGCACAACATTGGAAAAGCGAAGAGATCCCTAATGATGAGAAGGTGATTAGGAAAATATTAGAAATGTGCAGAAATGAACAGATTAACGCTGGCAATTAAGGAGAAAGAACAAGCTGAATATTGTATGATATGGGAATCATTTCATCAATGGTTAGAGAATAAAAGTGGAAGTTGGAAATAAAGAACAGTAGAAAATATGTTAAGATAAAGATGTAAACTATGATAATTGTTAGTATTATGATCAGATTATATTAAATATTATTATTGCATTTTTATTAGAAGATACGTTAAGAGCGAAAAATGAAAAAGGTTTACTAAGTTCAACTGTTTAATATACCGTAATTTTAAGTTTAGAGAATTAATACTAATGTGAATGTAAATTGCAGAGATATTGGTACCCAGATGACACACTGTTTAAAGGAAGATGGAATGTTCATATTTTAAAAATATAAACACTTTTTATAAAATAATAATAATAATAATAATAATAATAATAATAATAATAATAATAATAATAATAATAATAATGGTCGAGGACTCCTACAACTAAAGCAGACTGTGGAAGAAGAAAGACACAGCTTGAATGATTACATCCAGAAAAGTGAAGAACCAATGATTAAGGAAGTAAATAAAGGAGGCCTTTTAAAGACAACTAAGTCAACAGCTTGAATATAAGAAAGAAGTAATTGAGAAGCGAGTTGAAAATTGGAAAAGCAAAGCTATGCATGGCCAATACTTGAAAAGTATTGAAGGCAAAGCTGGCCAAAAACTAACTTGGAACTGGTTAAGATCAGGAATACTGAAAAAAGAAACAGAAGGCTTTATTTTGGCAGCTCAAGAACAAGCCTTAGCCACCAACTGCATGAAGGCAAAAATTCAACATTTTACCAACAACAGCAAATGTCGCCTCTGTAATGAGAAAGATGAGACAGTCGACCACCTGATCAGTGGGTGCAGCAAAATTTCACAAACTATCTACAACGCCATGACCGCGTTGCTAAGATCATTCACTGGAAATTGTGCCAGAAGTTTGAATTTGAGTACAGCAAAAACCACTGGGAACATCAGGTTGAGAAAGTTTTAGAGAATGAGAAAGTCAAGATCTTGTGGGACTTCAGAATTCAGACTGACAGGCACTTGGCCTACAACACACCTGATATAACAATCGTTGAAAAGAAAAAAGGATGGTTCGTTGACATTGCAATACCTGGTGATGCACAAATTGAAAATAAGCAGCAAGAAAAAAATCACAAAATATCGGGACTTGCAAACTGAAGTTGAGCGACTGTGGAAGAGAAAGTCCTGTGTTGTCCCGATTGTGATTGGAGCCCTTGGAGCAAGACCTAGGGGGCTTCCTCGCTATGTGGAGGTTCTAGGTTTGCCGGACTTGAGCATTCGGACTCTACAAAGGGCCACCCTGCTTGGAACAGCTTCTATCCTCCGACGTTACCTTGACAGTTCCTAGGTCCTTGGTTAGGACTCGAGCTGGTGAGCTACCAACCAGCCCCAAAGGCTGTGAATCTCACCAAAGATTATCATCATCATCATCATCATCATCATAATAATATACTGGCCGCTCAAGAACAAGCACTGCAAACTAATGCCATGAAAGCGAAGATTCAAAAATCCACTGACAACCCAAACTGCTGACTTTGCAATAACAAAGTCGAAACTGTTTCACATTTAATATGTGAATGCAGCAAAATCGCACAGACTGATTACAAAGCTAACGACCGAGTTGCTAAATTAATCCACTGGTCATTATGTAAAAAATATGGTTTACCTGCATCCAGAAAGTCATGAGAACAGTGGAAAAGGTTATCGAGAATGAGAGGGTGAAGATCTTGTGGGACTTCCGAATACAAACAGACCATCATTTGGAGCACAACACACCAGATATCACAGTTGTAGAGGGCCGAAGTGTACAGTTCATTGATATCGCTGTTCCTGGAGATGCCAGAGTCGAAGAAAAAGAACTAGAAAAAATCATGAAATATCGCGACCTGGCCATCGAAACCACACGGCTATGGATGGAGCATGTCACAGTGACACCCATTGTCATCGGGGCACTTGGCACCATGTCCAAGAATTTTACTAAATATCTCAGCAAATTGCAGCTTCCTGCAATAACACCAGCGGAACTGCAAAAAAGACTGTGCTACTTGGAACATCTTACATTCTAAGAAGATACTTGGTTGATACTTAGGACAGGGGTCTGCAAAGTCGGCTCTTTTAAGACTGGTGGACTTCAACTCCCAGAACTCTGGGAGTTGAAGTCCACCAGTCTTAAAAGAGCCGACTTTGCAGACCCCTGACTTAGGATGCTGGCAGCAAACCGTGTCAACCATTAGCACCAGTCAATGGTACTTGCAATGCATTTTTAAATGTTCAGTTGGCTGAGTTTCATGTTTCACGAATAAAGTAAATAATAATAATAATAATAATAATAATAATAATAATAATAATAATAATAATAAGATGATGATGATGATGATGATGATGATGATGATGATGATGATGATAATTGGACAACCATTTGTTCAGCATGGTGGAAAGACTCCTGCCTTGGGCAGCGGGTTGGACTAGAAGACCTCCGAGGTCCCTTCTAGCTGTAGGATTCTATATCTTGATGTCCTAAATAGGATGAGTCGACTCATTTTGGGCACCTGGATCCCTGAGGTAATTGTGGCTAGCTGGCAGGAGAAATCGCATCGTTCATCAGTAATTTGTGCTTTTAAAATTAATGTTAGCAACCCAGCCTAGGATCTGTGGGTGAAAAGTCTCCCAGTTCAAAGTGAATTTCTTCATTGCAATGATTACATCATGCAGGGAAAGACAGCGCGGTACAGTGGTGAAAGGCAAGGGGTTAGAAACTAGGAGATTGTCTTAGTCCTAGTTCTTCTTTGCAACCATCCTGGCTTCTGGCAAGCAAAAATAAGAAGTTGGATTTGCTTAGCAACTGTAACCAAAAAAAGAGGATTTAAATTCAGACGCGCCTCACTTAATGACCGCCTCACTTAGCCATGGAAATTCTGCTACCCTATTTTGCTGAACAATCCTGCTAAATTCAGGATGGATCCCACTAAGCCAGGGGTAGTCAAGCTTTTTATACCTACCACCCACTTTTGTATCTCTGTCAGTAGTAAAATTTTCTAACCGCCCACCGGTTCCACAGTATTGGTGATTTATAAAGTAGGGAAGTCAATTAAATTTAAAAAAAGGAAAATGCTTCAATATCGGACAAAACCCCTACCGCCCACCATGAAAGCTGGAACGCCCACTAGGGGGCGGTAGGGACCAGGTTGACTACCACTGCACTAAGCCATGAGGACTAGCTGCATTTAAGGAGGAATTTGCAAACCTTGGGAATGATTGCAGAGTTAGCATGTGTTTTAATAATAATAATTTATTATATTTATAAACCCCTCCTCTCCTCCGGTCCATTAATTATTAGATTAATTTACTCAAAAATTGGCTCAGTTCTGTAATTGGTGTCTGGAAACTCCATGACTTTTTATTAAGAAGCTTCACTGTTGTGTTTAATGCACCTCTATGTTTCTTTTCAATTAATTCAACTTTGTAGGCAAGCAAGAGCTGTCCGGTTGCATTAAAAAACGAAACGTTGAGTTTGATCCAATGCAGTTGCTTGTTTAACAAGCTACACAAACACGGTAGCAATGCTATCTTTGCACAATTAGAGCTAAAGGTTTTGCAACAGTAACAGTCTACAGCAAGTTCAAAAGAAACGACTCAATTTTTCCTCCTCGCTTGAAAAGATGGAAAAGATTAAAAAAAAAAAAAAAACCTTGTTAAGAAAATGATCACACGGTTTTTGTAGCCAGCCCCGAACCGTTGACTCAATCTTGAAATCTTGATCACTGCTCCGATTTGGAAATAATTCAGAATTATCTATACCTCCAAACCAACTTTCCAGGCCCTGCCAGACTCCGCTCTAATCAATTATTCTTCCTTTATTGGAATAGATGCGTGTGCGTGTCTCGCACACAAACGTATAAACTTCAACAGGTATTATAATCCCTAATTCAAAGGATTGCCACAGATGGAAAACATGGCTAAATAATAGAATTATTCTCGTCCCCAAATGCCATCACTCCGCTAAACAACTAATTCCCACAACAGTCAAATTATTTACCAAAACTGTATTACTATTCTTCTTCTCATCCTTCCTAGTACCTATCTCTTCCCACTTATAAACCATGTTGCTTGTATCTTTAAAATTGCCATTGTTTTGTTTCCTAGCATGGTTTGAGTGCTTATTAGCAACCTATGACTACCACTGTTGTACCTTATGATTCTTGATGAATATATTCTATTTTTCATTATGTACACTGAGAGCATCTGCACCAAGGACAAATTCCTTGTGTGTCCAATGACACTTGGCCAATAAAGAATTCTATTCTATTCTATTTAATTTAAATACAAATATGAAGAAGCTAATCTTAATGGAGAAATCAAGTTTGAAATGTAGGAATGACAAAATCTGAGAGGAATTACAAGATAGATAGAAAGAGGTAGGTAGGTAGGTAGGTAGGTAGGTAGGTAGGTAGGTAGGTAGGTAGGTAGGTAGATAGATTATAACATAGAGAAAGATGATAGATAGATAGATAGATAGATAGATAGATAGATAGATAGATAGATAGATAGATAGATAGATAGATAGATAGAGATTATATGATACATTATAACATAGAGATAATAGATTATAAAAGAGATAATAGATAGATAGATAGATAGATAGATAGATAGATAGATAGATAGATAGATAGATAGATAGATATAGATTATAAAATAGAAAGATAATAGATATATAGATAATATGATAGATTATAAAATAGAGAAAATAGATAGATTATAACTAATTATAATTAGTTTGATGAAGAGAAGGACCAGGGCAGACATGATAGCAGTGTTCCGATATCTCAGAGGGTGCCACAAAGAAGAAGGAGTCAAACTTTTCTCCAAGGCACCTGGGGGCAGGACAAGGAGCAATGGGTGGAAACTAACCAAGGAGAGAAGCAACTTAGAACTAAGGAGAAATTTCCTAACAGTAAGAACAATTAACCTCTGGAACAGCTTGCCTCCAACAGTTGTGAATGCCCCAACCCTGGAAGTCTTTAAAAAGATGTTAGACAGCCATTTGTCTGAAATGGTATAAGGTTCCTGCCCATGCATGGGGTTGGACTAGAAGACCTACAAGGTCCCTTCCAACTCTGCTATTGTATTATTGTATTGTATAACAGAGATAGATAGATAGATAGATAGATAGATAGATAGATAGATAGATAGATAGATAGATAGATAGATAGATAGATAGATAGATAGATAGATAGATAGATAGAGATAATATGATAGATTATAAAATAGAGAAAATAGATAGATTATAACAGATAGATAGATAGAGATAGATACAGAAAGACAGATATAGATAGACAGATACCATCAAACAATATTGCATGAACTTTCTTGAAGACAGAACATTCTTAAAAACAGTGATTTTTCAGCCCCATTTTCAAACTGGAAGCAGAAAGACAGACCTGCTATTACGAAGGTTTCATTAAATCCATATATATATATATATATATATATATGGATATATAAAGATTATTTTATATATAATATATATATATATATATGAAGTGGATATTTTGTTACAGCTTCCTGTTAGGCCTATTTAAGGGAGGAGACAAACTTGTCATCCTTCTCTGTCCTTCGACTCAACCTAGAGACCATCCAGACAGAGACCTATTAAATTGCTGCTGTCTTTTTAGATATGTGTTAAATTTCTTTAAGGGATGATTAATAATAATTAATTAAGAGACCAGGATGGTCTAATCTAAAATGTTCCTTTGATGCATTTTATATATATATATATATATATAAAATGCATATATATATTAAATGCATCAAAGGAACATTTTAGGTACCCTATGATGTTCTAAGGATGAATTCCCAAAGGAGGAAGATTGCGCAAATTATAAGGAAATAATTAGTTTAGAATCCGTGGGCCTTCGGAAAGAACATGAAAGCTTTTCCGAAGAACAAAATGTTATTTATTCTGCAGTTGCAAAAGGTTAGGCTCACAGAATCTTTCCCCTTTGCTCCGCAGACGAAGCCAAGCCAGGGAGAGATTCCTAGTCGATCTCTCTCTCTCTCTCTCTCTCTCTGATCAAGTTTGGAATCCCTACTGTGGTCAGAGCACACAGTGATAGACTTCAAGAGTCAAACAGTCTGGGTTTGAGTTACAAGGCACTTCCCGCGATGCAGGCCGGAGATAAGGAAGGGCCCGGCCCGTTGACATTTTAAGTCACAGTTCAGATCCAAAGCAAGAAAGAAAAATCATCCTTCACACTTACTTTTTCAGCCCCTGAGAGGAAGGGAGAAAAAAAGACACTGCAGGAGGAGGGTTCTTTCTCTCCTACTAAAATCCACCTTTAAATGAAAATATTTGTAGCTCGGGGATGAAACGAGGGGTCCTTGGTGGTCTCTCTGAGTGTGGCTGTTTCCTTGGGGACGTTTCATGTCACAAACTAGGTAACAAGATCAGTGCTCTGATAGGAATGGGTCATGATAAAATTACATTTTAGTACAATGTCTGCAAGAACACAGCCAAAATTCGGAAAGCGCCAAGGGGCCCTCAAAAAAAACCCCACCCTTTAAATACAGGTGGTTTTGATGTAACAACCACAACAGAAGCGTTAAATTTCTGCCGCTAATTGTTTCCAAAAGTATATCAAGCTTTGATTTCTGTAGAGGCAGTCCTCGACTTACGACAACAACCGAGACCAACGTTTCCGTTGTTAGACGAGACAGTGGTTACGTGAATTCTGCCCCCTTTTACCATCTTTCTTGCCACGGCGTTCAAGGGAATCTTAATTTGCAGCTGTCCAATTAGTAACGAGGTTGTTAAGTGAATCCTGCTCCCCCCCCGCCCCCCGTTGGCTTGGCTTGTCGTATGGTCCAGTGGTGCATTCTGGATCGCGTCACAACCAGTACCATTCCAGAACAGCGGCCGCTGCTCCCAGCGGCCACCGGTACCCCCATACCGGAACGTACCGCCCGGAACCCACCACTGGTTTGGCCGCAAAAAGTGATCACATGACCCCCGGCACCCACCATAAATATGAGACAGGTGCCGACCGGCTGAATTTTTATCACATGACCCGTGTGTGTGTGTGTATGCCACAACCATCGTAAGTGTGAAAAAATGGCCACAGGTTGTTCAATTCCAGGGCCTTTGTCACTTCGAATAGTCCTTTAAGGGCTCCTTGTGTTGAATCTCAGAATCAGAATAGAGCTGGATGGGACCTTTGGAGGCCTTCTAGTCCAGCCCCCTCCTCCACTCAAGCAGAGGGCTCTATTTTAGACAAGTGACCGTCCAGTCTCCATCCATCGGTATGGATGGATGGAGACCACCAAAGACAAAAGCAGGAGTAGACCTCCAGCGGGCTCAAATATTTCCTTTCGCCTCCCCTGCTTTATATATGTATACACATACATACACACACATGTGCAGGTCACACACACAACGCAAGCACACAAAATGCCCCTTTGGGGAAAGGCCTCGCAGCCGCCTTTCGCAACAGGCTCTGCTCTCCCTCCTTCCTGCATCTCGGCTGCCAGCCAGATAGATAGGTAGGTAGGTAGATAATAACATAGAGTGATGATAGATAGATAGATAGATAGATAGATAGATAGATAGATAGATAGATAGATAGATAGATAGATAGATAGATAGATAGATAGATAGATAGATAGATAGATTGTAATATAGAGATGATAGAGAGATATAGAGAGATTATAACATAGAAAGATGATAGATAGATAGATAGATATAGATAGATAGATTGTAACATAGAGATGATAGAGATATAGAGAGATTATAACATAGAAAGATGATAGATAGGTAGAGATATATATATATATAATAATAATTATTATTATTATTATTTAATTTTATATCCCGCTCTCTCTCCCCAAGGGGACTCGAGGCGGGGCACAGGCAATTAAAAATACAAATAAGACCATCAACAAATACAAAATACAAAATACAAAATTAAAAGTGAATTAAATTGTTCCTGCGCTAAAACCCATAAACTAAACTAAAACTACCCCTAAAACCCCTAACCTAAAAAGAGACTACCCAAGGCCGGCCAGGCGAAAAAAGTGTGTCTTTAATTTTAAGCGGAAGGAGCGGAGGTCCGTGGTTGTCCTGATATCGGGGGGGAGGTCGTTCCAGAGGGCAGGGCCCGCCACAGAGAAGGCCCTTCCCCTGGGCGTCGCCCGCTGACAAAGTCTAGTGGACGGCACCCGGAGAAGTCCCTCTCTGTGGGAGCGAATCGGCCGTGAGGATGTATGGGGCAGGATCCGATCCCGCAGGTAGCTAGGTCCCGAGCCATGGAGCGCTTTGAAGATGGTAATTAACACCTTGAAGCGCACCCGGAAGACAACAGGTAGCCAGTGCAGCTCGCGCAAGAGCGGTGTTACATGGGCAAACCTAGAGGTGCCCATAATTGCTCGCGCGGCTGCGTTCTGGACCAACTGAAGCCTCCGGGTGCACCTCAAGGGGAGCCCCATGTAGAGAGAGTTGCAATAATCCAGTCGGGATGTCACGAGAGCATGAGTGACTGTGCGAAGGGCGTCCCGATCCAATAGGGGGCGCAACTGGCGTACCAGGCGAACCTGGTAAAACGCCCTCCTGGCCACGGCTGTCACTTGATCTTCCATGGACAGCCGGGTATCCAGGAGGACACCCAAGTTGCGCGCCCCATCCCACATATAGATAGATAGAGAGAGATTATAACAGATAATAGATAGATAGATAGATAGATAGAGAGAGAGAGAGAGAGAGAGAGAGAGAGAGAGAGAGAGAGAGAGATTGTAACATAGAGATGATAGAGATATAGAGAGATTATAACATAGAAAGATGATAGATAGGTAGAGAGAGAGATATATATAGATAGATAGAGAAAGATTATAACAGATAATAGATAGATAGATAGATAGATAGATAGATAGATAGATAGATAATAACATAGAGATAAGAGAGAGAGAGAGAGAGATTGTAACATAGAGATGATAGAGAGATATAGAGAGATTATAACATAGAAAGATGAGAGAGAGAGAGAGACAGAGAGACAGACAGATAGAGATAGATAGATAAGATAGAGAGAGAGAGAGATTATAACAGAGATAATAGATAGATGATAGATAGATAGATAGATGATAGATAGATAGATAGATTATAACATAGAAAGATAATAGATAGAGAGAGACAGACAGACAGACAGACGGACAGAGACCCTCAAACAATATTGCATGAAGTTTCTTGAAGCACACACGCAAACACATGCAAACGCAAACATCATGCACACACACAAACACACAAAATGCCCCTTTTGGGAAAGGCCTCGCAGCCGCCTTTCGCAACAGGCTCTGCTCTCACTCCTTCCTGCATCTCGGCCGCCGGCCGGAGGGAGAGAAGGAAAAACAGGGTGGAAAGCATCTGTCTGAATGCCAAGCGGGCTGGGCTGGGCCACAGGCCTCGGCTCCCTTGCTCACCGCCGGAAAAGAAGAGAAAAAGGGCCTTGTTAAGCCACCACGGTTGGATAGATTTCCCCCAGATTCCCCAAAAAAAACGATGCATGCGCTTCCTGCATCGGAGAATATACCTATATATAGAGATAGATAGAGATATGCATGCTTCAATTGTTTTGGCATAGAAGGATGTTTCCTGCATCAGAAAAAAACAGAGATCTGGGAGGGTCAGCAACGCAGCTCCAAAAAATAAAATCCAGCTTTTCCAGAAAAATATTCCATCCCCCCCCCCCCACCTCTCCTGTCTGTTCCCAAAACAACCCACCCCTTCGGCAGATCCAAATCGAAAGAAAAAACAGTAGGGAATACTTTTCCGGCGAGATCGTAGGTAATCTTCAATCAGGAAAACATCCAGCAACAGGGTGGAAGGGGAAGGGTTTTGGGGGGGCAGGGGGTGTTGCAAAGGTGATTCCGGAGCCTTGCATGGCTGGGCAGCCTGTAAACCTGGTTTGTTTAATGGCAATAACCAGGTTAAAAGCAAGGTTGGAAGGGGGCAGCCTAGGAGGATGGGGGCTGGGAAGGAAGGAAGGAGGGAGGGAGGAAGGCCCTCTCTGCCTTCCATTCGAATACTAATAATACTAATAGTAAGAATAATTAATAAGACCAGCCAATTATATTGGCAATACATTTTTAAATGTTCAGTTCAGTTGACTGTTTCATGAATAAAAATGCTAATAATACGAATACTAATAAGAATAATTAATAAGCACCAGTTAATGATGTTTGCGATACATTTTTAAATGTTCAGTTCCCTTGACCGAGTTTCATGTTTGATGAATAAAGGAAATACTAATACTAATAATACTAAAACTAATAATAATAATCGCCAATCTATGATATTTGCGATACATTTTTAAATGTTCAGTTGACTGAGTTTCATGTTTGATGAATAAAGGAAATACTAATAATACTAATACTAATAATACTAATCACCAATCTATATTTGCAATACATTTTTAAATGTTCAGTTTCATGTTTCATGAATAAGAGATAGTAATAATACTAATACTAATATTAATAATAATCACCAGTCTATGATATTTGTGTTACATTTTTAAATGTTCAGTTGGCTGAGAGATAATAATAATAACACTAATATTAATAATAATCGTGTCTATGATATTTGTGTTACATTTTTAAATGTTCAGTTGGCTGAGAGATAATAATAATAACACTAATATTAATAATAATCGTGTCTATGATATTTGTGTTACATTTTTAAATGTTCAGTTGGCTGAAAGAGATAATAATACTAATAATACTACTACTAATAATAATAATAATGACGTCTATATTTGTGTTACATTTTTAAATGTTCAGTTGGCTGAAAGAGATAATAATAATACTAATAATACTAATATTAATAATAATCACCAGCCTATGATATTTGCCATACATTTTTGAACGTTCAGTTGGCTGAGTTTCATGTTTCATGAATAAAGTAAATAATGATAATATAGTAATAAGAATAATAAAAAAATTGCACTGGGAAGGGAGGGGAAAGGGCGAGGGGGAAAAAGGTCACACACACACCCAAAAAGGAGAGTTTGAAGGCTTCTTTCTTTTGGGGGGGGGGGGCTGTGGATGATGGGAGATGGAGTCCAGCTCCAACCTTAAAAGGGGGGCAGATTTGCACGCGGAAAGGAGAGGGGGGGGTGCAAAAGAGAGAGGGGGGGTGAAGAGGGGGTTCCCCCCCCCCGAGAGAAAGGGAAGAGGCGGAGTGGGGGGTGGGAAATGACTCGGACTTACGACGGGCGGAGCTCACAGCCTCCTCCTCCGGTCCCGGGCGCGACGGCGGCGGCACCTCCCTTTCCCCAGCGGCGGCTGCCGAGCCTGCCCGCCGCCCTCGCCGCCACCGCGGTGCCGCTCCATGCACGGGGACGACGAGCGAGGGCGGCGGCGGAGGCGCTTCCAGCAGCCCGAAAGAAGAAGGAGGGGGGGAGGAGGAGGAGGAGGGTCCGCAGCAACGGCCGGCGCGGGCGGGCGGGCGAGCGGGCGGGGGGCGAGGGCGGCGCTTCCCAACCAGGCGCTCCCGGGCGGCGGCGGCAGCAGCAGCAACAGCGGCGGCGTCTCCCTCCCTCGCTCGCTCCCCGGAGCCCCGGCCCACGCGCCCGCTGGCGCATGGAAGCCGCGCGGCGATTGGGCGGATGAGAGGGAGGCTCTGGTTGGACCGGGACGGCCGCCACGCTCCGCCTCCTCCACCACCACCCTACCTTTCCCCCCACCCACCCCCTCGACCCGACCCAAGAGGGCAGTTTCGCGCTCGCGCCCTGGGACTCGGGAATCCTCGGCCGCCCTTCGGAAAAGGGAGGGTGGGGAAGAGGGAAGCCGTTGGCATGGCAACGGGCGGGGCAAGAGAAGGGAGGGTACGAAAGTAAGAGATTGACAAGAGTTGGAAGCGAGTTTTTATTTATTTAATTTATTTTGTTTATTTTGTTTTTTTGTTTTTTTATTTTGTTTTGTTTGTTTTTTTATTTTATTTCTTTATTTTGTTTTATTTGTTTATTGTATTTTATTTCTTTATATTATTTTATCTTATTTCTTTATTTTATTTCTTTATTTTTTATTTCTTTGTTTTATTTTATTTATTGTATTTTATTTCTTTTATTTCTTATATTATTTTATTTTATTTCTTTATATTATTTTGTTTTATTTCTTTAGTTTATTTTATTTCTTTATTTTATCTTATTTCTTTTATTTCTTTATATTATTTTATTTTATTTCTTTAGTTTATTTCTTTATTTTCTATTTCATTTTTTATTTTATTTATTTATTTTATTTTATTTTTATTTCTTTATTTTTTGTTTTATTTCTTTATTTCTTTTGTTTATTTTGTTTATTTTATTTGTTTATTCTATTTTATTTATTTTATTTTTATTTCTTTATATTATTTTATTTTATTTCTTTATTTTATTTTTTATTTCTTTTATTTCTTAATTTTTTGTTTTATTTATTTTATTTGTTTATTTTATTTGTTTATTTTATTTTATTTATTTTATTTTAATTTTGGGCTCACTTGTGGTCGTAAGTCAAGGACTACGTTTAGCAGAACATGCAAAGATTTGCAGCTGGAATAGGGAAAGTGGAAGAGGAGAGGGAAAAAGCAGGCCAGGATTATATTGAATTATACATTATGCTTTATTTTGAAGCATAATGCACAATAATAATATGTATATTGTCATTATATTTGACCTATATTCATTTCAATGCATAATAAAGGACATATTTGCATAGTATATTTCATAGTGTATTATTATGCATAATATATGCTTACTACATAGTTTAAGTGTGCAATATATATGAGCTATTTATATCATATTTAATAAGATATACAATATACCATGCTACTTCATTATATATCATAATATGTAACAAATATAATTTAATATAATATATATTTTCATATATAATAAAGTATATTAGTAATATAGTTAGTAACTACTTTGTATATGATATAATAGCTATATTACAATAATAAATAGTATATATATTTCAGCAATATACCATAAACTTTAATAAAGTATATTAGTATAATATTATAGACTAATTACATATAATATACAATAAATATGTGATCGTCAGCATCAACAATGGTTCCTTTTGTACCAACCCTAAGCTTCCTTTATCCTGGAATGGGACGGCTTCTGAGCTTCTCAATCCACCCAGTGCCTACCACAGGCGGAGTTAATATATTACTGATTACATAATATATATATATATAAGCCAACTACCACTCACTCATCACAAAATCTCCAGAACCGTAAAGCCTACAAACTTGACATTTGGTACAGATGTTGCTCTTGACTTCTAGGTGCTCGCTAAGAAAGGATTTTTAAAAATAACCATCAGATCATTAGTATTTCTTATACAGTAACAAACACGCTCCGATGCTAAGGAGTTCTATCCCCCTCCCCACCTGAAAAGAACTCTGTTCCAACTGCCAGTCGCCTCACATTCCGTTACCTCAGTTCAAACTGGCAGACAGTCCACCCCTTCCCTCAGGAGCGGCCTGGGGCTCCTTACAATACTAAACGTCGGTACCTCACCAAAATGTCTACGCCTTCCATCTATGGAACTGCTTCTGGACTCAAGGCGGCAGGAGCGATACTCCCTTACGTGTTTCAATGACCGACCACCACTGAACCAACCGATTGTGAACTGGATTTCTCCTGCACAGCCCGATCACATAGTTTCGTCGCGAAGCACGGGTAGCCAGCTAGTATATAACATGATTTTTTAAATATTAAAGTTTATAATAAAGTATATACAAGCGGGCCTCGACTTACGCACGCTCACATTTGCGAACCGGTAGGGAAGGTAAGTGAATCCCACCGCTGTAATGATCGCTAAACGAACTGGGGTAAGTCGAGGACTATTTGACTTGGTGTCTGCGTTGAAGGAAATTCTCGAGAAGAGCCACGGATGGCTAAGAAAAACAAATCAATGGGTCATCAAACTGGAGTTCTCACTGGAGGCACAGATGACCAGGCTCAATTTCCCCACCTTTGGACATACAGTATGACGTGAAGGCCCAGATCTCTGGAGAACATTCCCTGATGTTTGGAAAGAAAGAGAAGAAGAAGAGAAGAAGAAAGAGAACCACCAGCAGCTGGGTGGAGGAGTTCAGTTACAATGGTGATGGAGGCCCCTTTGAAGGATCTGAAAGACCATCTGGGAGACATGGAGAAGGTCTACATCGCGGCTGAGGTCTACACGCACAGCGGAGCGAGCCCCATATTTGCGCCTTTCAATCATCCTTTGAGAGATCATCGGTTTTGTAAGCCAGTTGTGAGTTTATTCGGTTAACTGTCAAACAAAACAGAGAGGAGGAAGTCAACTTATTATTCAAGGCACCAGAAGGCCAGACAAGGAGTAATGGATGGTCACGGATCGAGGAGAGATTCAACCTGGAAATAAGGAGGAATTTTCTGAACAATCCACTCATGGAACAGACGTTGCCTTCCGAAGTGGTGGGCATGCCATCACTGGGAGCTTTAAAGAAGAGACTGGACTGCCCTCTGTCAGAAACGGTGTAGGACACTGATGGTGAACCTTTTTGGCACCGAGTGCCCAAACCAGAATGCGCGTGCATAGACATGCATGTTTGTGCACCAGAAACCCAAAGACCAACTAGCCGGCGCACACATCCTGGTTTTGGGGCGGTTTTTGGACTGTTTTTCGGCTGTTTTCTAGGCCATTTTCAGGTTGTTTTTCAGGCCAAAACCGACCTGAAAATGGCCTCAGAATGGCCTGAAAAACAGCCTCAAAAACGGACTGGAAACAGTCCAAAACGGCCTGTTTATGGGTTGTTTTTTGGGCTGTTTTCCAGCCCTCCAGTGCCCACAAAGATCAACTGGCTGGCATGCGCATGCCTGCTTTTTGGCCATTTTTGAGGCTGTTTTCCAGGCCATTTTGAGGCCGTTTTTCAGACCAAAAACAGCCCAAAAACGACCTGAAAAATGGTCTCAAAATAGCCCAAAAAACCGCCTGTTAGGGAAGCCCTGTTAGGGAAACACACCCAAGGGAAAAGCTATTAACCGAATGAACTGTTCCACTACTAACATCCTTGTAAGGGTTCTTATAAAAAAATGATAAATGAGTACTGTATACCAGGGGTCCCCAACCTTTGCAACTTTAAGTCTGAAGGACTTCAGCTCCCAGACTTCTCCAGCCAGCAAAGCTGTCAGTGTCAGGGCCGGGGCCAGGGGTCCCCAACCTTTGCAACTTTAAGTCTGAAGGACTTCAGTTCCCAGACTTCTCCAGCCAGCAAAGCTGTCAGTGTCAGGGCCGGGGCCAGGGGTCTCCAACCTTTGCAACTTTAAGTCTGAAGGACTTCAGCTCCCAGACTTCTCCAGCCAGCAAAGCTGGACTAGAGGACTAGACAGCTGGTTGGACTAGAACAGGGGTCTCCAACCTTTGCAACTTTAAGTCTGAAGGACTTCTGGGAGCTGAAGTCCTTCAGACTTAAAGTTGCAAAGGTTGGGGACCCCTGGCCCCGGCCCTGACACTGACAGCTTTGCTGGCTGGAGAACTCTGGGAGCTGAAGTCCTTCAGACTTAAAGTTGCAAAGGTTGGGGACCCCTGCCTTAAAGGTCTTCATGACCTACTATTTTAAGCTGAGTCAGGTGTTGCAATGTAATTTCTTTTTAAACCATCGTTCATTGAATCCACTTTTGGGAGCCAGTTGGATCGGATGGCCAAAAAAACCAGACTGGAAACCAGAAAGCTGGGAATTCTAGTCCTGCCATAGGCATGAAAGACATACGGGTGACTTTAAGCCAATCACCAGGAGATGGTGAGTTCTAGTCTCACCTTGGGCATGAAAGCCAACAAGGGTGACTTTGGGCCAATCAAAAAAGTATACATATGCAGTATAGTCACTGTACTCTTTTTTTTTTTTATGAAGTAGATTTTTATTTTCAACATTTAATAACAAATAAAACATCAATCATTTTCAATTTCATACAACATGTCGTCCGTCATAAATTTTGTGCATAGATCTTGAAGATTACAAACATACTTATTAATTTTCCATCAAGTGTTTGTATATACAATACAATAGCAGAGTTGGAAGGGACCTTGTAGGTCTTCTAGTCCAATCCCCTGCGTGGGCAGGAGCCTTATACCATTTCAGACAAATGGCTATCTAACATCTTTTTAAAGACTTCCAGGGTTGGGGCATTCACAACTTCTGGAGGCAAGCTGTTCCAGAGGTTAATTGTTATAACTGTCAGGAAATTTCTCCTTAGTTCTAAGTTGCTTCTCTCCTTGATTAGTTTCCACCCATTGCTTCTTGTCCTGCCCCCAGGTGCCTTGGAGAATAGTTTGGCTCCCTCTTCTTTGTGGCACCCTCTGAGATATCGGAACACTGCTATCATGTCTCCCCTGGTCCTTCTCTTCATCAAACTAGACATACCCAGCTCCTGCAACCGTTCTTCATATGTTTTAGTCTCCAGTTCCCTAATTATCTTGGTTGCTCTTCTCTGCACTCTTTCCAGAGTCTCCACGTCTTTTCTACATCGTGGCGACCAAAACTGTATGCAGTATTCCAAGTGTGGCCTTACCAAGGCACTATACAGTGGCATTAACACTTCACATGATCTAGATTCTATCCCTCTGTTTATGCAGCCTAGAACTGTGTTGGCTTTTTTGGCAGCTGCTGCACACTGCTGGCTCATATTTAAATGGTTGTCCACTAAGATTCCTAGATCCCTCTCACAGTTGCTACTATTGAGCAAGGTACCACCTATACTGTACTTGTGCATTTGGTTTTTCTTGCCTAAATGTAGAACCTTACTTTTTTCACAATTGAATTTCATTTTATTAGATAGTGCCCAATGTTCAAGTTTGTCTAGATCCTTCTGTATCTTAAGCCTATCTTCTGGAGTGTTGGCTATTCCTGCCAGCTTGGTGTCGTCTGCAAATTTGATGAGTTCCCCATTTATCTCCTCATCCAAATCGTTGATGAAGATGTTAAAGAGTACTGGGCCTAAAACAGAGCCTTGGGGGACTCCACTGCATACTTCCTTCCATGTAGATGCAGTTCCATTGAGGACTACACGTTGAGTGCGGTTGGTCAGCCAGTTGCGAATCCATTTGGTGGTGGTGCTGTCTAACCCACAATTTTCTACTTTATCTAATAGTAGGTTATGGTCTACTTTATCAAATGCCTTACTGAAGTCCAAGTAAATTATATCGACAGCATTCCTCTGGTCCACTGATTTTGTCACTTTGTCAAATAATGCAATTAGATATAAAATTTAAACTTTCATATCATCTTAATCTCTACATAATAACAATTAATATTTATCCAAGTCAGTGGTTATTCAAAAGTAAAAAGAAAAGTGTAGCGTTTTCCCAATGTTATTTTGTAATAATATTCTCAATTATCTTTACGGAATGAATTACTATTATAAAATACCTAACCATGTTAGGAACACAAGTTGAAATAGGGAAGAAAATGGTAAGTGAGCACCTGTCTGCCCTGGACGAGTTCAAATCACCAGGACCGGATGGATTACACCCCAGGGTTCTGAAGGAACTGGCAGACGAGATCTCAGAACCACTGAACTATATCTTTCAGAGATCCTGGAGCACCGGGGAACTGCCAGAAGACTGGAAAAGAGCAGATGTGGTTCCCATCTTCAAAAAAGGAAAAAAAACAGATCCAGGAAACTATAGACCCATCAGCCTGACCTCAATACCAGGAAAGATTCTGGAAAAGATAATTAAACAACAAATAAATGAACACCTAGAAGCAAACAAAGTAATAGCCAAAAGCCAACATGGGTTTGTCAAAAACAGATCATGCCAGACGAATCTAATTGCATTCTTTGACAAAGTAACAAAATCAGTGGACCAGAGGAATGCTGTTGATATAATTTACCTGGACTTCAGTAAGGCATTTGATAAAGTAGACCATAACCTACTATTAGATAAAGTAGAAAATTGTGGGTTAGACAGCAGCACCACCAAATGGATTCGTAACTGGCTGACCAACCGCACTCAACGTGTAGTCCTCAATGGAACTGCATCTACATGGAAGGAAGTATGCAGTGGAGTCCCCCAAGGCTCTGTTTTAGGCCCAGTACTCTTTAACATCTTCATCAACGATTTGGACGATGGGGTAAATGGGGAACTCATCAAATTCGCAGACGACACCAAGCTGGCAGGAATAGCCAACACTCCAGAAGATAGGCTTAAGATACAGAAGGATCTAGACAAACTTGAACATTGGGCACTGTCTAATAAAATGAAATTCAATTGTGAAAAAAGTAAGGTCCTACATATAGGCAAGAAAAACCAAATGCACAAGTACAGTATGGATGGTACCTTGCTCAATAGTAGCAACTGTGAGAGGGATCTCGGAATCCTAGTGGACAACCATTTGAATATGAGCCAGCAGTGTGCAGCAGCTGCCAAAAAAGCCAACACAGTTCTAGGCTGCATCAACAGAGGGATAGAATCTAGATCGCGTGAAGTGTTAATGCCACTGTATAGTGCCTTGGTAAGGCCACACTTGGAATACTGCATACAGTTTTGGTCGCCACGATGTAGAAAAGACGTGGAGACTCTGGAAAGAGTGCAAAGAAGAGCAACCAAGATGATTAGAGGACTGGAGACTAAGACATATGAAGAACGGCTGCAGGAGCTGGGTATGTCTAGTTTGATGAAGAGAAGGACCAGGGGAGACATGATAGCAGTGTTCCGATATCTCAGAGGGTGCCACAAAGAAGAGGGAGTCAAACTTTTCTCCAAGGCACCTGGGGGCAGGACAAGAAGCAATGGGTGGAAACTAACCAAGGAGAGAAGCAACTTAGAACTAAGGAGAAATTTCCTAACAGTAAGAACAATTAACCTCTGGAACAGCTTGCCTCCAGCAGTTGTGAATGCCCCAACCCTGGAAGTCTTTAAAAAGATGTTAGACAGCCATTTGTCTGAAATGGTATAAGGTTCCTGCCCATGCAGGGGGTTGGACTAGAAGACCTACAAGGTCCCTTCCAACTCTGCTATTGTATTGTATTGTATTATTGTATGTTATTTTCTATATATAAAACCAAGTATTAAGAATTTAGTATTTAAAAGTCATTGCACTTTTTAACTCCCCTGCCCCCCCAGCCTAATTTTGGTCAAGATTTATTTATTTTATTTTATTTTTCACATTTATAACCCGCACCCATCTCACCACAAAGGGACTCGGGGCGGCGAACAGAGATTTAAAATCAATTATACATAAATACAAAATATTATTAAATAATAACTAAATTAAATCAATAATACCCTGCTTAAAATAAGTTTAAATTTAAAACCCAAATTACAATTTTGATTTGTTATAAAATAATGGGTGCGGAGTAGATCATGCTAGGCCGGCCAGATGAAAATAATAAGGTTTTTAGGTGCCGGCGAAACAAGTGGAGGTCTGTGATGGAACGGAGGTCGGGAGGTAGGCCATTCCAGAGGGTAGGGCCCACCACAGAGAAGGCCCTTCCCCTGGGAGCCGCCAACCGGCATTGTCCGGTCGACGGCACCCGGAGAAGACCCTCTCCCTGGGAGCGAGTCGGTCGAAGGGACGTATGGGGTAGAAGACGGTCTCGAAGGTAGCTAGGCCCCGTGCCATGGAGCACCTTGAATATGGTCATCAAAACCTTGTAACACACCCGGTAGGTCACAGGTAGCTAGTGCAGCTCGCGCAGGAGTGATGTTATGTGGGAATGTCTTGAGATTCCCATGATCACCCGCGCGGCCGCATTCTGGACCAACTGCAACCTCCGAGTGCATCTCAAGGGGAGCCCCATGTAGAGAGCGTTGCAGTAGTCCAGACGAGAAGTCACGAGTGCTTGAGTGACTGTGCGAAGGGCCTCAGATGTAGATCTGGTTACAATTCCCAGCTATTCTCATCTTTTATATAATTATAACATCCTTACGCGGCCCCAGTTTGTGATTCTGTCTTTAAATCTTACTAATTGTCCATTGTAGCTCTGCACTTTTTCTAAGGACTCAGGAATTACCGTAATTTTGTTTGGGTTGGGGGGGATCGTGGTGACCAAAACGGGACACAGTATTCCAAGCATGGCCTTACTAGTGCTCTCTAAAGCAGAATTATCATTTCCACAATCTTCCCAGCGCAATTTGTGATGTGCTAAAATCACCTGTCTGGGCACTTGCTAACGTTTAAACCAGGCAGGAACTCGCATTCCGAAGACCAAAGATTCTTTCCGGTCCACTTAATGTTCCGTGCAAGTTTTCCTCTCCGCCCATTTTTTTAAAACAGGCAATCCTTACCTTAACAACCACAACGGAGCTCAAAATGTCCAAGTTGCTAAGCGAGACCTATGATAAGTCAACTGGGCCACATGGGACCTTCTTTTTGTTGCCAATGTTGTTGAGCGAGTCATTGCCGTTGTTAAACGAGCGACGTGGTTGTTAGGTGAATCCGGTGTGTTCTCCATTCACTTTGTCTGTCCAAAGGTCGTTAAAGGGGAATCATGTGACACCCCGCCCCCCACTGCGGCAGTTGTAATTGCCACTAGGCCACAGGTTCTCCTCCGGATCAGCTGAGATATGTATATATGTGTGTGTGTTTGTGTGTATATATATAAAATTCATTTCCATCAGCTGAAGAAAAAATCGAAATGTTTTGGCACTTTTGTGCCATCTAGTGACCAAAATAGGAATTACAGGCACCTACAGCCCAGCATGACAGTTCATTAGCATGTTTTTAAGTTTCCTGAACTTCATCTCTCATCATGCTTCGTATTTTTCGGAGTAGAAGACGCTCCGAAGTATAAGACGCACCTAGATTTTGGGGAGGAAAACAAGGGGAAAAGATCTGCCTCTGCCTCCCAGCCATTTGCCTCCTTGCAACAAACAGCACAGACAATCTACACTGTTTGTAGTGTTATATTTCAGACTATATACAGTGATCCCTCGTTTTTCGCGGTTAATGGGGACCGGAACCTTCCGCGAAAACTGAAAAACCGCGAAGTAGGATTCGCACCGGAAACTTGAGTTGGTGGCCATCGTTTAAAGCAAGCACTAGGGGGCGCTTGCCTCCTACCGATGCATTTTTTTTTCTGTATTTTTGAAAAACCTGCGAAGCACTGAAGCCGCGAAAAACGAGGGATCACTGTACTTGTACAGAGGCTGTTAAAATTGATGTGGCTTTCTGGAAGTCTAGTTATTCTCAGCTATTTAAAAGAAGATCCAATAGCAGGGGGCCTCTTCCGATCAAGCATTTATTTTAAAAAGCTTCTTTGTTTTGTTAAGTTGTCTAGAACAAGAATAAAGTAGTCTTTGAAAAATAAGTCTAATAATGTGAACGTTCTATAGGTGTTTATGGTTGTTGACTTACCTCCTTGCAGCAAACAGCCCCATTAACAAAAGAAAAAAAAAAACCCACCCCTGCCTCCCAGCAATTTGCCACCTGGAGCAAACAGCAAGTTTCACTTTCACTTTCTCCCAATTGCTACAGCTTATTGAAGCCTCTGCAAGCCCCCATTTGCTGCGAAGAGGTAAATCTTCCCTCCCTTTTTGCCCCTCCCTCTGCCCTTCTCCCTCCCTCCCCCCTTTCTCTCCCTCTTTCCTCTTCCCTCCCTCTCCCTCCTGTCTCTTCCCCCTCCTCTTTCCTTTCACTCTCCCTTCTCCCTCCCTCCCTCTCCCTGTCTTTCCTCTTCCGCCTCTTCCCCCTCCCCTCCCTTTCACTCTTTCTTCCTCCCCTTTCTCTCCCCTCCCCTCCTTCCCTCTCCTGCTTCTTCCCCCCTTCTCCCCCCTTTCACCTTCCTCCTTTCTCTCTCTCTTTCTTCCTCCTCTTTCTCTCCTCTTCCCTCCCTTTTTGCTTCTGCCTCTGCCCTTCTCCCTCTCCCTCTCTTTCCTCTCCCCTCCCTTCCTCTCCTGCTTCTTCCCCCTCCCTTTCTCTTCCCTTCTCTTTCTTCCTCCTCTTCCCTCCCTCTTCACCCTCCCCTCCCTTTCATTCCCCCTAGAGGTGGAGCTCTTGCCTCCCAAGCAAGAGGTTGTGAGTTCGATCCTAGGTAGAGGCAGATGTAGGGTCTCCTGCTTGGGCAGGGGGTTGGACTAGATGACCTGCAAAGTCCCTTCCAACTCGGTTAATCTTTCTCCCTCCTCTTTCCTTGGCCCTGCCTCCCTTTCCCTCCCTCACCCTCCTCCCTCTTCCCCCTCCCTTCCCTTTCTCCCCCCCCCCCCCGTTCACCCTCTCCCCTTCTCTCTCTCTCCCTCCTCTTTTGCTTCCCCCCTTTCCTCTTCCCTCCCTCCCTCTTCTGTCTCCCTCTGTCTTCCCCCTCCCCTCCCTTTCTCCCCCCTTTCACTCTCTGCTCTCTCTTTCTTCCTCCTCTTTCTCTCCTCTTCCCTCCCTCTTTCCTCTCCCGCTTCCCTTTTCCTCCCTCCCCCTCCAGCCTCTTCCCTCTCTTTCTTCCTCCTTTCTCCTCTTCCCTCCCTCTCCTGCCTCTTCCCCCTCCCCTCCCCTCCCTTTCTCTCCCCTTTCACTCTCTTTCTTCCTCCTCTTTCTCTCCTCTCCCCTCCCTCCCTCTCCTGCCTGTTCCCCCTCCCCTCCCTTTCTCTCCCCTTTCACCCTTCTCTCTCTTTCTTCCTCCTCTTTCTCTCCTCTTCCCTCCCTCCCACTTTCCTCTCCCCTCCCTCCCTTTCCCTCCCTCCCCCTCCTGCGTCTTCCCCTCCCTTTCTTCCTCCTTTCTCTCCTCTTCCCTCCCTCTTTCCTCCTCTTCCCTCCCTCCCTCTTCCCTCTGCCCTCCCTCCCTCTCCTGCCTGTTCCCTCCCCTCCCTTTCTCTCCCCTTTCACCCTTCTCTCTCTTTCTTCCTCCTCTTTCTCTCCTCTTCCCTCCCTCCCTCTTTCCTCTCCCCTCCCTCCCTTTCCCTCCCCCCCTCCTGCCTCTTTCCCTCCCTTTCTTCCTCCTTTCTCTCCTCTTCCCTCCCTCTTCCCTCCTCTCCCCTCCCTCCCTCTTTCCTCTGCCCTCCCTCCCTCTCCTGCCTCTTCCCCCTCCCCTCCCTTTCTCTCCCCTTTCACTCTTTCTTCCTCCTCTTTCTCTCCTCTCCCCTCCCTCCCTCTTTCCTCTCCCCTCCCTCCCTCTCCTGCCTGTTCCCCCTCCCCTCCCTTTCTCCCCCTTTCACTCTCCCCTCTCTCTTTCTTCCTCCTTCCTCTCCTCTTCCCTCCCTCTTTCCTCCTCTTCCCTCTCTCTCCTGCCTCTTCCCCCTCCCCTCCCTTTCTCCCCCCTTTCACTCTTTCTTCCTCCTCTTTCTCTCCTCTCCCCTCCCTCTTTCCTCTTCCCTCCCTCCCTCTCCTGCCTGTTCCACCTCCCCTCCCTTTCTCTCCCCTTGCATTCTCTTCTCTCTCTTTCTCTCCTCTTCCCTCCCTCTTCCCTCCTCTCCCCTCCCCTCCCTCTTTCCTCTCCCCTCCCTCCCTCTCCTGCCTGTTCCCCCTCCCCTCCCTTTCTCTCCCCTTTCACCCTTCTCTCTCTTCTCCTCCGTCCTCTTTCTCACCCCTCCCTTTCTGCCTCTCCCTCTTCCCTCCCCCTGGCCTTCGGCCGGCAAACTGCCAACCCAACCTTCCAAAAACGGTGCCGAGCGGAAATGAGGCAGGCAGCGGGGAGGAGGTGGGCGGAGGGCGGGCCGAGGACCTTCCCCCCCCCCGCCCCCGGGAGAAGGGCCCGACTTGCGCCGTTTGCAAAAGAAAGCAGCCGCCGGCCTCGCCCCGACGCTTCCCCCCCAAAACCGCAGAAAGCCAGGTAAAGAAAGAAAATGCTCCAGGAGCGCCGCTTCTTCTCCTCTTCCCCCCCCCCCGCTTGCAAAAGAAAAAAAAGGGGGGCAAAAAGTTGCAAAAAGAAAAAAAAAAGGTTACCCCGGAATCACCCCGCTTCCCTCGGGGGTGCAGCGGTGTCGTGTTCCCACGTTGCGCGTGAAGTGTGCAAAGAGAGAGAGAGAGAGAGAGAGAGACGATTAGGCTAGAATAAGCAAGAGTTGGAAGGGACCTTAGAGGTCCTCTAGTCCGACCCCCTGCCTAGGCAGGACCAAAGGAGAAGGGGGAGGGGGAGAGAGCTTTATCACGCAATCGGATGCTTTGTGTGTGTGTTTGTGTGTGTTGCGTCTTTAGGGGGTGCAACTTCGGTCAACTAGCACGGTCTTTTTTCTCCCCAAACGTGGGCGCTTTAAGACTTGGGGACTTCAACTCCCAGAATTCTCCAGCCAGCAGAGCTGGCTGGAGAATTCTGGGAGTTGAAGTCCTCAAGTCTTAAAGCGCCCACGTTTGAAGACCTCTGAACTAAGCATATTTTTTTTTTTTGAATGCATCCATTCTCACGCGGGTTCCTGACATCAAGCCCGCCCAGACTCTTAAACGAGGCCGAGGGTCTCCTGCCTTGAGCCTGGGGGTGGAAGGGGCTGGACTAGACGACCTCCAGGGTCCCTTCCGACTCTGCCCTTCCGCAGGTCTTTGCCAGAGTCTGCAAAAGTCTCCCACGCGTGGCTGGCTGGAAGGCCAGGCCGTCACGTGTGCATGCATGAATGAACCGAGGCATGCACACGTGACTTCAAAAAGAGAAGAAAAAGTAAAAACCCTGCAGAAATGCAGGATCGGAGTCGATCCTTTGCAAAGAGAGGGTGGGTTTTTTTGTTTTTTTCTTCCCCTCCTCCCACGCGTGACCCAACTCCTCGAGACTCAGATCCTGATTTTTGCTGGCTGAAGAGCTTTTAACTTTTCGGCCTTGGAAAACCCACCGATGTAGGTTTAAAACAGATCAACGGAGTTGGAAAGGGCCTTGCAGGTCATCTAGTCCAACCCCACTACCCAAGCATCTACATCTGCCTCTGCCTAGGATCGAACGCACGACCTCCTGATTGTGGACCAGAGCTCCACCTCTAGCTTGGTTTTCCCTTGATGGGGAGTTGCACTTAACCAGGTTTGTTTGCGGCAGGGACCCATCCTGGCTAGTTGTTTGTGGGGTGGGGGTCGGGGTTTGGCCCCTTTAGCTGAAGGACTGAAGCCCAGGAAAGCCCAGCTGGGTTTTCTTTCTTTCTTTCTTTCTTTCTTTCTTTCTTTCTTTCTTTCTTTCTTTCTTTCTTTCTTTCTTTCTTTCTTTCTCCTTTTTCTTTCCGCCCTATCTTTTTGCCTGTCTGTTCGTTCTTTCTTTCTTTCTTTCTTTCTTTCTTTCTTTCTTTCTTTCTCTTTTTTCTTTCCGCCCTATCTTTTTGCCTGTCTGTTCTTTCTTTCTTTCTTTCTTTCTTTCTTTCTTTCTTGCTTTCTTTCTTTCTCCTTTTTCTTTCCTCCCTATCTTTTTGCCTGTCTGTTTTCTTTCTTTCTTTCTTTCTTTCTTTCTTTCTTTCTTTCTCTTTCCTCCCTATTTCTCTTTCAGCCTGTCTCTTTCTCTCTCCTTCTTTCCTTCTTTTTTCCTCCATATCTCTGCCTGCCTGCCTGTTTTTTTCTTTCTTTATCTCTTTATCTCCTTCCTTTTTTCTTTCTTTCCTCCCTTTCTTTCTGCCTGTCTGTTTTTTCTTTCTCTTTTTTCTTTTTTCTCCTTTCCTCCCTCTCTTTCTGCCTTTCTTTCTTTCTCTCTCTCTCTCTCCTTCCTTTCTTCTTTCTCTCCTCCCTATCTCTCTTTCTGACTGTCTGTTTCTTTCCTCCCTATCTCTCTTTCTGACTGTCTCTGTTCCTTCCTTCCCTCTTTCTTTCTATTTTTTACTGCTTGCTCTTAGCGGTCAAGGTCATGGCGGGAAAGGAAGCCAGGGGTTTGCAAAAGGCGGAGAGGAAGAGGAGGGAGGGAAGCATGGCGGGCAGGGCCCAAAGTCTAGAAATTGGCTACTTGAAGTTTACTCTCCCCCCATGGGATCAGTTGAGATGATCAGGGTTTAAAAAAACAACAACCCAGGATTTCAAGCTCTGCTGATTCAAAACAAAAATATCAGTGAGGTTTTTGTATCCCGTCTTTGTTACTTTGTTTAAAATAAATAACTCAACTGGTACACCTAGTTAGTAACTCTTTCCTCCTGCTATTAACCCTAGCAACTGACAACCCTCCCTCTCACCTTCCTTCCTTTTTTTCTCTTTCTCTTCCTTTCTTTCCTCCCTATCTGTTTTTTCTTTTCCTTTCTTTCCTCCCCCTTGCCTGTCTCTGTTTTTCTTTCTTCTTTCTTTCTCCTTCTTTCTCTCCCTTTTCTTTCTTTCTCTTTCCCTTTCTTTCCTCCCTATTTCTTTGTCTGTTTTTTTCTTTCCTTCTATTCTTTTCTTTCTTTTCTTCCTTTCTTTCCTCTATCTTTCTGCCTGTTTTTCTTTTTCTTTCTTTCTGACTTTCTCTTTCCCTTTCTTTCTTCCCTATCTCTTTGCTTCTTTCTTTCTTCCTTTCCGCCTTTCTTTTTTTCCTCCTTCTCTCTCTCTTCCTTTCTTTCTTTCCTATCTGTCTTTCTGCCTGTCTGTTTTTCTGCCCCTTCCTTCCTTTCTCTTTCTTTCTTTCTTTCTTTCCTCCCTATCTCTGTTTCTTTCTTCCTTTCCTTCTTTCCTTTTCACTTTCCTCTTTATTTCCTTCATTCTTTCTCTTGCCTTCCTTCCTTCCCTTTCTTTCTCTTTTCTTTCCTCCCCCCCTCTTAATCTGTTACTTATATTACTCTATCTGTGTTTCTTTCTCTGTGAAGGCCACAAAGGGCTTTTTCAGGCTGATGCCTTGGCGTGCCTATTTTCCAGTGAGACAAACTAAGGCAGGAAAATTCATTTTATTACAATTTATCAGAACACGCAGACCAAAGGAATTCCTCTCACGCAAAGAGGGAACCGGGAACCTTTAGCTCCCATCCCTTTTTATAGTTAATAGAACAAAGAAAAGTGAAAGAGGAAAGTTGATTGGACCGGACAAAAGTCACCTCCCCTTTGCCTTAGGAAATCAGTGAGGTGTAGTCAAAACATGTTACATATTTGCATCCCGTGTTCATTAAAATGAGGTCTGGCGTAGGACTAAATTGTAAGGGGGGAAAAGGTTGTTCAAAGAAAGAGATAAAACCAGACCCCAATTTGTACTAACAAACTTTTTCTTCTCTGGAGCTCGTCTCCAGACCGTTTGATCAGTTTGGGAATGTTAAAAGCTAATAAACCTGAACATCATTTTAAAATTTCCCTGTGCACCGCTCCGAGTCCCCTTGGGGAGAGGACGCGGTATACAAAATTAAATATTATTATTATTATTATTATTATTATTATTATTATTATTATTATTATTATTATTATTATTATTAAAAGAGAGAAAAGAAATCAAATTGCAATGCAGAGTAATTATATTTTTTTAACAAATTACAAAACCCAGGCCATTTGCTCCTCGCTGTTTTTCTGTCCCTTCCTTCCTTCCTTCCTTCCTCTCAGTTCCTTTCTCTTTTCTTTCCTCCCTATGTATCTGTCACCGTTTTTCTGTCTTTCTCTTTTCCTTCCTTTCTTTCTCTTCCTCTTTTCCTTTTTTCTTTCCTTTCTATGTGTCTCTTTCTGTCTGTTTTTCTCTTTTCCTTCCTTCCTTCTCCTTTCCTCCCTATGTATCTCTTTCTGTCTATTTTTATCTTTTCCTTCCTTCCTTTCTGTTTTCCTTCCCTCCCTATCTCTCTCTTTCTCACTTTCCCCTCCACTCTATTTTGATACCTGCTCCAGCTGCGATGCTCCCGCCGGATTTCAGCAAGGCCCTTAACCATGTTTGCTTAGCTTGCAAAAGAATCTGCTTTTGCAATTTTTCTCTCAAAGGAGAGGAGAGAATTCTGGGGCAGTTCTGAGTGACAAAACAGCAAAAGGATTCCCTATTTTGTTTTGGGTTTCCCCTCTCCCCCTTTTGCAATCTTGTCCTTTAGCTTCAACACACATTTTTTAATTGTTTCCTGCATGTTTAATCCCACCCTTTAGGGCTTTAGGACAGGGGTCCCCAACCTTTGCAACTTTAAGTCTGAAGGACTTCAGCTCCCACACTTCTCCAGCCAGCTTTGGGAGCTGAAGTCCTTCAGACTTAAACTTGCAAAGGTTGGAGACCCCTGGCCCAGGCCCTGACACTGACAGCTTTGCTGGCTGGAGAAGTCTGGGAGCTGAAGTCCTTCAGACTTAAAGTTGCAAAGGTTGGAGACCCCTGGCCCAGGCCCTGACACTGACAGCTTTGCTGGCTGGAGAAGTCTGGGAGCTGAAGTCCTTCAGACTTAGAGTTGCAAAGATTGGAGACCCCTGCTTTAGGAGAAATTTCCTTCCAGGATGAATTTTCACATTGCAAAGTGTTGCAGGGTGTGTGTGTGTGTGTGTGTGTGTGTGTGTGTGTGTGTGTGTGTGTGTGTTTTGTGGGGGGGGGTGACTTTCAGAATGAATGGAAAGGCGCACCATGAAGATTTACTCCCCTCCATTCATCAGATTGGGTGACAAAAGTACTGTTGAGAAATTTCAGATAAATCCTTAATTATCCCAAAAAATATAAAAAGTCTTTTCTGCTGCTCAGGTAAAGGTGGGCTTTTTCAGCTGGCAGATATATTTTTTTTAAATGGTCCAAGCATCTGATTAGATTTTCAGCAATTTAATGCACAAGACTAGAATAATGTATTATTCAAGACCTGTATTAATGTAGGCACAATTACAAAGAACAACAATCCAGTTTTCTCTGATTATAATATTTGGAATGCAGGTAGTCCTCGACCCAAAACAGATCATTTACTGACTGTGACTTGTGACCGGTTGTCACACGTACAACCTTCGTAGCATTCCTTTGGTCACCTCCACATTCAGATGCTTGGCAATTGACTCATACTTACGACGGTTGCGGTGTCCCAGGGTCACGTGACCCCCTTTTCGAATCGAATCGAATCGAATTTTATTTATAACCCGCTCTCTCTCCTCGAAGGGACTCGAGGCGGGGCACAGGGAATTAAAAACAGTTAAAAAGAATACAAAATTTAAGACAATAAACGTACATAAATACTAACTAAAAGGCATATTAAACAGAAAACCCTGCGCCAAAATTCCCAAATATTACTAAAAATCCCTAAACAATCAGAAGAGACTATCCTAGGCCGGCCAAGCGAAAAAGATGTGTTTTTAATTTCAGACGGAAGGAGCGGAGGTCCGTGGTCGTTCTAATGTCGGGGGGAAGGTCGTTCCAGAGGGCTGGGCCCGCCACAGAGAGCGCCCTTCTCCTGGGCGTCGCCCGCTGACAAAGTCTAGTGGACGGCACCCGGAGAAGTCCCGCTCTGTGGGAGCGAATCGGCCGTGAGGATGTATGGGGCAGGATCCGATCCCGCAGGTAGCTAGGTCCCGAGCCATGGAGCGCTTTGAAGATGACAACTAACACCTTGAAGCGACCTTCTGACAAGCATGGGGGAGCCAGTTTCGCTTAACAACCCTGTTACTAACTTATCAACTGCAGTGATTCACTTAACAGCTGAGGCAGGAAAGATCGTAAAGGGGGGGCACACTTCACTTAACAACCGTCTCGCTTAGCAACAGAAACTTTGGGCTCCGTTGTGGTCGTAAGCTGAGGACCTAACCTGTACCTTGTGTTTTGGGCTTGCCTTTCAGTGGAATTCTTCATTTTTGCACTTCTGTTGCTGCATCTCAAATCCTGCAAGCTTTGTTTTTTCGTATTGAAAAAGTTTTATTGGTTTTTACAAATTTTTTAAGGTAGGGTAGAGGTAAGGTGAAATACAAAAATATTTTGAGAGCTTTCACGTTGAGGTCGTTGGTCCCTCCGGGGCTTCTTAATAAGACATTGGTAATACATTTTTCAATAGTACTACAAGGTGAAAACAAATGCATACATCATAAATTCTAAATTCTATGCTGGCAATCGTGTACAAACATCCAGATAAAAGTTATACTGTATTAATAAAAAGCAAAGTCATTTTTTAGATCTAAGTCTCTTGGCAATTGTGTCGTCTTGTTCTCCTTCCTGGCCCCCAGCGGGCGGGGCTGTGGCCCCCTCCGTCCCCCCTGGATCTTCCCCCAGGATAGAGGAATGTTTTTTAAGAAAGGCTTCTGCCTCAGCAACTGTTTTAATCCTTACTCTTCCCCCTTCCCAGAACACCAACATCCCTTCCGGCATCGCCCACTTAAACCAAATCCCGTGATTAAACAATTTTTTAGATAAGAAGGAGTACTTCCTCCTCACCTCCCTAATCTTTTTTGGGATCTGCTTCAAGATGGCGACTTCCTTTTGTTGGTAAATTAACGGACCCTCCCTCTGCGCCTTCAAGCTTTGTTTTGATCTGCTCTGATCCTAAATTGTATTTCACCAACTTTTTATAAAATGAGACGTTTGAATTCTAGGCATGATAAGATCTCTCCGGGGAGGTAGATTTAAACCCAAATAAATAAATAAATCAAGGCTGGGCAGATTTTTATCTTTGCCTTGTTACAAATCAATCTTGCAACCTGAACGGGTTATTAACTTTCCGTCAAGAGCAGATCTGATGATATCCCCACGTCATAAAAATAGACATTTAATAACAGGGCGAAGGGAGAGAAATCTGCACTTAATCTTTCTGTGTGGCTGCCCCAGAGATTCAGTAAATCCATTTCTTTATTTAGTTTATATCTCACCTTTGTTATTGTTTTTATAAGCAACACAAGGGAAGATAAGTAATCTCTCTCCTTCTGCACAATAACGCCCCTTAAAGTGGGTTGAAAGAGTACAATACAATAGCAGAGTTGGAAGGGACCTTGTAGGTCTTCTAGTCCAACCCCCTGCGTGGGCAGGAACCCTATACCATTTCAGACAAATGGCTATCCAACATCTTTTTAAAGACTTCCAGGGTTGGGGCATTCACAACTTCTGGAGGCAAGCTGTTCCAGAGGTTAATTGTTCTAACTGTCAGGAAATTTCTCCTTAGTTCTAAGTTGCTTCTCTCCTTGATTAGTTTCCACCCATTGCTTCTTGTCCTGCCCCCAGGTGCCTTGGAGAATAGTTTGACTCCCTCTTCTTTGTGGCACCCTCTGAGATATCGGAACACTGCTATCATGTCTCCCCTGGTCCTTCTCTTCATCAAACTAGACATACCCAGCTCCTGCAACCGTTCTTCATGTTTTAGTCTCCAGCTCCCTAAGTGATTGACTTAGCTGTTTAGCTAAGTCTGTTTAGCTGAAGACTTGTGGACTTCAACTCCCAGAAGTCTCAACCAGCATGTGGAATTCTGGGAATTGAAGTCCACGTGTCTTATTTCTGGGCTGCTGATTCAACCTGGTTGCGTGTGTGTGTGTGTCTCCACTGCCTTGGCCACCTTTAAGACTTCTTGTAAGACTTCAACTCCCAGAATTCCTCAGACAGCAATATAATCCCAAATAATTCCGATTCCAGGGATTTTCTCCCGAGGAGACGCCAAGAGAGGGGAATTTTTCTGAGGGCACTCAGCCTGGAGAAAACAGCATCTTTGTAGGATGCACCAGCCAGTTGCTATTTGTGTATTGGCAACACATGTGTGTAAACAGCCGGCATCGGAATGCCCTTTGAAAGCAGCCATTGTAATGACCTTCAGGCTGCTTTCCCAAGAAGTTTGGCGTTCCTTATCAGTTGCTTTTTCATTACACAGCGAAGATAATAACATCTATCTATCTTCTATCTGTATACTGTATTTTTCGGAGTATAAGACGCTCCAAAGTACGAGACGCACCTAGCCTTTGGGGAGGAAACCAAGGGAAAAAAAATCTGCCTCTGCCTCCTAGCAATTTGCTTCCTTGCAGTAAACAGCAAACAGTACAGACAATATACACTGTTTGTGGTGTTGCTTTTCAGGCTGTACTTGTACAGATGCTGTTAAAATTGATGTGGCTTTCTGGGAGTATGCCTTATTATTCTCTGCTATTTAAAAGAAGATACAATAGCACCTGGGCCTCTTCAGATCAAGCGTTTATTCTAAAAAGCTTCTTCATTTTGTTAAGTTGTCTTGAGCAATAATGGCAGACTTTAAACAATAAGTCTAATAATCTGAACATTATGTAGCCACTTATAGTTATTGACTTTCCTCCTTCAGCAAACAGCAAACAGCCTGTTTCAGTTTGGCCTGATTAGAAGGAAAAAATATCTGCCTCCCAGCAATTTATTTATTTATTTAATTTATTTATTTTATTTATTTTATTTATTTTATTTATTTTGTTTGTTTGTTTGTTTGTTTGTTTGTTTGGATTTATTGACCGCCCCCTCTCTCCAAAGAGACTCGGGGCGGTGTACAACAATTTAAGAGCATATAACAATTATAAATAATAAAACTAAATTAAATGTTTTACCCTGTGTTAAAATGACCATTGGTCTTACCTGTGAATGGTCTTTCTCTAGATGCTGCGGAGTGTCCAAACGCGGGTTATCCTCAGCTTGCTGCCCATTGGACTGAGTTTCACTTTGATGTGTAGCCACGCCTCTTGCCTCTGCATAGGGCCAGTTCTAAAAACGAAGGTAGACCAGAAAAAACGCAGAACAACTGGAACAACACTAGTCTTAACCTTCAACTAAACATGGGACCAGTTCCCACCACGCCTAGGGCGGGATTTGGACACTCCGCAGCATCTAGAGAAAGACCATTCACAGGTAAGACCAATGGTCATTCTCCTAGATGCTGCTTGGAGTGTCCAAACGCGGGACATGCCAACGCTATGCTGTCCCAGGGAGGGGAGATTCGTCTGAGTGGGAACTGGGAGCATCAAGGACCCTCTGGAGAACACGTCTGCCGAAGGAGGCCTCCGAGGATGCAAATACGTCCAGCTTGTAGTGTCTGATAAACGGCACAGACGAGGACCACGTAGCGGCCCTGCAGATCTCGTCTATGGGGGCCTGGGTGGCCCAAGCAGCCGTGGTTGCAGCGCTCCTGGTGGAGTGAGCGGTAATACGTGGAGGTACAGCTCTGGACCGGTGCTCATATGCCAGTGTAATGCAGGCACGCAGCCAGCGCCCAATCGTGGTAGACGTGACCTTGCGACCCATGGACACCGGCTGAAAGGAAACGAAGAAGGATTCTGACTTGCGGAATTCAGCCGTTCTCTTCTTGTACATCCGCACCGCCCTGCGAACGTCCAACTTGTGCCACCTCCTTTCCCTGGGGTGAGAGGGGTGCGGACAAAAGTCAGGTAGGACGATCTCCTGGGATCTGTGAAACAAGGAGTTGACCTTGGGCACAAAGGTTGGGTCTAGTCTGAGAACCACCCTGTTCGCGTGGACCACGCACAAGTCCTCCCGTACGGAGAGGGCCGAGAGTTCCGAAATTCGCCTTGCAGATGTGATTGCTATGAGGAACACCGTCTTCAAGGTCAGGTGGCGCAGTGACACGGAGCGCAATGGTTCGAATGGCGCCTCAGTCAGGGCCTGGAGGACGAAGGGTAAGTCCCAGGTCGGATATCTATGGACTGTTTGGGGCCGAATGTTCGAGGCCCCTTTCAGGAAACCACGCACCCCTGGATGTCTGCTGAGCGGCAGGGACCCACCGGGCGACAGGATGGTAGCGAGAGCAGCCACCTGCCTCCTCAGGGTATTGGGGGCGAGCCCCTTGTCCAAACCCTCCTGCAAGAAGTCCATCACCTGAGGTGTGGAGGCCTCAGCCGCAGCGATGTGCCTGGCACGGCACCAGGTAGAGAAGGTGGACCATGTAGTCTCGTAAATGCGAACGGTGGCAGGACGCCTGGAAGCCTGGATCGTTCTTATCACCTTGTCCGAATAGCCCATCCGTCTCAGAACGATCCCCTCAAGTGCCAGATGGCTAGTTGGAAGCACTGAGGGTCCGGGTGACGAATGGCCCCTTGTATTAGCGACACCTGGTTCGGAGGAATGCGCCAGACCTTCTCTACGGACAGTCCCACTAGATCGGCGAACCAGGACCGTCTGGGCCAATGGGGAGCGACCAGGATGACTTCCGCCCCCTCCGAGATGATTTTCCGGACTACCTGAGGAAGCAGCGGGAGAGGAGGGAAGGCGTATAGCAGGCCTGCGGGCCAACAACACCGGAGGGCGTTTGTCCCTTCTGCTTGCGGGCACCGGAAACGGGTGAAGAACCTTGGCAGGTGCGTGTTCTGCGGGCTGGCGAACAGGTCCAGGACGGGCAGGCCGAATCTCCGGGAAATCTGCTGGAAAAGATCCGGGTGCAGCTGCCACTCTGAGGTGTTGATGGTGGTCCTGCTCAACCAGTCCGCCGTCACGTTCTCCTCGCCCGCGATGTGGTCCGCTCTCAGGGACAGGAGATGCCTCTCTGCCCACCTGCCCAGAGCCTCCGCCTCCGTCATGAGCGCCCTCGACTGTGTGCCTCCCTGGTGGTTCACGTATGCTCGGGTGGCGATGTTGTCTGTCAGGAGAAGGACATGGGACCCTTCTACGAGATTGCCGAAATGCCGCAGAGCCAGCCTGGCCGCCCGGAGCTCCAGCCAGTTGATGTTGTGGGCGAGCTCCCGTTGAGACCATCTGCCCTGGGCCACATGGTGATGCAGATGAGCCCCCCAGCCGTAAAGGCTGGCGTCCGTCGTGATGGTGACACGGTCTGGCTCCTTGAAGGGCGACCCCTCTCTTAGGGCGGGAGACCTCCACCACCTGAGGGACCGAAGCACTGGGGGTGGAACTGTCACCCGTCTCCTGGAGTTGCTGATCTTGCGTCGTTGAAAAGGAAGCAGAAACCATTGTAGCTCCCGTGCGTGCAGGCGGGCCCAGGGAACAATGGCTATGCACGAGATCAGCTTCCCCAACAGTTGGGAAAGCGTCACAAGTGGGACCAGTCTGGAATTCTGGACCAACCCCACCAACTTCACAATGCTGCAGATGCGCTCCTGTGAAAGAAAGACTTTGCAGGTCTTTGAGTCGATGACGGCACCCAGATGAAGTATGGAGAGGGTGGGCTGCATGTGACTCTTCTCCCGATTGACCGAGAACCCGTGGTCCTCCAGGGAGCGGATGGTGCAGTCCAAGTCCTTCAGGGCCTGGTCCCTGGAAGGTGACATCAACAGGATATCGTCCAAGTAACAAACCAAACGCACAGGTCTGGATCGAAGATGCGCCGCCACTACGGAGAGGACCTTCGTGAAGGTCCTTGGAGCCGATGACAAGCCGAAAGGTAGGGCCTTGTACTGGAAGTGCTGGCCGGCGAACTGAAACCTCAAGTATCTGCGATGCGCCGGGTGGATGGGAATGTGCAGATACGCCTCCTTCAGATCTATCGAGGTCAGGAAGTCGTTCTGTCGTATGCATCCCAGGATCGTCTGGAGGGATTGCATCTTGAAGCGCTTGTATTGCAGATACCGGTTCAGCTTCTTCAAGTCCAGAATGGCCCTGACCCCCCCCCGATGACTTGGGGACTAGGAAGAGGATGGAATAAAACCCCTTGCCCTCCTGCCCCCCCGGCACCGCTTCTATGGCCGCTATCTCCAGTAGGTGACCGATCTCCGCCCTCATGAGCTGTTGCTTGTGCGGGGACCTGGGAAGGGGGCAGCGGATGAATCTCCGCGGGGGAAATGATAGGAAGTCGAGGGTGAGGCCGTGTCGGACCACATTCCGGACCCAGGCGTCCATCGTGGTCGCCTCCCACGTGGACGCATATTGCTGTAGGCGTCCCCCTATGGGAGGGATCTCCCAGGGGTCACTTGCTCTTCTTGAAGGGACGGTTGGCCTGACCACCCTTGAAGGGCCTACGCTGACCTTGGAACCTGGACCTGTCCCTGTAGGCCGGCCTGTCCTGGGAACGATCTTGGGCCTGGGGGTAGGTTCTGGAGGCCCCACCCGAGGTAGAGGGAGCCTCCGCAGACCGAAAGGGCTGTCTACGGTAGGAAGACTGATTCTTCCGGTCCTGCTTCTTGGTGACAGCCGGCAGAATCTTCCGCTTGTCCTTGGACTCGATTAGGAAGGAGTCCAAGGCCTCGCCGAAGAGCTTGCCACCCTTGAAGGGGGCCGACGCCAACTTCCACTTAGCCTTCATGTCCGCCTGCCAATGGCGGAGCCACAGCAGACGGCGTGAGGTGACATTGGATGCTAGAGCCCTGGATGAAAACTTTGTGGAATTGAGCGATGCGTCGCAAGAATATTCCACCGCAGCGATGATCTTATTGACCCTTTGTCTCGATCTAACCTGTCTCTCAGGCAAGGAGGCCAATAGCTTCCTGAGCCAGAATAGGGCTGCCCTACTAAAGTACGACGCAGAGGACGAGGCCTTCATGGCCCAGGCAGTGGCCTGGTGTGTCTTGTGACAAGACTTCTCCATCCGCCTGTCCTCCGCCTTAAGCCCCTCCACCAGCTCGGCCGGGAGAGAGGATGTGGAGGTCAAAGACACAATGGGGTCATCAACCTGCGGGAGAGCCAGAATGGTCTCCATAGCGTCCTCAACAGCGTACAGCTTTTTATCCATGCCGCTGGGGTGTGCCATAGTAGCGGGCTGAACCCACTGGCGCTGAATAATGTCGAGGAACAACTGAGGGGCCGGCACCAATTCTTGGGGAGGTGTAGGTTCCCTAAAGAGACCCGCCCCAGGGTGTCCAGGACCGATGACGATGGCATTGTCCTGATCAGAGGCCTTCTTATCAGATTGAGCCGGTAGACCCATCTGCACGGCCGACTCCCTAGCCTTGGTCAAGATAGCCTTGAACATGATGGGGTTAAACAGCCCCTTGGAAGCGGGAGCCTCCGGGGTGGAGCTCTCATCCCCCGAAAGGTCGGGAGCCCCCTGGGTAACCACCTCCTCATCATCCTCCCCCTCGGATGCCTCGCTGACTGCAGAAGAGGCAGAAGGGGAAACGCCACCCCCCTGGGCAGGAACTACCTTCCTAGGTGCCCTGGGCTTGGGGGTAGAAAGGAGGGGCAAGGAAGCCACTAATTGCTTCATGCAATCCGTGATGCCCTGCGAAATGGCCTTGGACACAACCTCCTGCATGGCCGCGGGCAAGGCAGTCTCAGCGGGTGCAGAAATGGGAGTGGCCGGAGCCTCCTCTTCCTCATCCACTGACTCCTCCCCCTCCCCCACCATGGAGGACTCCTCCTCCACTGGTTCCTCCTCCTCTAGCTCCACTTCCATTGAGGGGACCGGAGAGGCAAGGGAAACCCTTGAGTGATTGGGAGAAAACCCAAAATCCCCATCACCAGTGGGAAAGGATTGGGTCTCCCTACGAAGCTGCGGGGCAGGGGGGGTCTTATCTGTCACAGCCTTGTCCCGGGCAGAGAGAGCCTTCTGGAATTGCTGCTCTAGAATCCTCAGCCGTCTATCCGCCAGTCTCTCATCAGCCTTGGTGGCCTTGGCTGCAGGCCTCTTCCCCTTGTCAGGACAGGGTGCAGAATCGCCCTTGGCAGCAGGGTTGGTCTTGCTACGCTTGGAGGCAGGTTCTCCTGTTTGCTCACTGGGATCAGCCATGGAGTGGCTGAAAGAACAAGAACAAACAATTAAATCCAGTCAAGGCACCCCAATCCCACCAGGGAAGAAACCATATACACTTTAAAACAAGAAGAAACTGGAACCTGGTTTTGGCGCCAAAATCAGACCCAAAAGTCTCAGGCGTTGCAGATCAGCGCTGGAGTAGACCAGGGAATGGCAACTGAATCTGCCAATCTCCCTGCAGCCGCTGGGAAGGATCTCTTCTGCTGCCCCAGGGGATCCTGTCCGGGACTCCCAGAACTAGAACCGCCCCAGGAACGAAGCAGCGGCGATCTGCGGAGAGGAGTCGGGCTGCGGCTGAAAAATGGCGGCAAGTTTAAAACGCGCGCCTTTTTTCCTTTGCGAACGGCCGCCTAAGCTCAAACCGGCACTGGGGAAACAACGGGCTGAAGAACCTCAGTAGAGGCTTCCCTAGGGAGGAAAACCCCCGATAGTCAAGTTGGGGGGTCCTAACTAGCTACCTAGCCCCCTTAGAAGCTTACCAGCAGCCCCTGGCAAGCCCTCCCAGTGCCAAGCCGCTCCGCAGAAAAAGCGGGAAACGGCCGCGGTTTGAACAGCCCGCTCCGCGCAACGAAGACAACGAAGACAGGAACCAAAACAAAAAATCACCTATCTAACACAACTACACACAAAAATAACAACAAAGGCTACACTAACTCACTGCTGGGGAGGTCAGATTGCTGGCAAAGGACTGCAGACTCCCCAGACGCGTCCGATAAGGGCGACTGAGTTTTTAGAACTGGCCCTATGCAGAGGCAAGAGGCGTGGCTACACATCAAAGTGAAACTCAGTCCAATGGGCAGCAAGCTGAGGATAACCCGCGTTTGGACACTCCAAGCAGCATCTAGGAGAATATCTTGTTTAAATTTATAACGTAAAAACCCGATTACGTAATATTTACAACTAGGCTGGTATGGTAGATTAGGTTAGGCCAGGCCGGCCTGCTGGAAAAGATGGGTCTTTAATTGTTGATGGAAGGAGCGGAGGTCCGTAGTAGATCTAAGCTCGGGGGGTAGGTCATTCCAGAGGGTTGGGCCCGCCACAGAGAAGGACCTTCCCCTGGGAGCCGCCTGTTGGCATTGCCAGGAGGATGGCACCTGGAGAAGTCCCTCTCTGTGTGAGCGAATCGGTCGAAGGGATGTGTGGGGTAGGATATGATCACGCAGATAGCTAGGTCCCATGCCATGGAGCACTTTAAAGATGGTAATCAACACCTTGAAGCGCACCCGAAAGGCCACAGGTAGCCAGTGCAGCTCGCGCAGGAGCGGTGTTACGTGGGAGTACCTGGAGGTACCCATAATTACCCGCGCGGCCGTATTCTGGACTAGCTGTAGTCGTCGGGTGCACCTCAAGGGGAGCCCCATGTAGAGAGCGTTGCAGTAGTCTAGTCGGGAAGTCACGAGCGCATGAGTGACTGTGCGAAGGGCATCCCGGTCCAATAGGGGCCGCAACTGGCGTACCAGGCGAACCTGGCAGAATGCCCCCTTGGCCACGGCCGTCACATGATCTTCCATAGACAGCCGAGTAATTTGCCTTCTTGCAGCAAACAGCAAGCTTCACTTTCACTTTCAGTTTAAGCACTCACCTCCCGATGATCAGCTGTTTCAGGCTGCAAGGATTGCCATAGCCTGTAGCCGCCTCCTCAAGCCCCATTTTTCTCCCTTTGCTGCAAGGAGGCGAATTGCTGGGAGGCAGAGGCCAGAGGGTGGAGGCTGGTGGGTGGGCGGGGCTACATCCAGTGTATAAGACACACCCACATTTTCACCCTCTTTTAGGAGGGAAAAAGATGTGTCTCATACTCTGAAAAATACAGTATATAAAAATGACTGTGTGTATGTTCCAGCATAACTCTGGAACACCTCGAGCAATTTCAACCAAGCTTGGTACACAGATGACTTACTCTCTGGAGAAAAATACTGTGGGGGTAAGACACCGCTAACACCCCTCGGTGCTTGTGTGTGTTGTCTGTTAAGATACAGCCTGTTGTGCCTTAAACGGCTTCTACTGTACAGCGCAGTGGAGTTGCCATGCTAACAACTTCACAGTACTCCACAAGGGGGCTCCCTCTCGCATGGGAGAATATCCAACATTAGAAATTACATTTGGTCCATACATTTCCCCCCTGGAAATATTCAAAAGCATGCCATATTTCAAATACCGACAGCCCTGGACTTACCAGAGTTCATTTAGTGACCATTCAAAGTTACAAGGGCACTGAACACAGTGAGTTACGACCATTTTTCACACGGCCATTGCAGAAATCCCCGTGATCACCCTGATCAAAATTCAGACGTATGGCAGCTGGCTCCTATTTATGACGGGTGCGGTGTCCCAGGGTCCTGTGACCCAACTTTTGCGACGAGAAACGTCAATGGGGAAGACAAATTCACTTAATGACCCTGTTGATGGCTTAACAACGGCAGTGATTCACTTAACAACCGTGGCGAGAGCTGATCACATGACTCTGGGACCTCGGGCCAGTTTCCAAGGGTCCGAATTTTGATCCTGCCGCCTTGGAGATGCCACAATGGTCATAAGTGTGAAAAGCGGTCCTACGTCACTTTCTTTCGTTGCCGTTGTAAATTGGAACAGTCACTGTTGTAAGCCGAGGACTGCCTGTCATGTAGACTAAGCTGTTCCTCTTGTTTTTCCTAGTCACTAAGTGGAGATGTCCGTCCCGGGAAGAGAACTGGCGGAAGAGGAGGTGAAGAAATATATTTATCGCAACCTAGCCATATTCCATCGCGTCCAAGTGAGCCAAATGATCCACTTGCCGTGTTTAACCGAATCAGACCGGGTAATGACACAATCTTTTTACACACACACACACAACCGTACCCTTTTGGGTATAAAAATTGGAGCTGCTCTGGTAAACAGTTTTGAATCGATCGCAATGCACTTATATGCCGCTTCACGGTGCTTTTACAGCCCTCTCTAAGCGCTTTACAGAGTCGGCCTCTTGACTCCCCCAACAATCGGGGTCCTCATTTGACCCACCTCGGAAGGACGGAAGGCTGAGTCCACCTGGAGCTGGTCAGGATCGAACTGCTGGCAGTGGGCAGAGTTAGCCTGCAATATTGTATTCTAACAGGATGGTTGGATGGATAGATGGATGGATGGATGGATGGATGGATGGAAGAATGGATGGAAGAATGGATGGATGGAAGGAAGGAAGGATGGATGGAAGGATGGAAGGATGGATGGAAGGCAGGAAGGAAGGAAGGATGGATGGAAGGATGGATGGATGGAAGGATGGATGGATGGATGGATGGAAGGAAGGATGGATGGATCGATGGATGGATGGAAGGATGGATGGATGGATGGAAGGATGGAAGGATGGATGGAAGGAAGGATGGATGGATGGATGGAAGGATGGATGGAAGGATGGATGGAAGGATGGATGGATGGAAGGAAGGAAGGATGGATGGATGGATGGATGGATGGATGGATGGATGGATGGATGGATGGATGGATGGATGGATGGATGGAAGGAAGGAAGGAAGGAAGGAAGATAGTAATAGCACTTAGACTTATATACTGCTTCATGGTGCTTTATACCCCTCAAAGTGGTTTACAAATTTAGCCTCTTGCCCCCAACAATCTGGGTCCTCATTTGACCCACCTCGGAAGCACAGAAGGCTGAGACAATTTTGAGCCGTTCAGGATCGAACTGCTGGCAGTGGGCAGAGCTAGCCTGCAATACTGCATTCTAAGCACTGTGACACCAGGAAGGAGAATGAGAACGGGAATGAGGAAGGAAGGAAGGAAAATAGCAATAGCATTTAGATTTATATACTGCTTCACACTGCTTTCCAGCCCTCTCTAAGCGGTTTACAGAGTCAGCCTCTTGCCCCCGACAATCTGGGTCCTCATTTAACCGACCTCGGAAGGACAAAGGGCTGAATCAACTTTGAGCCGGTCAGGCTCGAACTGCTGGCAGTCGGCACAATTAGCCTGCAATACTGCATTCTAATCATTTCTAGCCACAAGAAAGGAGAATGAGAAAGGGAATAAAGAGAGGGAGGGAGGGAAGGAAGGGAGGGAGGGAGGAATAGCATGGTTTTAACATGTTTTTAGCACGGGGTTTAAATTTAATATATTTTTACTGTAACTATATTGTAGTTTGTATTGTTTGTATTGTTTTAATATCTGCCTGTGCGCCGCCCTGAGTCCCTCCGGGGAGATAAATGAATGAATGAATGAATGAATGAATGAATGAATGAATGAATGAATGAATAAATAAATAAATAAATAAATAAATAAATAAATAAATAAATAGCACATGCTGCCTCACACTTGCTTTACAGCCCTTCTCTAAGCAATTTTACAGCCTCTGGCCCCCAACAATCTCTGTCCTCATTTAACCAACCTCAAAAGGATGGAAGGCTGAGTCAACCTTGAGCCGGTCAGGATCGAACTGCTGGCAGTGGGCAGCTCCAGATCCTTTCTAGGAGCCTGGGGAGGGCATAAGCGGCCTTCCTCAGCCCCTCCGGAGGCCGAAAACAGCCTGTTTCTCGACTTCCGGTGGGCTCGAAAGCTCCGAAAATCGGCTGCGCGTGCCGGAGCGCAGCTCACATCCCCGCTGATGTGGCTCTGCGCGCCACCTGCGGCACGCGTGCCGCAGGTTCGCCATCCCGGGCCTAGCGTGCACGTCGTCTGCGCTGGCTTCCTTGGCTCAGGGACCGAGGTGGCGTGATCGGACCGGGGAGGGTGGGGGAGAAAGCATTTCCTTTTTACGACTTTGTTTTCATCTCCCTCCTTTTCGTAGCAAAAGATCCGAGCGAAATGCGCCAACGAAGGCAACAACGAGACGACCTTCGTTTTCTTCCAGCACTTGTGCTGCAGGGAAGGCTGGGTGCAGCTTTTTGTCGACGAGCTCCGCGTGCAGAACATGGGCGAATTGGCGGACCGGCTGGAAGCCCTGTATCGCAGCAGACTCCTCCGTAAGACGCTTTCCCTTCTTTCGCGGATTCTTTGTTTGCCACACACCCCCACTCCCTCCTCGGGGCAAAAAAGCCGGCTTTGGTTTGTTTTTTTTAATCACATTTATATCCTGCCCTTCTCCACAAAGGACCCAGGGCGGCGCACAGGAATTTAAAAACATACAAAACAATACAAGAAATACAGAATTTAAAAATATATTAAATTAAATTATAATCCTATGCTAAAATCAAATTAAAATCCCCAATTTAAAACTATCTAAATAGCCTCGACGGGAGGGTTAGGCTAGGCCAGCTTGCTGAAAAAGATGTGTCTTTAGACACTGGCAGAAAAGGTGGAGGTCCGTGATGGTACGCAATTCAGGGGGTAGGTCGTTCCAAAGGGCAGGGCCCGCCACAGAGAAGGCCCTTCCCCTAGGTGTCGCCAGACGGCATTGCCCGGCTGACGGCACCCTGAGAAGGCCAACTCTGTGGGAGCGGATCGGCCAAAGGGATGTATGGGGCAGGAGACGGTCTCGCATATAACTAGGTCCCGAGCCATGGAGCGCTTTAAAGATGGTCGTCAAAACCTTGAAGCGCACCCGAAAGACCACAGGAAGCCAGTGCGGCTCGCGCAGGATCGGTGTTATGTGGGAGCATCTAGTGGCTCCCGTAATCACCCGCGCGGCTGCGTTCTGGACTAACTGTAGCTTTCGAGTGCCCCTCAAGGGAAGCCCCATGTAGAGAGCATGGAAGGAAGGTTGGCGCCCTTGGGACACCCCCCAAAGCCTCCCCTCTCTCATTCTATAGGCATTTATAGTTATTGGCTTATCTCCTTGCAGCAAACAGCAAACAGCCTGATTAGCACAAGCAAAAAAAACCAAACTGCCTCTGCCTCCCAGCAATTTGCCTGGTGGAGCAAACAGCAAGTTTCACTTTCAGTTTAAGCGCCTCCCGATCATCAGCTGTTTCAGGCTGCAGGGATTGCTATAGCCTCTTGCAGCCTCCACATGCCCCATTTCCCCCATTGTAAATTGCTGGGAGGCAGGGGCCAAAGTGTGGGAGGCAATGGGTGGGTAAGGCTATATTAAGTGTGTAAAACATACCCATATTTTCACCCTCTTTTAGGAGGGAAAAAGATGTGTCTTATACTCTGGAAAATACGGTAAGCGGTCGGATAAGAGGCAGCGTAGCCCTGAATGAGATAACACCCTTTAGAGTTTCTTGGTGGTAAATGGGAGAATTGTACTTTCTGACTCGCAAAATCCTGCTAATGTAGTTTTACAGTGCAGTTGGTCGTCAATTTACGACCACAACTGATGCCAATTCTTTCTGTTGCTAAGCGAGATTAACAACGATCTCGCCGAGCAACAGAAATTTGAACAAACACGCCCCGTTTTGTGACCTTTCTCCCCACCACTGTTGAGCGAGATCGCTGCCGTTGTTAAGTGAGGAACACTGGTTGCTAAGGGAAACCCGGCTTTCCCATTGACTTTGCTTGCCAGGAGGTTGCAAAAGGGGATGACGTAACTCCGGGACGTTGCAACCGTCCTAAAGTTGAGCCAATTATCAAGCACCCGAATTCATGAGGATGGTGCCATAGTCGGTAAGCGTGAAAAACCGTCCTAAGCCACTTTTTTCCAGTTCGGTTGCAACTTCGAACAGTCACTAAACGAATGGTTGTAAGTCGAGGACTGTGTGTAAAGTAGAATTAGATCACCTGGTGGCATTTCCTGTCTGGTCTGGTAGAACTAACTCTGCCTCCTTTCCTTCTCTCTCTCCCTCCCTCCCTCCACGTAATGTCCGCCTGCGTGCAACGGTGTCCTCCCCCAGCTCCGCGAAACACCTCTCCCGCGGCTTCGGCACTCCCAGCTGCCAATCGGCCTTCGGCTCCGCCTCTCCAGCCTGAAGCAAACAAGCAGAGTCCTCCTGCACTGTGCGTTGCGCAAGCCCTACCCTCGTCTCCCCCGCGATGGGCCGCTCCATCTGCCAATCTGCCCCCCCAGGATACGGGGGATTACCGGACCCCCGTTCAAGAAAACAGCCATCCGGCTGAAAAGACCGACTTAGCCGTACATCTTAAGGTATATATCCATATGCATGTATGCATGTGTGAAAGTTATTGGCTGCACATCTTGCTTGAGGTGACTCTGGGCAGCTTTTCCCTTGATTTTCGGATTCCTTGCTTAAATGCCAGGTGAAGGCAAGCTCTTTCAGTCAGGCTATGTTATGTTGTGTCATGTCATATAATTATATATCATATATCATGTATTAGATCATATATATATATGTGTGTGTGTGTGTGTGTTAGTTTTATGAGCTGATCAATAAGTTTAGTTTAGTTTATTTGATTTGTATCCTGCCCTTCTCCAAAAGGACCCAGGGCGGCGAGTAAATCAGAGAGACTAGGATAGATCTATTTCGATTCCCGGTTCGAATCCCAGTAAGAGTATGACTAGCTGATGAGAGCTAAAAAGCTCGAAATAGATCTATCCTAGTCTCTCTGATTTATTTATTGATCAGCTCATAAAACTAACATATATATATATATATGCTGGTAATGCCATCCTCTGGTGTTTTCCCGTGTATATAGCATGGAATTGTTATTGCAACGTTTCGGCAAGATCTCACTTGCCATCCTCAGGCTTCGCTTATATGTCATACTATTGTATACTATTATATATTTTCTATTGATATTGTATTATATTATATTATATTATATTATATTATATTATATTACATTACATTACATTATATTATATTATATTTATTATATATATTATATTATATTTATTATATTATATTATATTATATTATATTATATTATATTATATTATATTATATTATATTTATTATATTATAATTGCATTGCATTGCATTGCATTGAATTATTATTTTATTTTGTATTTTTATCCTGCCTTTAATATTTTTTTACAAATAATTCAAGACTATGAACCCAGTTTTCCGCATAACGATGACCCTGTGGGACGGGTTGGGTCGAGAGGAAAGATCAGCCAGCCGCCTTTCATACCTAAGGCGGTACTAGAACTCTCAGTTTCCTGGTGATTGGTTCAAGGTCACCTAGCCAGCTTTCTTTCCTAAGGCGGGACTAGAACTCACCGTCTCCTGGTGATTGGCCCGAAGTCACCAAATCAGCTTTCATTCCTAAAGCGGGACTAGTACTCACAGTCTCCTGGTGATTGGCCCAAAATCATCCAGCCAGCTTTCATGCCTAAGGCGGGACTAGAACTCACTATCTCCTACTTTCGAGCCTGGTACCTTAACTGGCAGATGACATTGGCTCCCATTGCCAGTTCTGTGCCTCAATTCCGGTAGTGTGAGAGACAGGAATCCTATCACCCCAGGCTGGTAGGTTTGCTCCTTTATAGCAGCAGCCCGCAATGCTTTGCACAGTGTACACTATAATCAACACATAAACAGTGTATAAAATTAACTTCACATCTGAAAGAATTCCCTCCTTTTTTGCAGACCACAGACAGAGGAGCAGAGCCAGGTTTTTCCTCCACTTCTGACGTCAGTTCGGCATCTCCCATTGGAGCGGCCGTCGGAGGTGATGGAGCCGTTGAGTCTCCAGAGCCATATCCGGTCAAAGAGTCAGTCCCGCCCCCCGTGAAAGAGCAACTGCTTCCCTCCCAAACGATTTCCACCTCGGCCGAGGACAGCATGGAGAAGTGGGACGGACGCCAGCACCGCCCGGTGACGGTGAAAAACGGGCGCTTTGGGAACGCGCACCACCCAGAGGAGAGTGGGGCGGGGTCTGCGTTGCCCACCGGCGCTTCAAGTAATCAGCCAGAGGAGGATTATTATTCGAGTGATAGCGGTTTGTTGCCTTTGAGCGGTCCAAGAGTGGTTTCAGCGGCCGAACGGAAGGTCCACGTCCTCCGAGGGGATCAGAAGCAAGAAAACCCGCCAGCGGCGGAAAGTCTACAAATTCTCCAAGATGCTCCGACGAAAACTCTCCCAGGTGAAAAGCTGGGGTCAAACTCCAAAGGGGACGTTTGTATAAACCTCCCGCACAAGAGTTGAGGGTGTCCTGTCTTGATTCAAACAACCAGGTTGTCCCAATCTTGTTCGCCTACATCAATGGACCCCAACCTTTCTGTCTTGGTGGCCCGCTTGGGGGGGTGGAGGGTGGAGATGGAATAGTTCCAGTGGTGGGATTCAAATTTTTTTGACTACTGCTTCTGTGGGTTTGGTTGGCTTGGTGGGCGTGGTATGGCATGGCTTGGTGGGTGTGGCATGTGGGGCATGGCTGGGGAAGGATACTGCAAAATCCCCATTCCCTCCCCACTCCAGGGGAAGGATGCTACAAAATCCCCATTCCCTCCCCACTCCAGGGGAAGGATACTGCAAAATCCCCATTCTCTCCCCACTCCAGGGGAAGGATACTGCAAAATCCCCATTCTCTCCCCACTCCAGGGGAAGGATGCTGCAAAATCCCCATTCTCTCCCCACTCCAGGGGAAGGATACTGCAAAATCCCCATTCTCTCCCCACTCCAGGGGAAGGATACTGCAAAATCCCCATTCCCTCCCCACTCCAGGGGAAGGATACTGCAAAATCCCCATTCTCTCCCCACTCCAGGGGAAGGATGCTGCAAAATCCCCATTCTCTCCCCACTCCAGGGGAAGGATGCTGCGAAATCCCCATTCCCTCCCCACTCCAGGGGAAGGATACTGCAAAATCCCCATTCTCTCCCCACTCCAGGGGAAGGATGCTGCGAAATCCCCATTCCCTCCCCACTCCAGGGGAAGGATGCTGCAAAATCCCCATTCTCTCCCCACTCCAGGGGAAGGATGCTGCGAAATCCCCATTCCCTCCCCACTCCAGGGGAAGGATGCTGCGAAATCCCCATTCCCTCCCCACTCCAGGGGAAGGATGCTGCAAAATCCCCATTCTCTCCCCACTCCAGGGGAAGGATACTGCAAAATCCCCATTCCCTCCCCACTCCAGGGGAAGGATACTGCAAAATCCCCATTCTCTCCCCACTCCAGGGGAAGGATACTGCAAAATCCCCATTCTCTCCCCACTCCAGGGGAAGGATGCTGCGAAATCCCCATTCCCTCCCCACTCCAGGGGAAGGATGCTGCGAAATCCCCATTCCCTCCCCACTCCAGGGGAAGGATGCTGCAAAATCCCCATTCTCTCCCCACTCCAGGGGAAGGATGCTGCGAAATCCCCATTCCCTCCCTACTCCAGGGGAAGGATACTGCAAAATCTCTATTCCCTCTCCACTCCAGGGGAAGGATACTGCAAAATCCCCATTCCCTCCCCACTCCAGGGGAAGGATGCTACAAAATCCCCATTCCCTCCCCACTCCAGGGGAAGGATACTGCAAAATCCCCATTCTCTCCCCACTCCAGGGGAAGGATACTGCGAAATCCCCATTCCCTCCCCACTCCAGGGGAAGGATGCTGCGAAATCCCCATTCCCTCCCTACTCCAGGGGAAGGATGCTGCAAAATCCCCATTCCCTCCCCACTCCAGGGGAAGGATGCTGCAAAATCCCCATTCCCTCCCCACTCCAGGGGAAGGATACTGCAAAATCCACATTCCCTCCTACTCCCACTAAACCTGCTCTTCAGCTCTGTGCAGGGGAACAAAAGAAGACCCAGCTGATCAGTTGGGATTCCAATCAGCCGGGTCTCGGGAGGTAGAGAAGAAATGGGGGCGGGGCCAGTCAGAGGTGGTATTTGCCGGTTCGCCGAAATACTCAAAATTTCCGCTCCCGGTTTGCCAGAACTGGTCAGAATTGACTGAATACCACCTCTGGATAGTTCCGTGTCAGAGGCCTCTGGGCACGAGTGAATGTGCGCAACTTCCATTTGTGCGATCGATAGGCGCATGCCCTCGCCCACTTCTTGTGCAGCCCAGTTCCAAACAATGTAGTGAGACGCAGCCCGGGGGAGGGGGGGGGGAATCAGGGACCCCCTGGCCTACATGCTTGCAAGATGTCACAGACAGTCCTCAACTTACGACCACCATTGAGAGTAGAATTTTGGTTCCCAAGCCAAGCGCAGCTTAAGGAAGCCGTGCCCAGTTTCACGACTTTTTATTCCGCGGTCGTAATGCGCGTCACCACAGTTGTTAAGCAAATCAGGCAGTTGTTAAGCAAAACCCGGCCTCCCTTATGGTTGGAAGCAGGTCACAAATGGGGTTCAGGTGACCTCGGGATGCTGCAATCATCATAAATGCTTGCCGGGTTGCCAAGTGTCCCCATTTTGATCATGTAACCATGGGTATGTTGCAGCACTTGTGAGTGTGAAAAACTGTCCTAAGTCTTCCCACTCACCCCCCAGTCTGTTGTAAATATGAACCATCGCCAAACGAAGGATAGTAATCTGGGGTGGTTTGTGCTAAATGCACCGCCAAATTTCACATGTGGTGTTTAGTAGTTAACGCTCCAAGAGGAGGCCGGCTGTTGGGTGCTCAGGAATTTTCGATTGGTTTTAGTACAGGGTATGGGTTTAATTGGTTTTTAATGAACGGTATTTTGTATATTTGTATTGTTTTTAATTTTCCTGTGCGCCGCCCTGGGTCCTTTTTTAGGAGAAGGGCGGGATATAAATTCGAATAAAATTAAATTTAAAAAAAATGCACGGCTTGTAGCGCGTCGGTGGTGTGCAAATAAATTGTGTCGATAATGTTTCTGTGCAGCTGACGCGGGCTCTCCAGAAGAGCAGACTCTGCCCGTTACGAATCCTTCGTCTCGTCGCGCTCCAGCGAACGATGCCCAGCGAATGATGTCCTTTACACAAACGGGACCGAAGCCTATGCTTCCGGTCCCCAACCCTGCGCCTCAACCTCCGATGCGTCTCCCACCTTTGGATTTGGATGCCTCCTCTTCTGTCGAAAGAAAGGCACCGAAGCCTCATCGGGAGGTTCCAGCTGCCCGAGGCGACAGACCCTCAGATGACTTTAAGCTTCCCGGCACGGGTGCCTTGGCAGGAAGGCCGCAGTGGGTAAGTTGGAGAGGAAGAAACGGGGGAAGCCGAGGCTGCCCCAGGAACAGTAAGGGGACAACTGCAGGGAGGGTTAAGACGAGGATATAGGAAGCTTCGGGCAGTCCTCGACTCTCGGCCCTTTGTTTAGTGACGGTACAGAGTTAGAACTGCTCGGGGAAAAATGCGAGTTATGACTAGCCCTGGCACTTGCAACAGTGGCAACACCTTCATGGTCATGAGGTCAAGATTTGGGCACTTGGCAAGCAGCATGTGTTGTTGCCGAATCTACTTAACAGTTGCATGATTCGCTCAACAGCTGTGGTGATTCACTTAACGACGATTGTGAAACAAGGTCCTAAAATTCACTGCCTCTCAATGGTCACCCGGCCAGCTTTCATGCCTAAGACAGGACTAGAACTCACAGCTTCCTAGTGATTGGCCCAGAATCTCCCAGCCGGCTTTCATGCCTAAGGCAGGACTAGAACTCACTATCTCCTGGTGATTGGCTCCAAGTCACCTAGATGGCTTTCATGCCTAAAGTGGGACTAGAATTCTCCATCTCCTGGTAATTGGCCCAAGGTCACCCAGTTGGCTTTCATGCCTAAAGCAGGACTAGAACTTCCCGTCTGCTGCTTTCTAGACCATCACTTTACCCACTACACCAAACTGTTTTAATATTTGTGGCCCGTCTATTGTGCTGCTTAACATTGTCTTGAGTGATTCCAGTAGATCACTGATGTTTCCTCAGATAGCCTTATTTATTTACGGCAGGGGTCTCAAACTCAATTTACCTGGGGGCCACTGGAGGCAGAGTCTGGGTGAGGCTGGGCTGCATAAGGGATTCCTTATATTAATATTAATATTAATACTAATATTATTCTTTCATATCATGGTGGGGGCCACAGGATACCGTCCTGCGGGCCGCAATTGGCCCGCGGGCCGCAAGAATGAGACCTCTGATTTACAGTCTTAGATTTCTCTCCCATTTTTTCCTCTGGGAGCTTGACGAAAGAATCTCTTCCCTTATTTGCAAGATTCCTGTAAGGAATTCCTGTATGAATCCCAAAAGTGATTTTTCCAAAGGCAGCTTGAGCTTTGTTTTTCCTTGAAGAGGTTTCGCTTCTCGTCCAAGAAACTTCTTCAGTTCTGAATGAATGGCGGAGGATGGAAGGATTTCCGGTCGTCTTTCAATCCTTCACAATTCAGTTAGGACAAGGGTGTCAAACTCAAGGTCATTGAGGGTCACATCAGGGCTGTGGTTGACGTCGGGAGAGAAGCTGGGTGTAGCCAACTGGGTGGGTGTGGCCACCTTGACGCCACTCCCCAAACTGGTGGCATGTTTCCTCTTTGCGCTGGGTAGACTAGGCGAAGCCACGCTGGCCTGATGTTTCCTCTTCGCATTTGATAGACCAGGTCGAAGCCACGCGGGATGGCCCCTTACATTTTCCCGGACGGCCTCACAGGCCGGATCCGACCACATCCAGCCCGTGGGCCTTGAGTTTGACACCCCTGAGCTAGAACCAAAAAAGCTTCTTGGACATGAAGCGAAACGTCTTCACGGAAAAACGAAGCTCGGTTGCCTTTTGAAAAGGCACCTTTGGGACAACCATGACCTGGATGACGGAGAATCTCCACAGGGAATTATTAGTAGGGGCGTTTATTTGACCTCTTTGTCCTGTGTCCTTAGGGGATGGAGACTCGGCCTTCCGCTGTCGAGGGCCGTAAGCGAGACAGCAGCATCTTTTACAGCAACTGTAGTGAGAACGATATGCCTTCCAAACCGGGCGTTCTGTCTTCAGATTACCCTGAAGAGCGGTACTCAGACGAGACCGGCGAGACCGGCAATTTATATTCCGGGTCGTCAGAAAGATTACGCATCAGCAACAGTGACTCCACTTCGGTGAGCACGAGCGACAGCGACCCCATTTTGATCAGCAAAAGCAACACGGTCAGCCATTCCCCCACGAGCGCCATGCGGGAAAGATACCTGCCGAGCGGTGCCGTTGACGCTATTCTTCCCCCCGAGGTTGACGCTGGAGAAGAAGACACGTCCTTCAGGAGTCACCATCTGCTGGTGGAGGAGAATCCAAGTATGGATCTCATGGGGGTTCCTCCAGAGAGGGCCTCCTCGCGACCTTCCCCGGATTCAACATCCGACGGTCAACCAGAGAAAAAAGCCAAGGGCCAGCAGGGGGGTCCTTCTCTTCCATATGAAGGGACTTCAGGCGACTCTTGGATCCTTTTTGTGGGATTTGGTCTGGCGCTTCTGGCAAGTGCAGCTTATGTGCTGTATAAGAAGAAGTAAGCACCAGAGTCACCGATCGGTTGTTGACTGACTGAAATTCACACCCGGCCACCGTCCCTTCCTACCGTTGCTTGATCCTCTGTGGAAGGGGAGTACTGGGGAACTTGCTTTCTTTACATTGCTTTCCGCCACGATTGCGTGATGCTCCCGCAGCGTTGAACCCTTATCCTCACAACACGCCTCGCTCATTTGCCGTAGTCTGCCTTGGGGTCATTAATAACGTCTTTCGATCCAGGTTAGTTTAGATCGGTCAGTTCAGTGGCTTCATTTCCCCCCCTCCCACAAATAGCCAAGCGGATCAGACCTAGGACTTTTCCGAGAAATCACCAGAAAAGCAAAAATCTGCACATTATCGCAAAATCCTGGACACTCGCTTCCACACCGTTGGCAAGGGAATTGCAGGATCTTGGCGAGGTTTCGTTTTTTATTTTAAAAAAGCTCACATCGCAAAAAATACGCCGGCTGGCGTGGACTAGTGACCGCCTTCGTGATTCCAGTGGATCGGTCCGTCGGATGCGGCTTAGAAAAGAGAAAAGCACGTAGCATCTTCGCTATGTCCCCGAACACGACGTTCTTTTTGGATACGCAAGATGTTATTGCCGAATCCTTAGAAACGAGTGTCCGGTTGTTCAGTTCCGTTTTTCCGGAATTTACATCCGTTCAGGGAAAAGCAGTGGATTTCACCAAACCTTTTGGAAAACCCTTGTTCTTCCTTTTCCGTTTCTTGGAAAGAGGACGCGTAGAAGTTCGTTTTTCGATGATGACAGGAAAAGCCTGTAACACAGATTGGAATTTTATCCATTGATGTCAATGGAAACGGAATATCTTCGTTCTGTTTTTTCGGGATGTTATTTGTTTTCCCCTGGATGGATGTTATATTTTTTCTGAAGAGATAGTTAAGGCGTGACCTTCAGAAAGTTTGTTCCTGGCCATTAAATGACAGGCAGTCCTCGATTTTATGACCGTAATGAAGGATGATAGATTAGGATGAGTCTGATGCAGCATTCCTGTGGTTGAACAGTCATAAGGCAAGGACTGCCTGGCACCCAAGAGGGCTAGATTTCACCCTACCGAGAATTTGGGGGGGGGGACGTGAAGGCTTAATTGCTTGCCTTTTTTTTTAATGAGCAAGTTTTCCTTTAAACAAGTAGGCTGGCTGGGAAATTCTGGGAATTGAAAGCCAGAAAGTTGCACAGAAACACTGATTCAATGTGTTGTGTGTGCCCACATATGCACCATCTCCCCAGGAGTTAATCGGGGTGTGTACTTGTGTATATGTGTCGATTCATACCAATTGTGGTTCCTTTTTTTAAAAAGAGAAAGTAGCGTTTTCTTTCTACTTCTGATAGTCAAACCCAAGTTCCGGTTTTCTTACTTTCCAACGTTCTGTACCTTTGCGAAAATCAAAACACATGAGAGACTTCCGAATCGAATATCTTTCTTGCCGTTGTTAACCAGGAAAAAGAACGAAGGTGGGTGGAAATTTCAAATAGGCAGAGCATCCAAAAATAAATGAGGAGGAGTGATGCGTAGAAAATATGCTAAAAAGCTTCCTTCGTATGAGCTTAAAACTAAGCTGAACTCTAGAATTACAGAGTCCCTGGCAAAATTATAGACGCCTTGACAAAATGGAGAATTCCTACTAGAGTTCCTTCCCATTCTTCCCAGTACACCTGCTCACCAAACTGGTCTTTCACGTGCTGATTAAAAAAAAAAAAAAAGCTATTGGGTGAAAAATGTGTCATTCTTTCATTAATCCCAGTTTAATTTCCAGATGGTTAATTTTATTCGTGACAACAAGCGGTTGTGTAGATAAATTTTGGATGGGTGGGAGCTAGAATCTTCCAATGGTTCAGATTTATACGTGGATAGTAATTTTGTAGAGAAACCTCAAATTTCAGTTTGCTATAGTCGAAAGCCACTTTAGGAATTCTGGGAGTTGAAGTCCACAAGTCGTAAAAGGGGCCATACTTCCCCACCTGTGCCGTGGTCCCTTCAATTCACCCCAAGTGTTGATTTAGAAACTGGCATTCATCCTGTACTTTCCATTCTTAATTTTCTTTGGAGTTTTGATGGATCCCTAAATAAATATTCCACTTGTATATTTTTTTTAAACCACATTTTTTTCCCCATCAACAAACTCACTGTGACTTGTTCCTTGAAAATCTCAGCAACAAGTATGCTCCCATTTCGGTAGGAAAGTTAAAAAATCATGGATGTTTGTTTGATATTAGAAGTAAAATAAGCCGCTTTATGTTGGTTGAATTCATACAACGGATACTTGTTTCAACTGCCATTTACCAACTCACAACAGAACAGAGGTAGTGTTTAGCCGGTTTGGGCCGGTTTGCCCGAACTAGTAGTGGAAATAATGGTTGGGACTGATCCCCCACTGCGGCTATATGGCGTCCATTTTAGGCACATTTTCAAGCCAAAATGCATGCACGGAAGGCTGTGTGCATGCGTAGATGATATTGCAATTAAAATAGATAGAATTTGGTGAAAAAAATATTAATACGATTAAGGCACTCTATACTAAACGGACTGCAAAAGTGATTGAAAACGGGGACAATAACAGAGAATTTTAATATCAAAAAAGGCACAAGACAGGTTCACTGTCCCCTTTACTATTTATTTTGGCATTGGAAGTGCTAAATAGAAATATTCAGCTCGACACAGACATAAAAGTGATGGAGATTAAAAAAAAAGAAAAATACAAACCTCAGGCATTTGCAGATAGATGAATATGGGGAAATTGCAGGATTAAAAGAAAACAATGAGAAAACTAAAATTCTAGGCAAAAGTCTCACAGATAAACAAAGAAAAAGATTTAATGGAGAAGACAGCTACTCCCAGTGAAGGAAGTAAAATATCTGGGTATTTATTTAACAGCGAGATGTGCAACTCTAAAAGAAGATTATTACGCTAAATCGATTCAGCAAATTAAACTTGACTGGGAAAAGTGGAAAAACCTGCAGCTGTCACTAATGGGGAAAGTAGCTACTATTAAAATGAATATTCTTCCGAGATTACTATACCTCTTCCAAACCATTCCAATAAAGCTGGAAAAGAAATACTTCGAGGAATTAAACAGATTAATATCAAAATTTACCTGGCAAGGTAAAAAAAAAAAAAAGGATAAGTCTGAAACTGTTACGAGACTCTAGTAATCGAGGAGGCTTTGGGTTGCCAGATTCGGAGTTATATTACCAGGCATCTGCACTTAGGTGGCTAAAAGAATGGATAACTTTGAGACATAAACAATTACTAACTTTAGAGGGACACGATTTGCATGGTATGGAAAAAATAAACATTTACAAGGACACTACATTAGAAACGCTCTGTTTTCTTCTCCCTGCTCTTCCCTCGCGCTGGCCGATCCATTTCCCATTTCTCAATCGCAGCGCCGTGCCGCGTAGCTTGCCCCGCCCACCATGGCCCAGGTGCCCTCGCTTTCCCCAAGCATTTCTTTCCTAACCTGATTTCCAGCTCCGTTGCGTTTCTCGCCATGGTGTGCAAAGAAATAAATGTTTGTGGAACTTAAAAAAAAAAAAGTTCAATCAATTCCAACTTTGCTAGATCTTTTTCCCCGCGAGAAATTGAAATCAATTGAACTTTTCTTTTAGTCCCACAAACTGCACACGACCGCGAGAAAGGTGACAGAGCTTTTGGCTTCCTGGGACCAAAAACGGGTCCCCCTCCTCATGCACATGCGCATGACACCCCCCCATGCTTGCACATGGGTCTCACACATAACACCCCGCTCCTCTCTGCGCATGTGCAGCAGAGATCCAAAAATCAGCGAGCCGGTGGGAAGCGCATGCGCGGTGGAGCTAAGCTGGGGCAACGGCACTTCTGCAGTTTTGTAAACCAGGACTTCCCTTCCCCTCAGAGGTGGGTTTCAAATCCTGGCGCTACCGGTTCGCTCGGGCTCGCGTGCACGCCTGACGGGTGTCTAGGCGGAGCCTCCCGCTGCCGCGACTACCGTTTCGGCCAATCCGGGCCGAAACGGGAGTTTCAGCCCACCTCTGCTTCACTCATATTTACGTTTTAATTTGTCTGCCAAAGAAGTTTGCACGTTTTTCAATCCAGGCAGGGTGTGGGTGGCCAAGATTCATAGGCAGGAAATAGTTTTTGCACAAATTCCCCCGAATAAGGATTTGAAAGTTAAAATGCTCCAGGAGAAATTCTGTAGAATAGTAAGAGTCACTTTGCTGTGTGATAACTCTGACGGTTAACCCTTGAATGTGAAAAGTCGTTTGAAAAGTTGGAAACCAAGTTTGATATATACCAGGTAGTCCTTGACTGACAATAGTTCACTTAGTGACTGTTTAAAGTTACAACGGCATTGGAAAAAATGAATTACGGCCATTTTTCACACTTAACGACCATTGCAACATCCCCATGGTTCCGGGATTTACATTCGGATGGTGGACAGCTGACTCATTTTATGACGGTTGCAGTGTCCCTGGGTCAGGTGATTCCTTCGTGACCTGACAAGCGAAGTCAATGGGGAAACCAGATTCTTTTAACCACGGTGTTACTAATGTAACAACTGCAGTGATTCACTTATCAAATGTGACAAGAAAAGTCACAAAATGAGGCAAAGCTCACTTAACAAATTTCTCACTCGGCATCATAAATTTTGGGCTCAGTTGTGGTTCTAGCTTGAGGACTACCTGTACCTTGCCAGATTTTTAGTTGGTTGCTATACTGGTGCAATTAAGAAAAACAAGGTAAATAACAGTTAATGAACCATACTTGACGTGAAAAATCTTCACTGACCTAGAGGTGTTCTGGGTTTCCAACCATTCATTTAGCAACCGGTCAAAGTTAATGGCTCTGCAAAAAATGTTTTACAATCAGTCCTTGCACTTACAACCGTTTTAACATGTCGATAGAGGGACACACGATCAAAAATTGAATGTTTGGCAACTCACCTGCACTGCAATTTGATAGTTAAGTGAAACAGCAAGTATGCTTAAAATAGGACTTCGGGTTTCCTTAAATTTGCAGATATCCGTGCAAGGCAGGTTGTAAAAATTACTTTTTCATCGCCGTCTGCAAACTCTCACTATCTGAGGCCTGTCTGTACACTTTAATAATAATAATAATAATTTATTAAATTTCTAAATCGTCCCCTTTCCCCTTATTTCTTCAATTTGTATGCTGAATGTATATTAATGGAAGCTGGATTAGAAGAAGATGGGCATAATTTTAAAATTGAAAAAAAAATAGTAATGCTGATGACTCTGACTCACTCTCTCTCTCTCTCTCTCTCTGTGTGTGTGTGTGTGTAATGCATGTATGTATGTGTATATGTGCATTTGGATGGATGGATGGATATAAAGAAAGAATAGAGATAATAGATATTAGAGAGATAGAGAGATGATAGATAGGATAGAGATAGAATAGAGAGGTGATAGAGATAGAATAAAGAGGTGATGGATGGATGGGTAGATAGAAATAGAATAGATAGATAGATAGATAGATAGATAGATAGATAGATAGATAGATAGATAGATAGATAGATAGATAGATAGATAGATAGATATAAAGAAAGAATAGAGAGATGATAGATAGGATAGAGATAAAGATAGATAGGATAGAGGTAGAATCAGTGGTGGGTTTCAAATTTTTTAGAACCTACTCTGTAGGTGTGGCCTATTTTGTGGGCGTGGCTTGGCAGTCATGTGACAGGGTGGGAGTGGCCATCTTTTAAAATGTGGTGAAACTCATTTAGCAACGCTCTTGCTTAGCAACCAAAATTTTGGACTCAATTGTGATGATAAATTCTTTCTTTCTTTCTTTCTTTCTTTCCTTCCTTTCTTTTCCTTTCCTTCCCATTGGGTCACTGGCAGTGGTGGGCCAGATTTACTTCCAGGTACGCCGGTGGAACCCCCTCTCACCGGTTCTCTAAATTTCACCAACCGGCTCTCGCGAATAGGTGCGAGCCTGCAGAAACCCATCACTGGATAGAATAGAGAGGTGATAGAGAATAGAGAGGTGATAGATTTAAAGAATAGAGATAGATGATAGATAGGATAAAGATAGATAGGATAGAAAGGTGATAGAGATAGAAAGAAGGACTAGGGGAGAAATGATAGCAATGTTCCAATATCTCAGGGGTTGCCCCCAAGGAGTCAAGCTATTCTCCAAAGCACCTGAGGGCAGGACAAGAAGCAATGGGTGGAACCTAATCAAGGAGTGAAGCAACTTAGAACTGAGGAGGAAATTTCCTGACAGTGAGAACAATGAATCAGTGGAACAGAAGTTGCCTCCAGAAGTTGTGAATGCCCCAACACTGGAAGTCTTCAAGAAGATGTTGGAGAGCCATTTGTCTGAAATGGTATAGGGCTTCCTGCCTAGGCAGGGGGTTGGACTAGAAGACCTCCAAGGCACCTTCCAACTCTGCTATTGTATTGTATAGAATAGAGAGATGATAGATGGATAGAGACAAAGAATAGAGATACATGATAGATAGGATAAAGATAGATAGGATAGAGAGAACAGAGGTGATAGATGGATAGATATAAAGAAAGAATAGATAGATGATAGAGATAGGATAGAGATAGATAGCATAGAGTTGGGTGGATGGGTGTACTTGGATATATATTTATATAGCATGTGTGTGTTATGTTTGTTTGGGAAGATACACACTTTCTCTTCAGAGCAAGCAACACAATTTCATTTTTAACGTGGCCCAGACAGGGTGCTCACAGTAAAAAATGACAATAAAAGTTATCTTGCATAGTTTTGATAGGTTAAAATGCAAAGGATCTGCAAAGTCTACTAATAAAAATCAAGGCGCAGAATGAAAAAGATGGAATTCAAATTAAATATGAAGAAGGCCAAACTAATCGCACACACATAGTGCCGTGTATATTTGTACATCGATTAATATGCTTGCATTTATTTCTTGCAGCAAATTCCCTCCCTGTTTAGGTAGCCATGGAGACCCAGCCTGGCCATCATCTCCTTAAAACCAGCCTCTAGCATCCTTTTTTTCCATTGGGCAGACCGACTGTCAGTCTACCCTGCGGAGTAGCGGATTGGCTACGGCGATTCCGTTATTCTCCCCGCCCCTTTTCAGGCCTAACTCTCAGTACTACTTCTGTGCGCGCGAGGCTTTTTTGGGGGGAGGGGGGGCTTTTGTCGCTCAACCAAGGCAGACGGTCGTTCATTGGAAGGTTTCCGCTTTCATCCCAGCCTCGCAGGCTTCGCTTCATTCTCATTGGCTAGTTTAGCTGTCGCCGCAAAGGCGAATGCTTCCCATTGGACACATTTTTTTTTGAAGGCCCCGTACCCTTGAGGGAGGAAAGGGAAGGCGAGGGAATAGACTTCGGCGCAGGCGCAGTTGCCCGCTTTGGCTGCTCTCGCCGCGGCGTATGGAGCCGCTGCAGAATGGAAGTGACAAGCGGCAAGCTGACGCGGAGCCGCCGCCGCCCGCCATGGAGACGGGAAGCGAAGCCGGAGGATCCTCGGAGGAACGGCGGCGGCGGGGGGTACCGGCCTCGGGCGGCCGCCGGCGCCCAAGCAAGGCGGAGGCCGCCGCGGGCCGCGAGAAAGAGCGCGCTGGCCCCGCCCCCCGGCCGCGCCCCGATTCCCTCCGCAAGAGCCGCCCCCGTGAGTTGCCGCTAGAGGGCGCGGGCGGGACCGCTCAAGGGGGCGGGGCCCAAAGGGAAGGGGCGGGGCCCAAAGGGAAGGGGCGGAGTCTTCGTGCAATTTTGAAAAAAGCAAACATTTTAAGCTGCAGCTCAGTATTGGGATCAATGGGGGAAATTTGGGGGCGCCTTTTATTTAAGGGGGTCCTCTGGCCTCCTGCAGCCTCAGGGTGCAGGAGGCCTGAGGATTGGTGGCCTAATAGAGTTATTTGAACTCGCAACACTCCTGCGAGGTAGGACCGCTTCTCTTCTTGTCCTTGTCCTTGCGGAACCAGAGACACCGAGTTGGTTCCGCCCCAGGCGCCTGATGGACCCGGAAAGGTTCCAGAGGGAGCTTGGGCCAGTACCTGTGTCCCTGCCCCGCGGCTCGACTGAGGATCTAGTGGCCGCATGGTATAGTGCGGCCACGGGGGCCTTGGACCGAGTCGCGCCCTTGCGGCCTCTCATGCGGCGCCGAGTTACCCAGGCTCCTTGGTTTACCGAGGAGCTTTGGGAGATGAAACGCCGCAAGAGACGCCTAGAGAGTAGGTGGAGATCTTCTCGATCCGAATCTGACCGAACACTAGTGAGAGACCATATTAGGACTTACTTAGTGGCGCTAAGAGTGGCCAAACGTGAGTATTGCGCCACTCTTATCGCGTCCGCGGAAAACCGCCCTGCCGCCCTGTTTGGGGTGACCCGCTCCCTCCTTCATCTGAGGCCGCGGGAAGCCCCTCTGCAGGGTCGAGCATAGGGATTTGGAGTATTTCTGCAGGACAAAATCACTCAGATTCGGAACGAGTTGCCCTCCACTAGTGGTCCAGTCGAGGCGTCCAGTGCTGGTCTTGAGATTACACCTTGGGAGGAGTTCGACTTTGTTACTACCGAGGATATGGACAGGTTGCGGAGGAACCTTAGAGCCACCACATGTTTATTGGACCTGTGCCCCTCCTGGCTTGTACTGGCATCCTGGGAGGTGACACGAGACTGGCTCCAGGGCATTGTGAATTCATCTCTGAGTGAGGGGTACTTGCCTACCGTTTTGAAAGAGGCGGTGGTGAGGCCCCTCCTCAAGAAACCATCCCTGGATCCAGCTTTATTAGAGAACTATCGTCCCGTCTCCAACTTTCACTTTTTAGTGAAGGTTGTTGAGAGTGTGGTGGCTCAACAATTTCCCCGACATCTGGAGGAAGTTGATTATCTAGACCCGCGCCAGTCCGGCTTCCGGCCCGGTCACAGCACCGAAACGGCATTGGTCGCGTTGGTGGATGATCTCTGGAGGGCTCGGGATAGAGGTTGTTCCTCTATCCTTGTCCTATTAGACCTCTCAGTGGCTTTTGATACCATCGCCCATGGTATCTTATTGCACCGATTGGGGGGGTTGGGGCTGAGAGGCACCGTCCTACGGTGGTTCTCGTCCTACCTCTCTGGTCGGTCGCAATGGGTGTTGGCAGGAGGGCACACGTCGTCCCCGAGGCCACTCACATGTGGGGTCCCTCAGGGGTCGGTCCTCTCGCCCCTCCTGTTTAACACCTACATGGGCGAGATCATCCGTGGTTTTGGGGTGGAATACCATCTGTACGCTGATGACACTCAGTTGTACATATCCACCCCAAACCACCCCAACGATGCCGTCGAGGTGCTGTCCCGGTGTCTGGAGGCCGTACGGATCTGGATGGGTAGTAACAAACTCAGACTCAACCCGTCTAAGACCGAGTGGCTGTGGTTTCCGGCACCCCGGTTCAGCCAGATAAGTCCGACACTGGCCATTGGGGGCGAACAACGCCCCCGTGGAGAGGGCGCGCAACTTGGGCGTCCTCCTGGATTCCCGGCTGTCCATGGAGGACCATGTGGCGGCCGTGGCCAGGGGGGCGCCTGATACGCCTGATACGCCAGTTGCGCCCCTTACTGGACCGGGAAGCCCTTCGCACAGTCACTCAAGCGCTTGTGACATCCCGGCTGGATTACTGTAACGCTCTCTACATGGGCCTCTCCTTGAGGTGCACTCAAAAGCTACAATTAGTACAGAATGCCGCCGCACGGATGATTATGGGTGACTCAAGGCAAACCCACGTAACACCTCTCCTGCGCGAGCTGCACTGGCTGCCTGTGGCCTTTCGAATGCGCTTCAAGGTGCTGACGACCATCTTTAAATCGCTCCATGGCTCGGGGCCTAGCTATATACGAGACCGCCTCCTGCCCCATACATCCCTTCGTCCGATCCGCTCCCACAGAGAGGGTCTTCTCCGGGTGCCGTCAGCGGGGCAATAATAATAATAATAATAATAATAAATTTTATTTATAACCCGCTCTCTCTCCCCAAAGGGACTCGAGGCGGGGCACAGGAAAATTAAAAACAATAGACACAAACAGAGTACAAAATTTAAAATCACAATTAAACATATCCTGCGCTAAAAACATCTATAAAAACTAAAAACTGTCCCTAAAACCCCTTAACACTATAAATTAATTAAATTTACCCTAGGCCAGCCAAACGGAAGAAATGAGTTTTTAAAAGCTGTCGGAAGGAGCGAAGGTCCATGGTTGTTCTGATTTCGGGGGGAAGGTCGTTCCAGAGGGTCGGGCCCGCCACAGAGAAGGCCCTTCCCCTGGACGTCGCCCGCTGGCACAGCCTAGTGGACGGCACCCGGAGAAGTCCCTCTCTGTGGGAGCGAATCGGTCGCAGGGATGTATGAGGCAGAATGCGATCCCGCAGATAGCTAGGTCCCGAGCCATGGAGCACTTTAAAGATGGTAACTAACACCTTGAAGCGCACCCGAAAGACGACAGGCAGCCAGTGCAGCTCGCGCAGGAGCGGTGTTACATGGGAGAACCTAGAGGCTCCCATAACTGCCCGCGCGGCTGCATTCTGGACTAGCTGAAGCCTTCGGGTTCACCTCAAGGGGAGCCCCATGTAGAGAGAGTTGCAGTAGTCCAGCCGGGATGTCACGAGAGCATGAGTGACTGTGCAAAGGGCACCCCGATCCAATAGGGGACGCAACTGGCGGACCAGGCGAACCTGGTAAAATGCCCTCCTGGCCACGGCTGTCACTTGATCTTCCATGGACAGCCAGGCATCAAGGAGGACGCCCAAGTTGCGTGCCCCATCCACAGGGGTAAGGTGATCGTCCCCTATGGCCAGTGATGCCGGTTGGCGACACCCAGGGGAAGGTCCTTCTCTGTGGCGGGCCCGGCCCTCTGGAACGACCTACCCCCCGACCTTCGCACTATCTCGGACCTCCGCCTCTTCCGCCAACGTCTTAAGACGTATCTATTCCAACAAGCCGGCCTAGGATAGCCCCCACTTCTGACTTTTTAAAAATAAATTAATTTGGTACGGTTTTAACATGGGTTTTAGCACGGGTCTAATTAATTTAATATATTTTAATTGATGTTGTATTTTGTGGTTTTAATAATGCCTGTGCGCCGCCCTGGGTCCTAACAAGGAGAAGGGCGGGGTATAAATTTAATAAAATAAATAAAAAATAAAAATTACACTCTGATGGGTAGGATGTCAGAGTAGGAGATTCCTCCTCTTGTTTCATACCTTCCATTTCTTTAGCTAATTATTGTTTAATGCAAAGTGCAAAAAAAAATCATTTATCCCAGTAGGGAGTGTGATATTTTGTATGTGTGTGTGTGTTTGTGTATATATGTACAAGGTTGGTCCAGATATCTTATCTTGGCCTGGCTTGTGTACTTGCTTTTAGACTTTTTTGTTCATGGGATATTAATTGGGAGTATCTCTCTCTCACGCACACCATCCATCCTATATCTATCTATCCATCCTCTCTATGTCTTGATTCATCTCTCCATCTATATCTTTCCATGTATCTCCATCTATATCTTTCCATCCATTTCCATCTCCCCCCAATGTGCCTGCCTGCCTGCCTACCTATCATCTCTATTTTATAATCTATCATATTATCTATCGTCTGTCTGTCTATCTCATTTTATTCTATCAATTATTTAATTCTATCTATATCTATCTATCATCTATCTATGATATTTATCATCTGTTGATGTCTGTCGGTCTGTCTGTCTATTTGTTCATCCATCCATCCATCCATCCATCCATCCATCCAATTTATCATCTTCACAACATCCTTTTCCGACTTCTCTGCCTGGATTTTAACAGTCCAGTTTTTTTTTTAAAAAAGAAATAAAATTTGGCCAATGATAGATGAATGGTGAACTGGAAAAAAAATGGCTGCGCTTTTTATTTATTTATTTGCACATGGCATCTACCAAGGTCATGTAATCACTGAGACAAATATAAGTTTAAATACAGCATCAACATCTATCTATCTATCTATCTATCTATCTATCTATCTATCTATCTATCTATCTATCTATCTATCTATCTATCTATCTTATATCTATCTATCTATCTCAATGTCTTATCTATCTATCTATCTATCTATCTATCTATCTATCTATCTATCTATCTATCTATCTATCTATCTATCTATCTATCTATAGCTCTCTACATACCTACCTATCTATCAATCAATCAATCTAATCTATGGTATCATCATCTCTTATCTCCATGAAATCTTACCGTCTTGTGTGACTCTGGGCGGCTTGCACAGTTAAACACACACCTTTCCAAAACTATGCCCTATCTGGTGAGCCCTGTATTTATTTATATTCTGCTTCTTAATAAAATACCCGCAAAGGTTTAATACATTGCAAATATGCCAAAAATATAGGACTGCTCCACCAAAATATCTCAAACCAGTTTCTCTAAATTGAGCTATCTATTCTGGGGTGCAGAAATCCAAAAGACTCCTCCATACCTTTTCTGAGTTCTCTGCCTGGATTTTAACAGCTCTGATCTCATAGCCCAAGTTTTTCGTAAAAAAAAAAAAAAAAAAAGTCACACAGCAGTAATCTAATTTGGTTCTCTGTCTGGATGACTCTGGGTTG